>OX451736.1:1542256258-1542789780 GCA_948472305.1 Vicia faba
ACCCTTTTGGCTATTTTTCATATTTTCCCGTTTCTTTCTTTTTTTGCAATACTGGCGTTGGGCCTCCCCCTTTGGGCTTTGTTTTTGTTTACTAATTCCTGACTCCCTACTTGCTCATACACCCTTGGCCCAACTTTTATTTATTTTATTTATTTTATTTATTTCATTTATTATTTTTATTGAAATTTTATATTTTCTTTATTATTTATATTATTATTAGTAGTAGTATTATTATTTATTAATAAAAATCCAAAAAAATATTTTATTTATTATTTATACTTACTTATTTTTATTTTCTTATAAAACAAAAAGACCAAAAACATTTTTCTTAAAACAAATTAATTTATTTTTTTGAATAATTTATATTTAGATAATTAGGTTTAATTATTATATTATTTTATTTTTCTTCTTTTGAAATTAATTTAGAACTTAGGCTTATTTTAATTAATCAATTTCCATATTATTTTCCTTAATTTAAAAACCTTTTCATAAAAAACCCTAAAAAATACTTTTTAATTTCTTTCTTAATTAGTTTTATTTAATTTTTTAACTAATCATTTTCTTAATTAGGTCAAGATTAAACCCTTTCATAAAAAAAAATCATTTCTTTTTCCATTTATATTCTTGCATTTTTATTTTCAATTTTGTACAATATTCAATATGGTTGTAATAGATAATTAGATTTAATTTTCTTGCAAAATCCCCATTTGTAAATTTGTATACCTCCTCCTCTAATGATATAATAGCTAAGTATTTTTATTTTCCGCAATTTATCGCTTTATATAAATGCTAGTAATTAGGGTTTGTGTGGAAAGATAAAATCAACAAGTTAACAAACTCTAATTCAAGATAAACAAGCGTGTAAATCCAACACACTTTCACACTTACACCCTTAGGGTAATTCCACTTTGTTGCCTTACAAAAATGGTCATGTTATGCATGTGGGATATCTTAGCAAAAACAAATCAAAAATACAAGATCATAGTCCCTCGATGACGCTATCAATGTTTCCTTTCAAAAATGATCTTAGTCCCTCAAAGAAAAATGTTAAGATATCTCACAACATTGCTATCATGGCTATATGATGACCCATGCTCGTCCCTTTACATCCAAAGATAAGGTTTCTTACCAAATCAATGGTAAGATAGCAATATCAAAGGAAAGGAAGAAATTAACTAAGACTTTTGAGTAGGTAGATTGTTCATAGTTGCTTGCTCAATTTCAAATAAAAAACTCTTGCTTATTTTCAAAACAAATACCAACACTTTCAAAATATTTTCCAAACATGAAACATTTTCAAAAGCTCAACACTTTGTATACGTTCTTACAAACGAGAACTATTACAAAGTTTTCCTAAACTATGGTGCCTTTTCAAAATACTTTCAAAACCACACAAAGCACATATTCTAACAAAAGCAAGTGATCTAGAAAGCAACTAAGAGCCCATAGATAACTATAGATGAAAAGTGTGCTAACACCTTCCCTTTTCATAACCTATCCCTCGAACTCAAGAAATAATCTCAAAGGTCTTTCCTGTTCTTTTCAGCCTTTCCTTTTGGATAAAAGAAAAGTCGGTGGCGACTCTTGCTAACCCGTAACATTTTACGATAAAACGTAAAACAACCAAGTCAGTTCTCCCACCGTATCATAGCTATTATTATTCGTGACATCACAAGCATCATGACATCATAAGAATTCTCACTAACTGTTGTACCCCAAAATTTGCCCTCTCATATTTCTCAAGACATTTCAAGACAAATCTCCAAGTGGCTCAAGGTTGCTCAAGAGTGGGTCAGACAAGCTATCCCCTAAGGCAGTCAACCCCAAATTAGGGTTTTGTGTTGCATCAATATCCTTGAGTCCAAATGACCTCAAGTGCTCCCCAATGTCCTAATATGCTCTCAAGATCATCCATGACAAATTTCAAACCTTGCAGAGGAAGTTTGCTCAGTCAATTGCTCAAAGGGTCCAAAAATGGACTGTGCTAGGGCAAAAGTCAACTGTGGCCTACAAACAGTCAAACTTCAAGATTTTTTGTCAACATTCTCATCTTGAAGGATATTTCATCACTTGATCAAGGTTTGATCATGATTCATCAAGGATTGCTCAAAATTCATCAAGACTCAAAAGTTGCTAAATTAGGATTTTGTAGGAAAAGTCAACCCAACTTTGACCAAGCATAACTTTCTCATAATTTATGAGAAATGACCCATGCAAAGCTCATTTTTAACAGGATGCAATTTCCTACAATCCATCTTCATACGCCAAGATCAAAAAGTGCACTCACAAGAAGTTATAAATTTGGACATTATAGGTCATTTTTGAAAGTCAACAAAAACACCTTTTTTCCCAAAGCTTATAACTTGAGAATGGAACATCAAAATGAGATGAGACCAAAAGGGTTGGTTATAGGACATCTCAATCTTTCTAAAAAGTCCAATAACACCTCCAAGAGTTCAAAATTGAAGAAGTTGTGCATCGTTGAAGTTAGGCATTTTTGCAAAATTGCCAAAAGTCAACTATCCCCAAAACTTCAAATTTTGTCAAATGGGCCCATTCTTTTCCACTTGATTAGAGCTTGCATCATTGTCCACGTGTCCTAGCTTCAGCCATGAGCCCATATCTTATTTTTATTATTTTATTTGATTTTTTATTGAATTTATTCATTTTTAATCAAATTAAATCATAAAAAATCCAAAGCTTTGATTACATGAGATCTTTTTGCTATTTCAGGTCTTGATTATCATCATTAACATCATCAAAATTCGTATCAAGCAATCCATGTACAAAAAGATTGAAAATTGGCAAATTTGGAAAGGTTTAAAGGGTGAATCAAATCAAATCCCAAGCCATTGATATGAGAAGATTCAAGCCATAATTCTTACCCTAATACATTCCACACTACATAAACAAGCCAAAGGGACGTGAATAAGGGTTGGAGGCTGCAAGAAGAGGCAGAAACAAAATTGAAAAAAGCACCAAAAATCTTGAAATCGAATCCATAGTTAGGGGCATTTTCAGAAGCTGAGATCGGTCCCAATCGTCCTCAGACCTTCATAAGCGCTGTAAGTGTCACGATACCTAGCTTTGTTCTTGAAATCGCAACTCATTATTTTGGCATCCTTTAAACATACTAATGGCATATTTGTAATCACCAGAACATTTCTAAGCCTTTGGCATTATTTGATTTCATTTGTATGCTCTGTGGCGCAAAACACCATTGTTAGGGTTTTGCTTCTTGGTTTAGGGGTTTTGTTTTAGGTAAAATCAGCCTTAGTAATGGCTACAGGCGTGACCGGAAGAGGAAGGCGAGTTTAACCATGGTGTTGGAAGGCATTTATATGGCCTGTGGAGCATTTTGGAACATGACAGGCTTGTAGCGACGGACCTCCGTCCGTAGGTATAGCACCCTGGGTTTTTAGCAACGGATGGAGGACAGGGGTGATGAGATGTCACCCACTCATTCGCCTATTCAAATATGGCGCGCATATTTTGTTTTTCTGACCAATTAATTCTGTTTTGTTTTATTATCTTTATTGTGAAACATATTAACAAATAGATCAAAGTGTCTTAGTGGCAAAGCAAGCGCTCCAAACTCCTTCAGGACCTGGGTTCGAATCCCAGGTCCCCCACTCTCTTTGTTATTTTTCTTCTTCAGGTAATCAAGTGCATGTCTAAGCGCACAGCCCACCATAGTCCATCAAGCATCCAATGGCCAGATGGCCAAAGGCTAAATCTGAAGGTCAAAGCTGAGGGACCACCATGAGCATTGGTCAACACGCGCAAACCAGCATTCCAAAAAATAGTCAGTTCTTCCCACCGTATCACACTAACCATTTCAAGGATTTAGGGATTTATCTTTGTTCCATTTTGTAGGTCACGGCTTCCATTCGTAGGAATACCATCCGAGTCAACTTCGTGAAAGTGCATCCTCAACTTCAAGAGTTAGCATCAAGGGTGCCTAGGGATTCTTCCTTCACTAAGAAATATGGTTGACTTCTCAACTTGGCTACCTCAAACTTTCAAGAAGAAATAATGTGTGTGCTTTTCCAATTCTTTGATCCTATGCATCATTGCTTCACCTTTCTTGACTACCAATTGGTGCCTACATTAGAAGAGTTCTCTCAATTTCTAGGAGTGCATGTGCTTATCAAATACCATTCACCGATTTGAAGGAGATTCCAAAGTCTAAAGTTATTTCTGAAGCCTTGCATTTGAAGAGATCTGACATTATGACAAATTGGGAGACAAAAAGTGGAGTTAAGGGTTTCTTAGCCAAGTTTCTGTTGGAGAAGGCTCGTTCATTCTGGGAAGATATGGACTTTTGAGCTTTTGAGGATGTCTTGGCCCTTCTAATCTATGGTTTGGTTCTATTTCCCAATCCAGACCAGCTCATAGATGTGAATGCCATAAAGGTTTTTCTCTCTCGTAATCTCATACCTACCTTGCTTGGAGACATTCTACATTGTTTCCACACTCGCACCATGAAGAAAAGGGGTACTCTTTTGTGTTGCATTCCATTACTAGCTAGGTGGTTTATTTTACACCTACTCCGATCAACGTTGAAGAATGAGCAAGGCTTGACATGGTCTCAAAGGTTTATGTCACTCACACATTCTGATATTCATTGGTGTTCTCGATCCTTAGAGGACATTACTATCATCGACCGTTGTGGGGAATTCCCTAATGTCCCTCTACTTGACATTAGGGGAGGTATTACCTATAACCCTTGTTTGGATATATGACAGTTTGGATATGCTAGGAGAGATGGTCCCTGTGATGCGCTCATCCAAGGAATGGTATTCAACTACGAGGGAGACAACCAGGGCTATCGACAAAGCTTCATACGAGCTCGGAGAATGGTAAACAAAGTGGATAGTGAGACATTGGGGCATAAAAATTCCATTCCCCTTGAGCCTTACCTTAAGTTGGTATGAACTCATGCTCAAAGTCTCGTGATGCCTTACCTCGCCATCTTACCAATCATCATAGAGCTTGTTGCCGAAGGAGATGTTCCATATACTGTCCTTTATCCTGATATGCCTACTTCTCTTGAAGATTTGCAAAGAGCTTGGATTTAGCTAAAGGGGAAGCGAGACAACTTTGAAGTCCAATTTTATGTAAGCAAGAAGAAGTCATTAGAGCTCACAAGACAACTTCACGGGGAGAGAAACCTGAATGCCTATATCGCTCCAAAGAGGAAGCATCCATAGAAAATTTGAGCCATTGTTATTGTATTTTAGTTCATTTTGTTTCTTTTGTTTCAATGTAAGCCCAAGAGGCAAGTTGTAATCAATTTAAACTTATTAATACAATTAATGTTTGTTCCATTTTGTCTAAACAAATGTAAATCTTCTAAATCCTTGAAATCATTTTCATACGCACCTTCATGCATCATAACATAAACAGGCTTTCCACAACAGGTTTCCTTATCTTTCTACTATTTATTTCAAGAGAGAGGGATATCGAACAAACAGTGAAGGATCTTCAAACACATAATGCTCAATTCGAACAAATGTTCCTGGCTCTGGCTAAGGGACAAGAGGACCTGAAGGCTCTCATTCTCAAAGATAAGAAGAAAAAGACAAATAAACTAGTGGGTGTCCTGAATATGGGAAGGAGATTCAGAGAACTAGCGAAGAAAGCTCTAGAATTTGCAACTCCGTCAAATGAGGGGGACAATCAGGAAGAGAAGACAAAAGAAGAGGACCACAGTCCAGGGTTTGATGAGGAAGAGGCTGATTATGCTGAAGAACAATATCCTCTTGCTGATGTCAAATATAAACAGCTGGAGGATCGTCTCAACGCCATGGAAATTCAGAGAGTACCTGGTCTGGATTTTGAAGAATTAGGGTTGGTTTTTGGAGTGGTCATTCCACTGAAGTTCAAGGTTCCCGCATTTTCTAAATATGACTAAATTTCATGTCCTAAGATGCACCTAAGGTCTTATGTCAGGAAGATCCAACCTCACACCACTGATAGGAATTTATGGGTGCATTTATTCTAGGAAAGTTTATCGGGGACTCAATTGGAATGTTCTACCAGCTGAAGGGAACCAACATCCACAACTAGGAGGATCTGGCTGTTGCTTTCTATAGGAAATACCAATACAATACTGACCTCACTCCAACCCGTACATAACTTCAAAGCGTGTCTATGGGTTCTAGTGAGGGCTTCAAAGATTGTGCCCATAAATAGAGAGATCTTGCAGGAAGAGTCCAACCTCTTCTGTCTAATAGAGAGCTGGTAGATATGATCTTAGGTACTTTGTCAGGCCCATTTTTCAACCATTTGATCGGAAGCTCTTCAGATGGGTTCACCGAGCTAATATTGACAGGTGAGAGAGTAGAAACTGGCATCAGAAATGGAAAAATTCAAGGGGTTACATCTTCGAATGGTATAAAGAAGCATTTCAATTGGAAGAAGGAAGTCAGTGCTGCCTATGGCCAGAGAAATCAGGGTAAAGTTGAACGTCGTCCAACGGTAGGAGCTGTAATGATCTCCAACCATGTATCAACTCAACGGCAAAATAATCAGCGCAAACAGGGCATGCCTATAAGACAATTCACCAGACTCAACATGCCCTTATCTCAAGTATTGCAACATCTAATTGTAATACCCCAATTTTTTACCTAAGATCCCTGCTTCATTTGCATTATTTTACATACACATCAAGGTCACAGAATACGATAAGTTTCAAACATTTCGCCTTCGAGCTTTGACTGTGTAGAAATTATCGAGTGTTGTGAGCATTTTTATGAATGACTAACCACTAATCAAGCATGAAGTGCATGTTTTGCTGTTTATTTTCATGTGCAAAAAACAGGTCTGAAAGAAGAGCATTAGACGTTGTACGTCGATCAGGATTTCGAGTCTCAGAATAGAAATGCGGTCGTTCATTAATCTCCAAAAGACTGGTTCATCAAAGAATTTCATAGAATTGTGCGTTTATTTCCACATTCTGTCCAGCAAATGGTCTCCGTTTTCTCCGAATATTTTTTCAGGAAGAACAGTCAAAATTCTACCGGCTCTGGTTCATGTGTGTTTCACATTGTTCTAAAATACAAGAAAAACAGGTTATACCGTCATTTTTTATTTCTTGAACCAAAAGTCATTTTCAAATTTTCTCACGACGCGGGTTGAATTTCGCCGAAATGGGATAATTAAATTCAAAACCGTTCTAGAAGAATTTATTCGGAATATTCAGAATATTTGGAATTTTCTTTATTTGAATCCAAGTGATGATTAAAGAGGAGCTATTCAAGAGATTTCATTCAAGAATATTCATTTATCACATGGAATATTTATTCAAGATTATTCTTGTGATTATTTTGGTGAATCTACATCATGGTTATTTAAATACATGAAGCATTATTTCAAGAAGTTAGTGAGGAATTCTATTTAATTACATGAGGAATTTTATTTGGTTACAAAATTAATCCATGTGATTTATTTGGATTTCTATTACAAGAATGCAAGATTAAAGTCCAAGACTTGCTTTATTATTTATTCAACATTCAACAATTCATCCAAGTATTATTCAATTATTTCTCAAATTTAAATGGAAGATCTTGATTTTTTATCAAGATATATCAAGATTCATGTTTATGTGAAGATTCAAGATCATTCATAACTACCCAAAGAATGGAAAAAATATTGAAGAATGCATATTTATTCAATGTTACAATTTATTGGAGTTTATCACAAGGTTATAAGAAGCTACAAGTGTGTACAAGATTTATTTTCAACATGAAAAAAAATTCAGCAAAGTGCTAGTGCAGCCCATGTTTGCAACCTTTCTTCAAGCCCATTTTGTTGTATTTTTGTTGGTCAAATAATGCTCCAAATAACCTAAAAAAACAGCAAAGAGAAATGTTGTAAAATGCTACAAAACAGTAAAAAACAGCAACATACAACAGCTCCAAGTGCTGCCAAAAACCTACTCCAACCTGCATCAAAGTGGCAGCAATTTGTATCAAAATGGCTAAGGTAATTTGTGAGAACAAAGCATAGAAACAGCTTGCCAAAACAGTTCAAATTTCTATTATTTTTTCCCCCTCAAATCCCACATACTCCACTATAAATAAGAGCTTTTATCAACACAAGAAAAAGGAGAAAAAATTCAGCAGTAAAAGAAAACAGAAAATTGGTGTTGTTTTAGAAAAATTCATCAAGTAAGAAAAAACCAGAAAAAATAGAGGGTTGTTCTAAAAAGAATCCAGCAAGGAGAAAAGATAGCAAATTCAAGGAAGCTTACCATTTTGTTAGAAGCCCCATCGGAGAGGCTCCGATAGGTATATTCTTTTTCTCCTCTCTATCTACTGTTGCATATGTTCATGCTTGAATGACTTGCTGTACCATTTTTCTTTGCCATGCAATATTTTGCCTTGCCATTCTTTTCATTGTTGTACTATATTTAAGTTGAGTTGCTGCATAATTGTTAGCATATTTAAACATGTTAGTATTTATAATATTGGTAATAATAACAAGTATAATAAAAAGCTTACTCCTTCCGTCGCGTAATACCGATTTATCGCTTGCTATCCCAAATACTTGTTATCCATCTTGCTGTCCCAAAAACTTGTTTAGAACTTGCTGTCCCAACTTGTTTAGAGCTTGCTGTCCCAAAATAAAAAAAATACCTTTGCTGTCCAAAATATTTTTACTGTCCAAAACATTTTGTTGTGTCCAAAATATCTTTTGCTGTCCAAAAACTTGGTTATCCTTTTTGCTGTTACAAAATCTCAAAGTCTAAAAAATATGTTTTTTTTACAATATTTAAAAATATGTTTTTTTGTTACAATATTTAGAAAATGTGTTGCTGTTACAATATTTTAAAAAATATTTTTGTTACAATATTTAAAAATATGTTTTTGTTACAATATTTAAAAATATGTTTTTGTTACAATATTTAGAAAATATGTTGTTGTTACAAATATTTTTAAAAAGAAAATAAAATATATTGTTGTCCCAACATTTTAAAAAATATTTTGTTCTCAATATTTAAAAAATATTTTGTTCTTAATATTTTAAAAAAATTATTTTGTTCTTAATATCCATAAAAACTATTTTGTTCTTAATATCCATAAAAAACCTTTTTTTTAAGATCCAGAAAACACATTTGTTGTTATAAAATCCATGAAAACCACTTGCTGCAACCTTTTAAAAATCCACTTAACATGTTACTAAAAATCCAAAGTCTTCAAAACCTGAAAACCACATCAAAACCAGTTAACCAAAACTATATAAAACCTATCAAAGAACCAAAACTTGTTAAAAAAATCCAACACCAACATATCCTTACCATCGTCCAACGTTGCTGTGAACCGCTTCGCCACGGGGATTTCATTTCAGTTTCTCTTCTTTTTTTCAATCTCCGTTTTGTTTTTCAAAGCTCTATCGTATTCATAAGCGGAAACCGGAGATTTTCCAACTGTTTGTTGCCGTTTTGTTAATAAACATAGAAATGGAGTAGAGATTAGGAAGACTCGAGGTGTTGAGGGTTAGCGACGGTGAGCTTGACTCAAGTTTGTTTAGATCGCGGTTAAAGGGGGGCTTGATGGAGATTAAAGTTTTTTTTTTGCTACGGTCGCTGTAGGATAAAGAGGAAAAGAGGAGCGATTTCGCTTGGATGAAGAGAGGAAGAAGAAGGCCGGATCTATAGAAGAAAGAGAGGAGAGTTTGATGGCATGAGAGAAAGGGGAAGAAGTTCAGATCTGTGAGAGAGAAAGATGATGGATCTAAAGCGTGAGAGAGAAGAAGTTGATGGCGTGAGAGATGGGAGAGGAAGTGTTTTTTTTCTGATTGGGAGAACTTGGTTGTAACATTATTTTCTTTTACAATATACCTTTACTGTTTTTTGCTTTCTTTGTAATAATATAATAATATACTTTTCTCTCTTCCCAAGTTATAATAAAATATAATAATAATTTTATTTTCTCTTTCCCCATGCACAGTAGCCGCGGCGCCTTACTTAGCATTAGGGTTTCTAAAAAAATTTTCTTTTCCTTTCATCCACAACCCGGATGGTCCATTGGGCCTTTTTTTTTTATCCAAATTCGTTTTCAATTTTTTCCTTATGTTTTTATTAACTTATGCTAATTAATGAATAATAGTACAACTCAATTGGCAAAGTGTGTTTACAGCAATCTAAAAGTCCTGGGTTCAAGTCCTTGTTGGGTCACTTTTCTATCTTTTATTCTTTTGGCCATATTATTTAACATACTTAATTAATTATTAATTTAGTTTGCTGTATAATTATTAATTATTATAAAAACACATAAAAACATGTTTAATTAAAATTCGTCTTTATTTAATTTTTGTCAACATACTATTATTTTTATTTTGTGTTGTTATTTATTTAATTATTCAAAAATACATGTTTCATGATTTAATTTTTGTTATGTGTTTAAAATTTGTGATTTCGTAATTTAATCTTCATGTACTTTTTTATTATTTATTTAATCGTTAAAATGCATGCTAGTATGATTTAAATTTCATTAGTTAATTGTTCAATGGTAAATTTAATTAATCGATCGTTAATCCGCATATCTCTCGTCCGTTTCAATCCAAGGGAATCGTTTAAATTTTTGTCGACTTCATGTCATCAAACACATAGCGCGAATACCCTCATTCATCTTCTGTTTTATTATTTTGTTAAAAACTTAAGATAATTTTCCCAAATATTCAATTTTTCAAAACTCACACCCTTTAAGTCAAAACTTCGACGTTAGGTCGTCGTATTTTCGAAAACTCGTCCATACCCATTTTCGGCCAAACAATTTATTTTTAATCAAACAAACATTTTTAATAAACAGATATTTCAAAAGGTTCCTATAGAATAGTATAGATACATTGGGTGCTAATACCTTTCCATTGTATAACCAACCCCCGAACTCTACATCTCTTTTCAAAACGCCTTGTATTTTCATTACTTTTAAAAGTATTATTTTACATTGCATACTTTAGGGTTTTATTTCGCTCTTTTCCCTTTTCCCTTGGAAATAATAAAGCGCGGTGGCGACTCTTGCTTTTGTGAGACGAATTAATTAATAGTTCGATCTTCGATTTACCCCGCTACATTTTTTATCGCTACAGAAATGGCGACTCTGCTGGGGAAAGATTGACCTCTTGCTGGTCCATCCCTAAATGGGTTAAGCCTAGTTTGTTTTATCTGTTTTATTATTATTTGATTTTTTTGATTATGTGTTTATATTGGGGTTTTTTGGGTTTTTTGCAAAGGACGAATCCTATACTCTGATTAAGTTGCACTTAAGAATAGGACGGGCGGTATAGTCATGTTAACTTTGAGGGAGTAATCCCGAAGAAGGAGGCATGAAATCCCCCACTCAGTGGAAGGCCCTTTTGAACGTAATATTTTTTTACCGAGTAATCGGGAAGACATTATTATTTTTGACCTGGGAGCCAGAGAAGCTGAGAACCGTAGAACCCTAACCCATATTGGCCTTTTAGGTGTAGCGCGGAGACTATAACAGAGTAATCCGGAAGTAGTTGTCACGCGATGCTACGCTCGGATGAGTTTCTCTTGAGAATATTGCTAATTATTGAGTAATCAAGATGTTGGTAATATCCGAAGGAGGAATGTAGACTCCGGGAACTCTTAGAACCTTGTCTTACAGGTGTGATTAAACCGTTAGTACATACCTTGGGGTGGGCTTTACCTTTGACTCCATGCTCGAAGCGTTGAACCTTTGAACCCCATATTTGTGAACTTGTGTGTAACTGTTGCATTATCATTCATCCATGCATCCATAAACATTTTTTGTAAAAACTTGTTTTTCAAGGAACTTAAGAATGATTTTTGCAGACATCTCAGGTACTGTTATTATGGAGTTTGGAAGAAGAAACACTCGAAGTTATAGTTTTAAGGAGCCCGAAATTGAAGAGCTGAAGAGTTTGATTCCTAAGATCGAGAACCCGACGGAGTTTCAGAAGAAATATGGGTCCCTTATACCTCTTGTTGTACCCCAAAATTTGCCCTCGCATTTTTCCTCAAGAAATCACAGCTTCAAGCGTTTCCTAATTTTTTAAACTGGCTCAAAGATCGGTCAAACAGACTTTTCTCGTCAGTCAGACACAATTAGGGTTTTACTGATTTTCAGGGCTCTAGAATGTTTCAAACAGTTGGGTTAGGGTTTTGGTTGATTTTGGCTCAACTGTGATCAGGCGAACGTTCTTTGGCATTTAATCAGGAATTAGGGTTTTTGTGCGCGCGTTCTCGGAAAGATTTAAATTCTACAGCACTTTTCAAGTTATGCTGAGATATGGATTGAAACATTTGGATTGAGTTCGCACTGTGTGATTAAATCAGTGAAAGGATACATTCAGTTTGAATTTGCAGTGTTTGGTAAAAATCAGTAAAAAAGGGAATGCGTCTGATCAGTTGATTAACTGTTGTTTTGCTTTGGATGTTGGAAATGCCAGGTTTAACTGATCAAATGCTAAAGCATTGTTTATTTAAATTATTTATTATTCTAAGATTAAATGATTGGAATTTATTTTCAATTATTATAATTAAAGAATTATAAATAATAAATAAACAATAGGAGGAAAAAGAATTAATTGGATAAAGAAACTTTTATTGATTTTTAAATTAATTGTACAATTGTTTTGTTGTTTACAACAATGATTTACATTTATTTAAATTTAAATAAAAAAACTATCCTAAACACTTTTCTAATCTTCAATTCTTCATCTGCTATCCCTTGCTCCAATGCTCCATGGAATTTTATCTGCAAAACAAAAGAGAAAGAAAAGTCAATAGCAGATAAATAAATAAAAGAGACAGATAAAATTAAGGTTCATCATTAAGGGCAACTGATTGGGATCAGTTAGCCCTCTCTGCAAATCACGAGATTTCTCCCGGTTCACAAAGAGGGATGAATATTTGTTTGCTAACTTGGAATGCACAAAGTGGAAAAATGCAAAGTTTGTCAACATGCTGCAAAACAAACAGGATGGCCTAACCACAAGTCCAAACTGAATCACAAATCTCAAACTATCCAAAAATCTGCCAAAGATATCAAAGATATCAAAGATACAAAAGTACAAGAAGCAGTCAAGAGAGATATGCAAATATGCGGAGAAGACATAAAGTGCAGAATTAGACCACATGTGCAAGCAACATAATCCATTTGCATCATTTCCCAATGCTGCCCTTTCAGAAAAGGTACAAAGCATAACATATTTTAATGCTTAAAAGTGTACTGGAGAGAGAGAAGAGAGAAGAAGTGTTTTAGGCTTACATGTTTTGCTTTGAGGCTTAAGAAAATATAAAAGAACCTGTCAATAGAATAGTAGGAGGAGGCAAACCAATACACACAAAAGAATGCAAACTGAAGCATAAGCCTTAACCATCAAAAACCAGCATAAACTGCACCAGTCTCAAAACCTTGAGACAAACGGTCAAGCCTAACAACCCAACCTGCCTGCAGCATAAAACCAAAAACAAATACACAACCTGCTGTCCAGATCCCAAGCCAAAAGCCTTAAAACAAAAAGCCTTGGTTCAAAAACCTGTAAGGACCTCCAGCCAAACCAGTAAACTCACCTAAGCACAAACCTGCCTATCAATAAAACCACAAACTGTCAAATGGCCTAAAAAGCCCAAGCTTTGAAGCAAGGCTGAACCAAAAGGCCAAACCTGTCAAACAATACAGAACAAACATCCAAAGCCAAAACCTGCATTAACTGAAGCCAAAACCAACCAGCCTCACAACCTGTCAACAAAAGCTCAAAACAGACCAACCCAAAAACCTTATACCAGAAAACAAACAAAATCACCAAAGCCTTAAACCCTGTCAAACTAAAACCTGCAGCCTTAACCAGTATAACCAGCTGAAGCCACAAGCTTCAATCTAAACAAAATTATCCAAACAAAAAAAGCCAGTTTCAAATCAAAAGCCTTAAAACAAAAAGCCTCAGAAAAGCATTCACAAGCCAGCATCTCAAGCATACAAAGGTAACCCTAACAAGTGTTCCAAGAGGCAAAGGGAGAAGAGAAAAAGAAGCGTATCAATACGAGAGGCCCTCAGAATACCATCACTGGGCAAAAGAACAAGCATACGAAGGGTCAAACATACAGAGGCGTCAAGGCAACAGAAGAAGGAGATAAATAAGTATTGGGGCATACAGAAGGCAACTCAATAAGGCAATACAGGGTAAGACCACGAGCCCTCAGAGTTGCCTCATCACAGGGCAAACATCAAATTCAATCTCAACAATTCAACAGCATCAGGCAACCCAAGGTATCTCAAGGCAACATAAGCATGTAAGCCAAGTATACAGTAAAAGAGAAGAAGAAAGAAGGGATATCAAAAAGGCTTTCAGAAACGCATCACAAAACCTTAAAAGGGCAAAAGACAAAGAGTACAGAGTACCAGGGTTCCAAGTCCATCATCATCGAACCTCCGCCCTCCGGCCATCCTCAGCGCCTCTGGTCCGCCTCGTCTCCATCTCCCAAAAGCCTAAGGTATAAACCCCTTCCCTTCTTTTTTTTCGCTCACAGAAACGACAATAAAACACAAAATCAGATTCAATAATCAAAGAATCATGACATGCAAAGACAGAAATTAAAAAGAACCCTAAAGTGTCCAAAAACTCGTTACCTCTCTTGCCATCTTTAACTGAACAACTGTGAGGAGATGAGGACGGAAGCGGCGCCCGGTTGTCGAAGGTTGGAGGGGATCAATGGCCCTGGATTTGAGAGATGAAGGAAACGAACGAAGAAGATGAAGATGAACAAACGGCGCCTCTGTCTCAACAAAACCCTAAGCGTATTCCAAAGTGAAACAACATTCAAGAACCCTAAAGAAAAACTTTGTTAAAATGCTAATGGGCCTTGCCCTCTCAAACGCCTAAGCCCAACGAGTTTCCAGTTCATACCCCATGTTCTATTCAGTTCCTCTAAATTGCATATGGGCCTTAAATATCTTTAGACCCATTTAACTCTTAAACCATTTTTTTTACTTATCTCTTTTTCTACAATTTTAAACTAACTTAAATTTTATAAATAAAAATTACTTTAATTCCTTTTTATACAAATTTTCTTTACATAAACTTTAAGGTTAATTAGATTAATAGATTCTTATTTTAATTTTCCTTTGTGTATGAAAAATACTAACATAATTAAACAAAATACAAAACATGACAATAATACATTAATACCTTAATACATAAAAGTACATTATTCAAAACACTTTTCTTTTATTATTAAACTTATTTTAATTTATACATAAATTTTCACTAAGTTAATACATTTTCTTTTCTTAGAAATATTTGTACATAATCAATAAAATACATTTTTTTAATATACATAATTTAACTAGAATTTAAAACATTTAGTTAAAACATTCTTTTTGCTCATATTAAAGAATATACAAGATTACAAAAATTGAATAAAATAACATTTAATTCTTTTCCTCTTTGTACAAATACAATACTTAATATACATTAAATTCACATTTTCTTAACCTGTAAATAAATTACAAATACATATACACTTACACGTACCCTTACACAATACATTTCACATTATACACTTGATACACATACAATTGCTATTCCCATACGTTACTATACATTGCTTACATTTTATCGCAATTCGATTTGGTTGTAAAGTATTGGACACTACATTCCTAAAGTCTCATCCCCATTTGTAAATTTGTACCCCCACTCCCGGATACTATTTATAATAGCGTAGACTTTAAATTCTGGCAATTTACCGCTTTCAATTATACCATGGTTAGACCTAGGGTTTGCATGTACATAAAATCAAATGCTAGATAACCTAATACAAGACAAATACATGAAATCAATACACAATCACACTTGCACCCCCTAGGGTAATCCCACATGTTGCCTTCCAAAATGGGCCATGCTTGCACGTCGAGTTTCTTTGGAAAAACGAATTCAAAATGATCATAAGTCCCTCGATGACGCTTTCGAAAGTTGCCTAAATGGAATGATCATAGTCCCTTCAAAGAAAATTTCCAAAGACACTTGGCACCATTGCATTCATGGTCCATACGATGACCCGCGCCCGTCCCGAACAAACTTCCTAAATGCAAGATTGTCCACCAAACTCAATGGTGGAACAAAAATTGTTAAAAAGGGTTGAAAACATAGAGAAAACCTTTGAGTACAATAGAGGTAGACAAAACTCTTAGCTACTTGAGATCAACTTGCAAAAACACTTGCCTTCTTTTCAAAAACCACACTTCATGCACACTTTCAAAACAAACTCTCAAAAACATTTGAAACATCTTTTCGAAAAGATACACACTTTTGTAAAACACTCAAACACGAGTCGAATACATTGGTTGCCTAAGACAAGGCATCTTCTTCAAAAACATTTTTCAAAACACACACACACACCACAATTTCAAGCAATCGAAAATCAAGGCAAGTGATCTAAAAACCAAGTAACTAAGAGCCCATGGATAACCATGGATGAAAAGGGTGCTAATACCTTCCCTTTTCATAATCTACCCCCCGAACCCACGAAATATCTCAAAAGGTTTTTGCTATGCTTTTTAACCTTTCCTTTAGGATAAAATAAAAAGTCGGTGGCGACTCTTGCTCAACCGAACAAGTGCGAATACAAACGCAAAACTCATAGTCAGTTCTCCCACCGTATCACAGAACTGGCGACTCTGCTGGGGAGAAACTTAAAAGTGGGGTTACCTTAGGGTTTAGATCACCTTTACTTTCTTGCTTTGATTGACTTGATTGCTTTATCTTTTGGGTTCTTGTTTGGGTTTGTTGTAAATCCTACACCCGGATTTGGGGTACCTTTTTAGGTAAATAGCAAAAAACTGTGAGGGAACTGTGCGGGGTATACCGACATGGTTGAAGCAGTAAGCTATGTTAGTGTGACATATTTGTGAGTACCGGTAACCCTTGAGTCCAGTCAAGGAGAGTACGAGGCCGCTGAGTGATGTCGTGAAGCACTAACGAACTCTTAGAACCTTAATTGACCATCTTAGCCTTTTTAGGGGTAGTGAGATGACCGACTTTGGTGCAGTCCGAAGTTGGTAGATACTCGATACTACACTCATTTGAGGGTTGTTTTCTTGGAATATTTTGGTCGCCAGTAAGTGGCTAAACCGAAACAATGAACACAGAAAACAATCCAATGATATTGAGCTCCTTAGAACCCAGTTTCTATTTTAGGACAGGATGAGCCAACTAACTTCAAGAGGGTACTTACCTAAACCCCATGCAAGCCTAAACCTAAGGACTTGTTTGCTTTGTGTGAATATGATTGCCTGTATATACACTCACTTGCTTTTCGCATACATGTACATAACATCATGACATCATACCATAGCATTTTCAATAACCATTTCAAGGATCTCGAGGGTTCTTTTGATGTAGGGTTACGTTGGACCAGACGTCTACCAAGGGGCAAGAGGTTTCTCCTCTAACCAATGCCAATCAAAGTTCAAGTACAACAACTTGAATCAGTGGCTATGACCCACTCGACATGGTGAGCTTGATTCTCGTGGAAAAACATCCACCGATACAAAGTAATCCAAACAAAGATCAAGTACAACAACTTGAATCAGTGGCTATGACCCACTCGACATGGTGAGCTTGATTCTCGTGGAAAGACATCCACCGATACAAAGTTCTCCAATCAAAGATCAAGTGCAACAACTTGAATCAGTGGCGATGACCCACTTGACATGGTGAGCTTGATTCTAGTGGAAAGACATCCACCGATACAAAGTTCTCCAAACAAAGATCAAGTACAACAACTTGAATCAGTGGCTATGACCCACTCGACATGGTGAGCTTGATTCTCGTGGAAAGACATCCACCGATACAAAGTTCTCCAATCAAAGATCAAGTGCAACAACTTGAATCAGTGGCGATGACCCACTTGACATGGTGAGCTTGATTCTAGTGGAAAGACATCCACCGGTGCAAAGTTCTCCAATCCAAGAACAAAGTTCAACCTCTAACATTTTCTTGTGTTTACCCCAAGAGATCCTTGAAAGCATGCATCCACCTATCATGCATTGCATCTTGACGATCTTTCCTTTTTCAGGTTTCCTTACTCTCCTGCTGTTTATTTCATTAAGAGATGGCTCTAGAAAGGTCTGTCAAAGACATCCAAGACCAGACTGCTCAGCTGCAGGAAATGTTCCTGAACTTGTCTCTGGGGCAAGAGGAAATGAAAGCTCTCCTCACAAAGGGCCTGGAGAATTCAAACAATGCCAGGAGTGATCAGCTTGCAGAGCTGCAGTTTGATTTGACAACCTTGAGGACCCAAGTGATGGGACAGTTAGTGGGCCAGATGGCTCTCATCCAAGACCTATCTCAAAGACAAGAGGAACTCAGAGTTCTTGTCCGCCAACTGCTTCCAAACAACCATTTGGGGCAAACATCTGAGGTTGAAGAGCAAGTCACCGCTCAGCCTCCATCCACTCAAGAAGACAAGGGGAAGGCTCCTTCACTTGCTTCAGGGTCACAAGCCCATCAACAACCTCGTCAGCGTCAACGGGGTAATCGGCGTAAGCAAGAAACATCGGGAAGACAGTTCACGGAGACTGAAATACCATCATTCTTCATACTGAAGCGCCTGTTGGAGGTCAACTTGCTCACCCTAAGGGATCCTCCTCAGAAGCTCAATACCTCCTCTCCTAACTATCGTCCCGATGCATTTTGTGTTTACCACTCCTACAGCCCGGGACACGACACCAACGACTGATGGGCCTTGAAGAACAAGATTCAAGATCTGATCGACATTGGGGTGCTGGAATTCATGCCAGACAGCGAGATGAAAATCTTTCGTTAAAGGGTTCTCCACCTGAAGTGACAAAGCTCAAGCTGAAAGACTTTTGCTTCATTTTGAATTTTCAAAGTTGTAATTTCTTTTGTTGTCAAAGAATTATCTGTTGATGTTAAACTCTGTTTTCATTAATGCATTGCATATGTTTGTCTTGAATTCATCCATTCGTTTCACTACTCTTATGCTTTCTTTATGATATTTAACTCTTGATAAAAAGCTGCAAGCCTTTAGAGGGAGGATGACGAAACAATACCATAATCTCATACAGTATGCTTTTGAACAGACCTTGCTGATGATGTACATGCATTTCTTTCAATTCCCAAACACTGGAGTTATAAGGAAGATAATCCCTAGTCAACCCCTTCGAGCCAAAGAAGTAGGAGTTTTCTGTTCTAAACAATCAAAACCTTTGATATAAACCTGGGGCAGGGTAGTATCTCAGTTAAGCGCGCATTGAAGTCGCAAACTCTAAGTTCGTAACACAACGAACGACGTCAAAGCAAAAGAAAAGCATTCCTTTGGAATCAAAAGACAAGGGTGGTTCCCCATCGCATAGACAGTCAATCTCTCAAAAGAGAAAATCCCACCAAGCCAAAACCTATAAAGAAGGCTTAAGAAAGCTGGGGCATCCCGCTGACGGTAATCTCGAAAAAACGGGAACAGTCAGGCAAAAGTTAGGGATAACAAATCAAAATCAAAATAGTTAGGTCATTACAAAATCCTCAACAACATGAAAAATGTTGATGGAGATGATGATTGTCTCCCCAAATTCAACTGGTGAACCATCGCCCAAAAGTCGTTCCAAACTCAAAACAGAGTGTGACGCACAATTAACTGAGCTTAGGTATGAAGAACATCACGAAGAGCGGGTGGGTACAAATATACTTTGAGCCTTTATCCTTTGTTTCTTAAACCGTGAACCAAGCCACGTTACAACCCTTCAGAAGTCCTAATTGAAGCATGGGTTTAGTTCGAAAGCATACTGTTACAAAAGGTATCCTGACTCCTGTAAGGCTTTGTTCTAAATCTTGTGTTGATCTGTCTCATAAAAAGTTTTCTGCTAAAAACGCATTTTTTAAAACTTCAAGACAAACATAAACTTTGCATTACTTGAATATCACTGTCTGCATTTGGCTTTTTGTTTGACAGCGAAGAAATTCATACAGCGAATGTTCGGAGGAACGAAAACTCTCTCAGTGAGTTAAAATCACTTCAAAAGGACGACACTTCCTTTACAAATCTCCTATCAACAAGGGGCATGACATAGCACCATCCAATTAACCTGCGGCAGTCCAGTCAAGGCCCAACAGATCTTTCAAAGTCCAGTTAACCTGGGGCAGTCCAGTCAAGATTTCAAGAAATCTCTCAAATTGCAGAGTAATCTGATTCAAGACTCATCATCACTTGGGGCATTCGAATGTCAAAAGTGTTCAATCATTCCTTCACCACCTGTTGGAAATTATAACCACCAACAAATCAACTAATCACATTTCCATACTCGATTCCTGTATCTAGCCAGGGCACGTCTGAAGAGTTTGAAGATTCGATTCCTGTATCCAGCCAGGGTATATCTATCAACTGTCACAATTCCAGACTCGATTCCTGTATCTAGCCAGGGCACGTCTGAAGAGTTTGAAGATTCGATTCCTGTATCCAGCCAGGGCATATCTGTTGACGACTATTTCCAGACTCGATTCCTGTATCTAGCCAGGGCACGTCTGAAGAGTTTGAAGATTCGATTCTTGTATCCAGCCAGGGCATATCTGTTGACGACTATTTCCAGACTCGATTCCTGTATCTAGCCAGGGCACGTCTGAAGAGTTTGAAGATTCGATTCCTGTATCCAGCCAGGGCACATCTGTTGACGACTATTTCCAGACTCGATTCCTGTATCTAGCCAGGGCACGTCTGAAGAGTTTGAAGATTCGATTCCTGTATCCAGCCAGGGCATATCTGTTGACGACCAATTCCATACTCGATTCCTGTATCTAGCCAGGGCACGTCTGAAGAGTTTGAAGATTCGATTCCTATATCCAGCCAGGGCATATCTATTGACGACTAGTTCCAGATCAACACCTGTAACAAGCCAGGAAAACATCTGTGGACGACTGATTATGGATCAACACCTGTAACAAGCCAGGAAATTATCTACATCACCACTTGGGGCATTCGAATCTCAAAAGTGTTCAAAAACCCGATGCAGTTTTACACAGATCTCCTCAAAACAGGGAGTCCCCAGTAGTTTGGCATAAAACCCAAGCTTCTGAGTTTCCCAACAGTGGTCCCAAGACTTCCCATTTTTAACATCAGAAGATTCTTGCCCTCCACAGCAGCAGCCAAGGAATTATTTTCCCCGGCAGCAGTCAAGATTCTTTTATCTTCAGCCATCCAGGATTCATTTATCCTCAGCAAGATAGCTCATTAGCTTACATGCGCATTCATCACATTCATGTTATAAACATTGATGTCGCATACATTGCATCATGCATCATAACATTGCATACAACTAACCCTTTACCTTTTCAGGTAAGATCAGTCGACAGACAAAGATCATTTTCCGAGATCCATCCAGAAGTATTTCAGATGTGACCCAGACACAGCGACTGTGATACGGTGGGAGAACTGACTATGGTTTTGCGTTTGTTTTCGCAAATGTTTTGGTTGAGCAAGAGTCGCCACCGACTTTTTATTTTATCCTAAGGAAAGGTTAAAAAGCACATCAAAAACCTTTGAGATGTTTTCTTGGGTTCGGGGAGTAGATTATAGAAAGGGAAGGTATTAGCACCCTTTCTATCCATGGTTATCCATGGGCTCTTAGTTACTTGCTTAGATCAACTTGCCTTAATTTTCAATTGTTTGAAATGGTGCTTGTGTGTGTGTGTGGGTTTGAAAATTGTTTTGAAAAGAGGCCAATGTGGTGGCAACCTTTGTAATGATCCATGTTGGGATGTGTACAAAGATGTATGTCTTTTGAAAAGGTTTTCATTTGTTTTTGAAAGTTGTTTTGAAAGTGTTGTGAAGTGTGGTTTTTTTGAAATAGGCAAGTGTGTTGTTTTGCAAGTTTGATTCAAGTAACTAAGAGGTTATCTACTCCTAAATTTCTCAAAGTTTATTGCTATGTTTTAACCCTTTTAACAAGTTTGTTCCACCATTGTATTTGGTGGACAATCTCATGTTAGGATGTGAAAGGGACGGGCGCGGGTCATCGTTTAGACCATAATTGCAACGGTGACAAGTATCTTTGGGCAATTTTATTTAAGGGACTTGATCATTTGTTTAGGCAACATTTTGAAAGCGTCATCGAGGGACTATGATCATTTGATTTGTGTTTGTTTTGCCCAAAGAGACCTAACATGCAATATGGCCCCATTTTGAAAGGCAACAAGTGGAATACCCTAGGGGGTGCAAGTGTGATATGTGTTGTCCATTTTCATGCTTGTTTATCTTTGAAATTAGGTCAAACTATTTTGTTCTTTTTATTTGCATACAAACCCTAATTCTAGCATGGTATATTTAGAAAGCGTTTAAAGTGCGAAAAGTAAAATTCCTACACTATTACAACACAATATGGGAAGGGGGGTACAAATGTTCAAATGGGGGGATATTTAGACAAAGAAATTAAACTTAGCTATTACATCAATTTTTTGGAATATTTATAAGATAATTGATTGCATAAATTAAATAGAAAATAAAATAAAGATGCAAAAATACAAAAAAAGTTTTTATATGTATGAAAAAAAGTATTATTCATGTCAAATAAATAAAATAAAAAAAGGTATTATTTTTGGAGTTTTTGTCTTTTTTTAGGGTAAAAACCCTAATTTTATTAAGTAATATATATATTATTTAATTTATACAAGTATTTGTTTATTATGTACAAAAATAAAATGAAGTATATTTATAAAAAGTATTTTTTTTATGTCAAATATTAATAAAATAAGATGAAAAGAAAAATGTATGTATTTTTGTATTTTTAACCTAAGTATACTAATATATATATATATATATATATATATATATATATATATATATATATATATATATATATATATATATATATATATATATATATATATATATATATATATATATATATATATATATATATATATATATATATATATATATATATATATATATATATATATATATATATATATATATATATATATATATATATATATATATATATATATATATATATATATATATATATATATATATATATTAATAATATTTAATATTTAACAAAAAAAGTATTTTTTTTCTATAAAATATTTTCAGAGGGTAAAACAAAAATAAAAATGAAAATAAAAGTGTTTTTTGCATATTTCTTAATATTTTTAATAAAATGTATATATTCATTTATTTGTGTACAAACTAAAAGAAAACCAAATAAATACCTAATAAATTCAAAAATAGTGAGAAAAATATTTTTTTATATTTTTAATATCATGAGAAAAAATAAATAAGTCAATCCAAAAAAGAAAAAAGTCAAAAAACATTAAAAATAAACAAAATGGGCTCAGGGGGTTCAGAAGCAAATGTATGGTGCAAAAAGAAAAGTCAACACAAGCCCAGCCCATGAAGACCTTTCTTCAACCTCCAGACTTCTGTTTGAACAAAAACACGCGCCTCTTTCTTCCATTGCAAGGTCCCGATTCTTTGAGTTTTAGCAAAAACTTCCAACATCAAAACTGTTAAGCATCTTCTCACGAATTCACACATATAAAGAACATGTTTTAACTCTCAGAAATGAGAGAGAATTTCTTCTCTCCCAATTCTTAACCTAATTTTTGTTCAAAGTTCAGACATCAAATTCTCTAAGCATACATAATATAAATGAAATCTAATTATATGGGCATGTTCAGGGCTATGATTGTGACATGTTTTCTTCACAAACCTAAAGCTAACAATGCCTAATAAGAGAGATACGAGTTCATGAACTTACCTGTTCAGTTGAAGTTGTATCTGGCAATGGAGAAGCTTTCAGTGCAAGGTGATGATTGGTATAGCTTCCTTGAGGTCCAGGGATGCTATTCCAAGCTTTACTTTGTCTTGAAACTTCTTGAATCGTGCTAGAGAACTTCAACTGCAAAACAAGAAAATGAAAATGGTGGAACTGGTTAGAGGAATTACAGGTCGTGTTTTAGGTTTTGGTTAGCTTGCATTGATGGTAGGGAAGGTGTCTGAAGTGGTTTGGGCAAGAATGCTTGAAAGGGTTGAGAGTTGGAACTCAATCTGCAGAGGTTGCTCTGTTCTTGCAGTTTGATGGTAGTTCTGAGTTTGTGAAGGTATTGGAGGCCAAAGGCTCGTGTTCTAGCTTGTGTTTGATGTTTGGAATGTGCTTGATAAATTTCTCTAAGGCCTGGTTGACAGGAATGGAAGTTGGTGTATGTTATGATACTTTTTTTAACACTTAAGCAAACAAAAGCCAAGTTGTATTCTAGACAGGTAGAGGACCCCTAATCATGCTGCAAAGCTCCTCCTTGATCAGTGTGTTATGCTCATAATCTTGTGCCAATTAGATTTTGATTTGTACTTGTGGATTTGCAATTGGACATAAAGCTTAACTTTTCAAAAATGGCTATTTCACTTTTTCCATAAATGGATTAAACTTGTATGTAATGCTTGAAATCATAGAACAACACTTTAACACAATGAACATGCATTAAATTATTGAGTGTTGGATGGTTTAAGGTCCTGTAATCAAGTGGCATGCTGGTTTGAGAAGTTTGCACAAGTTATGAACATGTACATGGCCATGAATCAAAGTGACTTTTGGCCATATTGCAAAATTCGATTCTCTCAAGTTATGAGGTTGTTTGATGAGTTCTTGGACATTTTGGAAATATTGGAATGTGTACTACAATCCATCTTTGAAATGCAAATTTAAATTCCAAGTGGAAGTGTGTGGAAAATGGCCTTGAAGTTAGGTAGAAAACCTTGCCAAAATAGGTTAAAATTTCACTAAGTTAAGAATGGTTTAGTACCCTTATTCCAAAAATTGTAACTTGAGATACAAGCCTCATTTGGGAAAAATTTGTGAATCAAAGTTGTATATTATGCAACAAGCTACAACTTTCATGTTTTGACTTTTGTTTGAATCCAAATGAATCTTGGTGAGAAAGTGGGGCAAAGTTGGGAAAAAATTAGGGTTTTTCATAACTTAGAAAAATTCTAAGTTATGAAAAATTCTCATTTCAAACCCTAATTTGCAAATTTTGATTTCTTGGTGAACAAGTTTCATGATTTGGCATGTTTTGATGAAAAATGAACCTTGACCCTTGATTTTGACCAAAAAGTCAAAGTTTGACTTTTCAGTATACAGTCAAAATTGGTCAATTGACTGGGAAATTCAACTGTCAATCTTGTGTACTTGGGATCTTTTGAACTTGTTGAGCATGTCAAGATAATTCCATGGGGTCCTTGAGTCCATATGTGAGCTTGGTTTGCCATTGGTTGGGTCAAACAGTCAAAAATTGCCTTTGTGCAGTCAAAACCCTAAAAATGACCATTTTGCCCTTTTGGTGATCTGATCAAATTTCTTGTGGAATTGTGATCCAAACTTGATCAAATGGTTCATATGAGTTCATAATGTTGATGTGGGTCAATTTTCATGAGATTTAACTGTCAATTGGTCACAGTTGACTTTTTCCCCAATACAGTTGATTTCTAGCTCAATTGTCCAATTGACTGGGCAAAACTTGGAATCAAGACTTGAAACTTGATATGGATAAACTTGGGAGTCCAATATGAAGCAAGAAAGTCATCTTAGGCATTTTAGGTCAAAATATCTTTGTGCAAATACAAACCCTAATTTGGGTCAACAGTGCAAGGAGAAGTCTTGAATAGGGGAAACCCTAACTAGATCTTGAGCTTCAAGGGTCTTGTGATGAGAAAATGTTGAGGAAATGGGAGGGCAAATTTTGGGGTACAACAGTTGCCCCTGTTCAATATTCTTGAACCTGAAGAGTTAGATTGGCAATTTTGCCTTTCGTGACTCGAGGGTAAAAGGAGATTGGACACTAGAGTGCCCGGAAATTTGCACTCACATGTTGGAGTATCAGCAATGTGATGTCGGGAATGGGATTATAGATGCCATTTGGAAAGGTGGTGGATAGGGAGATGGGCTTATAGATGCCATCTGGAGATGTGACAGAACCTTGTCGGGAATGGGCTTATAGATGCCATTTGGAAGTGTTGATCGCATAAGAGATTCCTTAGCGAGAACTTGTGTATCGGAGACAGATGTTTTCCTGGCTTGTTACAGGTGTTTGATCTTCAATCTCCTTATGCAGATATGCCCTGGCTAGATACAGGTATCGAATCTACAATCGGTTGCTCACAGATATGCCCTGGCTGGATACAGGAATCGAATCTTCAAACTCTTCAGACGTGCCCTGGCTAGATACAGGAATCGATTCTGGAAATGTGGTCAACAGATATGCCCTGGCTGGATACAGGAATCGAATCTGGAAATGTTGTAGTTGATAGATGTGCCCTGGCTGGATACAGGAATCGAATCTTTGAACTTTTCAGACGTGCCCTGGCTAGATACAAGAATCGAGTCTGGAAATGTGGTCAACAGATATGCCCTGGCTGGATACAAGAATCGAATCTGGAAACGTTGTAGTTGATAGATGTGCCCTGGCTGGATACAGGAATCGAATCTTTGAACTCTTCAGACGTGCCCTGGCTAGATACAGGAATCGAGTCTGGAAATATGGTCAACAGATATGCCCTGGCTGGATACAGGAATCGAATCTGGAAATGTTGTAGTTGATAGATGTGCCCTGGCTGGATACAAGAATTGAATCTTTGAACTCTTCAGACGTGCCCTGGCTAGATACAGGAATCGAGTCTGGAAATGTGGTAGTTGAAGGTAGTTGTCTTTGGGATTGTATTTTCCCTGAAAAGGCAAAAACATAAGTTGTATGCAATGTCATGATGTATGATATGCCTGATGTCATGATGTTCAACATGAGATAGTGTCGTACACACTTTATCATGTATGTAAGCAAAATGTATGAAAATGTGAAATGTTTATGAATGTATTTTCGTCTTAGGAAAATAAATCCTTGACGACCGGCCGGGGAATTGCTCTGTGGCAGAGATACTTTGCTGAAATTTGATGAGAGGCCTGCTGAGGACTTCAATGATGGATTCCGCTGGGGATAATGATGATAAACTCCGCTTGGGAACACCAAGGATAAACTCCGCTGGGGAAAAGGAAGAACTTTGCCGAGGGCGATCTTCCGTGGCAAATAGTTGAGGATAACCCAGTTATAAGCCCTTGTGAGGAATAACTTTGAATAAAGCTCGGGAGAGACGTCCGTATTCTGCAGGGGATAAGCTTCCGGAATCTACTGGAGATAAGCCTTAAGACCTGCCGGGGAATGTTGTGCCTTTTCAGGATCGACGGGGGACCAACTCTGCTTGGGGAAAGTATTGTTGAATCTTGTCTTACTCTGTGGGGAGTTGAGATGATTTGGTCATATTCTTCAGTCGAATCTACCTTGGTACCTTGGCGGACAAAGCAACCAGTCTGCATCAGACAACTTCACATTGCCCCTGTTTCTGATGTCATCTGTAATTAATCTTTTGTTTCATACGCAAATATTTATGAATCAGCAATTTAATGTCAAATGCATATATCAAAAATGAACATTGGACGTTCTTCGCAAGACAAAACAGAAAAAGGAAAAACAATGGCAACTTGTATGGACAAGTGAATTTGTATTGATTTGAATTTTGCCTGTGAATAGGCGTTTTTGTACAAGAGGCTGACGTCCTAGTAAGAGAACGCCGCCGAGCAAAATAGAATTTACAATTTGAAAAGGAAACAAAACAGCTATGTGAACAATCCCACTGGGTTCCAACTCTGCTATCGCCTTTATGTCTTCAAGTGTCTCATCACTTTGCTGCTTAGTTGAAGATGAAGCTGATTGGTCGATGCCAAAGTCTGAGCCAGACAGTTGATGCCGAATTCCGGATGCGAAGTGATCCAATGAGACATAGTGTTACGCTTTATCCCTAACTTTTTCCTGGACCGCCCTTTCGGGTTTTCAGTCCACCGGGATACCCATTTTTGCCCAAGCCGCCTTTTCAGGTTTTCGACTTGCCGGGTGTACAGATTTTTCATTTCATCCCTTATTTTTGCCCGAACCCTTTTGGTTCGCCGGGAAGCCCTTATTTTTGCCTAGGTATGTCAACCTAACGGGTCTTTTATTCATGCGTAGTATCTTTTCACTATGTCTGCATTGGCGGGGTGAGGAAGGTCGTCACCATCCATGGTGGTTAGGATCATGGCTCCTCCTGAGAACACATGTTTGACCACAAATGGCCCTTCGTATGTAGGGGTCCATTTGCCCCGGGGATCACTTTGAGGAAGGATGATGCGTTTGATTACCAGGTCCCCAACTTGATACTCTTGTGGTCTGACTTTCTTGTTAAATGCCCTGATCATCCGTTTTTGATACGTCTGACCATGACAGATAGCGGTGAGTCTCTTTTCGTCAATCAGGTTTAATTGATCAAGTCGAGTCTGGATCCAGTCATCTTCATTCAAGTCTGCATCCTTCATTATTCGGAGAGAGGGTATCTGGACTTCAATTGGCAAGACTGCCTCCATGCCATAGACCAAGGAGAAAGGAGTTGCCCCGGTTGACGTCCGCGCTGAGGTACGGTACCCATGAAGAGCAAATGGTAACATCTCGTGCCAATCTTTGTAGGTCATTGTCATCTTCTGCACAATTTTCTTGATATTCTTATTAGTTGCCTCTACAGCCCCATTCATCTTCGGCCGGTAGGGAGAAGAGTTGTGGTGCTGTATCTTGAATTGTTCGCAGAGTTCAGTGATTATTTTGTTATTGAGACTGGTACCATTGTCCGTAATGATTCTTTCCGGGACACCGTACCGACAGATCAGATTATGCCGGATGAAACGTGCCACGACGCTCTTGGTTACTGTGGCGTAGGAAGCTGCCTCAACCCACTTCGTGAAGTAATCGATCGCTACCAAGATGAAGCGATGCCCGTTGGATGCTGTCGGTCGGATCTCACCGATCATATCAATGCCCCACATTGCAAAAGGCCAAGGTTCCGTTAGGACGTTTAGAGGAACCGGAGGGATGTGCACCTTGTCAGCATAGATCTGGCATTTATGACAAGTTCGAGAATGTTGGTAACAATCGGCTTCCATTGTGGACCAGAAATATCCTGCCCTAAGGATTTTCTTTGCCATGGTATGTCCACTGGAATGTGTTCCAAATGTACCTTCATGCAGCTCTATCATGATCTTCTCTGCCTCAGCCTTATCCACACAACGTAGTAGAGTTGAATCATGATTCCGTTTGTAGAGAATGCCGTTGCTGAGGAAGAATTTTGCCGCAAACCTTCTCATGAACTTCTTGTCATTGACAGATGCACCTTCAGGGTACTCCTGAGCTTCCAAGTACCTCTTCACCTCATGATACCAGGGTTTTTCAGTCGCCTTCTCGGCCTCGAGGTCGCAGCAGTATGCCGGTTCGTCCAACTTCCAGATAATGATCCGGGGAGCCTCATTGTCCCATTTAACTTTGAACATTGAAGACATCGTAGCTAGTGCGTCCGCTAGCTGATTCTCCTCTCTTGGGAAGTGCTCAAAAGTTATCTCTTCAAAGTGGGGAAGCAAGGTTGACACATACTCCTTGTAAGGAATAAGATTCGGGTGTTTCGTATCCCACTCACCTTTGATCTGATTGATCACGAGAGCGGAATCTCCGAAGACACTCAGAAATTTGATCCTTAAGTCGATTGCAGCTTGTAGACCCATGATACATGCCTCATATTCTGCCATGTTGTTGGTGCAGTTGAAACACAATCGGGCGGTGAGTGGAGTATGAGTTCCTTTGGGAGATATGATTACAGCGCTGACGCCGTTACCCAAAGCATTGGAGGCTCCGTCAAAATGCATAGACCATCGGGATCCTTACTCAGGTCCTTCATCCGGTCCAGGTACTTCACAGTCAGTTACCACCATGATGTCTTCGTCTGGAAAATCAAAGTTCAATGATTGGTAATCGTCCACAGGTTGGTGTGCCAAATGATCTGCCAGTACACTTCCTTTAATTGCTTTCTGAGTTGTATACTGGATATCATATTCTGTCAAGATCATTTGCCATCTTGCTATTCTCCCAGACAGAGCAGGCTTTTCAAATATGTACTTGATGGGATCCATCTTTGAAATCTACAAAGTGGTGTGAGTCAGCATATACTGTCTCAACCGGCGAGCAGCCCATACTAGAGCGCAGGAAGTTTTCTCAAGCAGTGAGTAACGAGACTCACAGTCGGTAAACTTTTTGCTCAAGTAATAAACGGCGTGCTCTTTTCGGTCGGACTCGTCATGCTGTCCCAGCACGCACCCCATTGAATTGTCAAGTACTGTTAAGTATAATATCAGAGGTCTTCCTTCCACTGGTGGCATAAGAATGGGTGGCTCTTGGAGATATTCCTTTATCTTTTCAAAGGAAGCCTGACATTCATCGTTCCAGCGTACTACTTGGTCTTTCTTCAGTAATTTGAAGATTGGCTCACAAGTAGCAGTTAGATGTGAGATGAATCGGGCAATGTAATTCAGTCGTCCCAGGAAGCCTCTAACTTCTTTCTCTGTCTTTGGAGTCGGCATCTCTTGTATGGCTTTTACCTTGGCAGGGTCCACCTGAATACCTTTATCACTTACAATGAAACCTAGCAATTTTCCGGACCTTACCCCAAAGGTGCATTTGTTGGGATTCAACCTCAGTTTGTATAACTTGAGTCGGTCAAACAGCTTCCTCAGATGGTCAAGGTGCTCTTCCTCAGTTTGGGACCTTGCAATCATGTCATCAACATGTACCTCAATCTCATGATGGATCATATCATGAAATAAAGCGACCATGGCACGTTGATAGGTTGCCCCAGCATTTTTCAACCCGAATGGCATGACCTTGTAACAGAAGGTGCCCCACTGAGTCACAAAGGTAGTCTTTTCCATATCTTCCGGAGCCATCTTGATCTGATTATACCCTGAAAAACCATCCATTAAGGAGAACACCTTATGTTGAGCAGTATTGTCGACAAGAATGTCGATGTGAGGTAAGGGGAAATCATCCTTGGTGCTGGACCTGTTCAAATCCCTGTAGTCGACACACATTCTGACCTTATCGTCCTTCTTCGGCACTGGTACCACATTGGCAACCCATTGAGGATAAGAAGTTACTGCTAGGAACCCGGCGTCGAATTGCTTCATAACCTCAGCCTTGATCTTTTCGGATATCTCTGGGCGCATACGGCGGACCTTTTGCTTTACCGGAGGGCAGTCTTCCTTGGTTGGCAGGTGATGAACTACAATGTCGGCATCCAAACCAGGCATGTCTTCATAGGACCAAGCAAATATCTCCATGTAATCATGTAGCATCTGGATCAATCGTTGCTTCACGCTGAGCTCTAGATTGGCACCAATCTTGACCTCTTTCCTATCTGTCTCAGTACCCAGGTTAACTGTTTCCACCGGCTCTTCATGTGGTTGAATAGCCCTCTCTTCCTGGAGTTGCAGTCTTGCGAGTTCACCAGGCACTTCGCAATCATCTTCACCTTCGTCTTCGGCCAAGTTGATCGGATTCTCGAAGTCATAACTGGCGGTAGCAGAGCTGTTACTAGTGAGATCCAGGGTGGATTGAAACCTGTATAAGTGAGTGTGTGTAAATATAGCTGTTTTGCAATATATAACACAGAAAGAAAAAGAGCACAAGATTTGAAATGCAACAAACGTCCAATGTTTTGATTGATGATATATGGAAATGTCATACAAAAAGCCCTCACAAATGGAGCTACGATGCCCCGGGTAGGACACCGAGCCAACAAAGTTTTAACATATTGTTTTGTTACAAATTGGAAATCAAAAGTGTTAATTACTGCGTGACAAATGTGATAGGTGTAAAATCCTTTGCCGTCCAGTTGCTTGGTCCGTTGTTGGTAGTTGGATAGATCCAACTGTCAAACTCTGCTTCTTCTACGTCCTCCTCGATAGCATTCACCCTTGGGTTGGAGATAAACACCAGAGCCTTTCTGATCTTTTCCTTGCGCACAGCCCTCTGAGCCTCAGCAGTAAAGCCCAGCCCAAACTTGTCGTTCTTTTGAGTGAAGTCAGGAAGCTGACCCCAGTTTGCACAATTGCCTTTCTCGATTACAGCCCGGGCATCCTTCAGGGACGCTGTTGTACCCCAAAATTTGCCCTCGCATTTTTCCCCAAGAAATCTCAGCTTCAAGCATTTCCTGATTTTTTAAACTGGCTCAAGAATCGGACAAACGGACTTTTCTTGTCAGTCAAGCAAAATTAGGGTTTTACTGGTTTTTATGGCCCTAGAACAGTTCAAGCAATCGACTTAGGGTTTTGGTTGATTCTGGCGCATTTTGATCAGACGAGCGTTATCTGGCATTTAATTAAGAATTAAGGTTTTATGGGCATATTCTCAGAAGAATTTAAATTCTACAGCACTTTGTAGTTTATTCCGAGATTCGGGCCGAATTCGCGTTGTTTTTAATTTAATCAGTAAAAGAGGCAGTTGGGTTGAATTCATGTTGGTTTGTTTGAGCCAGTCAAAGAAGATGTGCAGTTTGGAATTACAGTGCTTGGCAAAGAATCAGTGAAAAAAAAAAGGAATGCGCTTGATCAGTTTATTTTGGTTAACTGCTACTTTGTTTTGGATATTGGAAAAGACAAGTTTAATTGATCAATATTACTAAGACATTGTTTTATTTAAGTTATTTATTATTCTAAATTGAATGATTGAAATTTATTTTTCAATTGTTTTAATTCAAAGAGTTTTAAATAAATAAATAAACAATAAAGAAAGAGAATTAGAATTAATTGGGTAATCAAGATTTTATTGATATTTGAATTATTTGTACAAATGTTGTTTATAATTTAAATTACAAACATTGTTTTTACATTGATTTAAATTTAAATAAAAAAGAAAATTATCCTATTTATTTCTAATTCTTCACTATTCACTTCGTTCCGGTGCTCCATTATTCATCTGCAAAAAGAAAAGAGAGAAAGTCAAAAGCAGTTGAATTAATTAAGGACAGATAAAATTTGCAATTATCATTAAGGGCCACTGACTGGGATCAGTTGACCCTCTCTACAAATCACGGGATTTCTCCCGGTTCACAAAGAGGGAAGAATTTGATCGAATGCAAAATGTCAAATGCATAAATTCAAGATTTCAAACTGCATAATTCAAGTTCAACCAAACTGGAAAAATCAAAGAAAAGTACAGTTTGCTGTCACAAATGCCAAAGTCTACTCAAAGATATCAAAGAAGACAAAAGAAAAGTGCAATTTACTGTCAAAATACAAAGTCCACCCAAAAGCCGTCAAGAGAAGATTTTGAAAGATGTCAAAAGAGCACAAAAGCTGGATAAAGTATGCAGAGGAAAGTTATGCAAGCAAGCTAACTCTAAATCATCATTTCCCAGAATAAAGTGGCCACTTTCAGATTAAAAGTACAGCATAAATCATATTAAATATCCAACTGTACTGAAAAAGGAGAGAGAGAGATAAAGTAAGCAGAGGCAGGTTTTCAGGTTTAGGCAGGAGAAATACAAAGGCAAGAGAATATACAGAAAATACAAAAGGGACTCCCCACTGCATAAAGAAAAGGAGAAGATATAAAAAACTGTCAGCATTCAACCCAAAGACAAAAAACAGCATATGCCAAACCTGCAGAAGAAATAACCACAAACCTGTCCAGTTCAAACTAAAACCATCCAACCTCATAAACCTGCTAAAACCCTTACCTGTCCAGTTAAAAACCTTAAACAACTTCACCAAGCCATCAATAACAAAACCTACATTGACTCAATACCAAGCCTGTACCATTAAGGCCTCACAACAAACCAGACCTCATAACCACACAAGCAAAAACAACAGCCTGCTACTGCATTCTTGCAACACAAGCTTCAAAACTTCATGAATATACAAAACAACCATTAACCTGTCATAACCTCAAAGCATTCAAAAACCAACTCCTAAGCCTCAGAAATTTTTCATCATAGGCGATAAGCATATTCAAAGGCAACACGAGAGAAGAAGAGAGAAATTTCGTTCAGGAGCAACAAACATCAAAGCATGCTAGTTCCCAACCCCACAAGTCCTTCAGAATCCTAGATTCATCATTAGGCAATAAAGAAAATACAGAAGCAAGTATATTCGGGCATACTCAGAAGCAAATGTTCGAGGCAACAAGCAGACAGTAAAGGTATCAATCTCAGAAACACATTTCAACAGGCATCAAACAAGGCGTCAATCCCAGTATAGTCAAACATATTCAAAGGCAACACTCAACTCAACATAATCAATATAAGCATTCAAAACATACTGATACCAAGGCATCCAGAAGTGCGTGTACAAGGCCCTCAGACCTCTGAGATCATCACAGGGCAACATAAACAAGCGTACAGTGGCAAAAAGGGACAGAAGAAGAAGAGGAAAGAAGGATGTAACAGGTTTTCAGTACAAAGAACATCATCATAAAACCTTCACATGGTAAGAAGTAAGAACGAAATACCAGGGACCTCAAGAAAGCTTCATCGCGCAAATCTCCCTCCGCTCGTTCCGGCCTCCTGAGCGCCACATTCCCCGTCTCTCCTCCTTCTCCAAAGTCAGGTAGTACAATCTTCTCCCTCTTCTCTTCTCCTTCATCTCATAATAAAAGATTAAAGTTAAGATTCAAATAAAAAACGCACGCAAATTCGTAAAAAAAGGGAAACATAAACATTGAAAACGAACCTTGTATCAACTCCACTGAGCTCATGCTATGGAGGGAAGAGAGACTTTGGGGGTGACACTGGTGGCCGGATGGAGGAAGCGCTCAGGAAGACGAAGATGAAGAAGAACGATGAACGAACACGAGCAGCGCCGTCCCAAACCCTAATGCGTTACCAAACTGAATAACAATTCCCTAACCCTAAACGTTGTTTCAAGATCAATGGGCCTGACCCGTTTCTAAGTCCCTCTGAAGCCCAACAAAATCACTAACATTTTCTTTATACAAACACTTGATTAATACTAACCTTTTTCTTTTATAAACCATATATTCTTTTTAACTTATCATATTACAAATATCATATTAATACTAATACATAAAAAACATATTTTATCTAATTAAAACTTTCTTTTCTATACTTAATTCAATTAATTTTAAAACACTTTCGAATATATATATTGAACACACATACATAAAGAATACATTTTCGCACTATACTATATAATTGAAAATATCTTTTTCTTTTAAAATATACTTTGTACATAAATTTTAAAACATTAATTTTTTACATACACATAAGATACATTTTATTTTTATTATACAATATCATTAAATTTGAAAATATCTTTCTTTTAATTAAAATATACATTTGTACATAATTGATAAAATACCTTTTTTAACATTAAACTCTTAAACACTTAATTAAAACATTTTCGTATATAATAAACAATGATACATCTTATACATTTTTCAATTAGAACTTGTACATACGATTTAATTAAAAACATTTTCTTTTGTGCATATTAAAAATATACAAATCAAAGATTCATTAAAACACATATCTAGGTCAAATACCCTAATCTCGCCTTAATTCCATATTGTCGCGCTTGTAAATATCCACATACACATATACTTGTACACTTACAATATATTTCACATCATACACTTACACAATGCAAATCCATTCACATTGCCTTATACACATTTGATTATCTTATATTTGTATATTCGATATTTACATTTGATCGCAAATTCGATTTGGTTGTAACTTATTGGATACTATAAGTCTCATCCCCTTTTGTACATTTGTACCCCCACTCCCGGATACTATTTTGTAATAGCGTAGATTTTATATTCCGCACTTTACAGTTTTCCAATTATACCATGGTTAGACCTAGGGTTTGCATGTACATAAAATCAAACGCTAGATAACCTAATACAAGACAAATACATGTAATCAATACACAATCACACTTGCACCCTCTAGGGTAATCCCACATGTTGCCTTCCAAAATGGGCCATGCTTGCACGTCGAGTATCTTTGGCAAAACAAAATCAAATGATCATAAGTCTCAAAGTGTTGCCTAAACGGAATGATCATAGTCCCTTCAAAGCAAATTGCCAAAGACACTTGGCATCATTACATTCATGGTCCATACGATGACCCGCGCCCGTCCCGAATAAACTTCCTAAACGCAAGATTGTCTACCAATTTCAATGGTAGAACAAAATTGTTAAAAGGGGTTAAAACATAACAAAAAAACCTTTTAGTACAATAGGGTAGATAAACTCTTAGTTACTTGAGATCAATTTGCAAAAACGCTTGCCTTCTTTTCAAAAACCACAATCCACAACACTTTCAAAACAAACTCTCAAAAACATTTGAAACATCTTTTCGAAAAGATCCACACTTTTGTAAAACACTCAATCACGAGTCAAATACATTAGTTGCCTAAGACAAGGCATCTTCTTCCAAAATATTTTCAAAAAAGCACCCACACACACACCATTTTCAAGCAATCGAAAATCAAGGCAAGTGATCTAAAAAACCAAGTAACTAAGAGCCCATGGATAACCATGGATGAAAAGGGTGCTAATACCTTCCCTTTTCATAATCTACCCCCCGAACCCAAGAAAATATCTCAAAAGGTTTTTGCTGTGCTTTTTTAACCTTTCCTTTAGGATAAAATAAAAAGTCGGTGGCGACTCTTGCTCAACCGAAACATTTGCGAATACGAACGCAAAACCTCAAGTCAGTTCTCCCACCGTATCACAGAACTGGCGACTCTGCTGGGGAGAATTCTTAAAAGTGGGGTTACCTTAGGGTTTAGATCACCTTTACTTTCAATTGATTGCTTTGTTTGCTTTACATATGTGGGCTTTGTATCGGAGTTTCATAGATCCTAACCCGGATCTGGGGAATACCCTTTTAGGTAGCATAATCTGTGAGGGACCTGTCCGGCGTATACCGACATGGGTGAAGCAGTGGCTACGTTGGTGTGGCGTCTTGGTCTGTACCGATATCCCTCGTGTTGAGACGGGGAGAATATGGGTCTTCCAAGGAGTCATTAAGCACCAACCGACCTTAGAACCCTAAATTGACCAACTTGGCCATTAGAACAGTAGCAGTATGCTACACTCATTGAGGCTAAACTCTCGAGATGGTTCCGGCCGCGAGAAAAGGTTGCGATGCTGGAGTTATGACCGATTGAGGGTAGCTAATGATATGAGATCCTCTAGAACCCGGTTACTTTTGATAGGACAGGTTTTAACCAACAAACTGAAAGAGGGTAGTACCTGAACCTCATGCAAGCCTAAACCTAAGGCCTTGTGTGTTTTGTGTGAATATGTTTGCCTGTATATACACTCACTTGCTTGTGCATACATGTACATGACATCATGACATCATACCATAGCATTTTTCACTAACCTTTTCAAAGATCTCGAGGGTTCTTTTGATGCAGGGTTACGTTGAACCAAACGTCTACCAAGGGGCAAGAGGTTTCTCCTCTAACCAATCCAGTCAAAGTTCAAGTACAACAGCTTGAATCAGTGGCTATGACCCACTCGACATGGTGAGCTTGATTCTCGTGGAAAGACATCCACCGATACAAAGTTCTCCGATCAAAGATCAAAGTACAACAACTTGAATCAGTGGCTATGACCCACTTGACATGGTGAGCTTGATTTTCGTGGAAGGACGTCCACCGGTGCGGAGATCTCCAACCAACGATCCAAGTTTAACCCCTAACGTTTTCTTGTGTTTACCCCAAGAGATCGTTGAAAGCATGCATCCACATATCATGCATTGCATTTTGACAGTCTTTCCTTTTTCAGGTTTCCTTACTCTCCTGCTGTTTATTTCAGCAAGAGATGGCTCTAGAAAGGTCTGTCGAAGACATCCAAGACCAGACTACTCAGCTGTAGGAGATGTTCCTGAACTTGTCTCTGGGGCAAGAAGAGATGAAAGCTCTCCTCACCAAGGACTTGGGGAATTCCAACAATGCCAGGAGTGACCAGATTGCGGAACTGCAGTTTGATCCAACAACCTTGAGGACTCAAATGATGGGACAGTTGGTGGGCCAGATGGCTCTCATCTAAGACCTATCTCAAAGACAAGAGGAACTCAGAGTTCTTGTCCGCCAACTGCTTCCAAACAACCAACTGGAGCAAACATCTGAGGTTGAAGAGCAAGTCACCACTCAGCCTCCATCAACTCAAGAAGACAAGGGGAAAGCTCCTTTGCTAGCTTCAGGGTCACAAGCCCATCAACAACCTCGCCAGCGTCAACGGGGCAATCGGTGTAAGCAAGAAAAGTCGGGAAGACAGTTCACGGAGACTGAAATACCATCATTTTTCATACTGAAGCGTCTGTTGGAGGTCAACTTGCTTACCGTAAAGGATCCTCCTCAGAAGCTCAATACCTCCTCTCCTCACTATAATCCCGACACATTCTGTGTTTACCACTCCTACAGCCCGGGACACGACACCAACGACTGTTGGGCCTTGAAGAACAAAATTCAAGATCTGATCGACATTGGGGTGCTAGAATTCATGCCAGACGGCGAGATGAAAATCTTCCGTTGAAGGGTTCTCCGCTTGAAGTGACGAAGCTCAAACTGAAAGACTTTTGCTTCTTTTTGAATTTTCAAAGCTGTAATTTCTTTTGCTGTCAAACAATTATTTGTTGATGTTAAACTCTGTTTTCATTAATGCATTGCATATGTTTGTCTTGAATCCATCCATTCGTTTCACTACTCTTATGCTTTTCTTTATGATATTTGACTCTTGATAAAAAGTTGTAAGCCTTTAGAGGGAGGATGACGAAACAATACCGTGATCTTATACAGTATGCTTTTGAACAGACCTTGCTGATGATATACAGGCATTTCTTTCAATTCCCAAACACTGAAGTTATAAGGAAGTTAATCCCTAGTCAACCCCTTCGAGCCAAAGAAGTAGGAGTTTTCTGTTCTAAACAATCAAAACCTTTGATATAAACCCGGGGCAGGGTAGCATCTCAGTTAATTCAAAAAAATGCGCATTGAAGTCGCAAAATCTCAGTTCTTAATACAACGAACGATGTCAAGAAAGAAAGCATTCCTTTGGAATCAAAAGACCGGGGTGGTTCCCTATCACATAGACAGTCAATCTCTCAAAAGAGAAAGAAAAAAGCCCACCGAGCCAAAACCTATAAAGGAGGCTTAAGAGAGCTGGGGTATCCCGCTGACTGTAATCTCGGGAAACGGTAACAGTCAGGCAAAAGTTAGGGATAACAAATCAAAATCAAAATAGTGAGGTCATTACAAAATCCTCAACAACATGAAAAGTGTTGAAAAAGAAAAAGGAGATGATGACTGTCTCCCAAAAATTCAAACTGGTGAACCATCGCCCGAAAGTCGTTCCAAACTCAAAACAGAGTATGACGCAATTAACTGAGCTTAGGTTGAAGGACATCACGAAGAGCGGGTGGGTACAAATATACTTTGATCCTTTATCCTTTGTTTCTTAAATCGTGAACCAAGCCACGTTACAACCCTTCAAAAGTCCTAATTGAAGCATGGGTTAGTTCGAAAGCATACTGTTACAAAAGGTATCCTGACTCCTGTAGGGCTTTGCTCTAAATCTTGTGTTGATTTGTCTTATAAAAAGTTTTCTGCTAAAAACGCATTCTTCAAAAATTCGAGACAAACATAAACTTTGCATTATTCGAATATCACTGTCTACATTTGACCCTTTTAGTTTGACAGCGAAGAAATTCATACAGCGAAAGTTCGGAGGAACGAAAACTCTCTCAGTAAGTCAAAATCACTTCAAGAGGATAACACTTCCATCAAATCCCCAATCAACAAGGGGCATGACATGTCACAATTCAATTAACCTGGGGCAGTCCAGTCAAGGTCCAACAGATCTTTCAAAGTTCAGTTAACCTGGGGCAGTCCAGTCAAGATTTCAAGAAATCTCTCAATATGCAGAGTAATCCGATTCAAGATTCCTTCATCACCACTTGGGGCATTCGAATGTCAAAAGTGTTCAACAAATCAATTACAACATTTGCAGACTCGATTCCTGTATCTAGCCAGGGCACGTCTGAAGAGTTTGAAGATTCGATTCCTGTATCCAGCCAGGGCATGTCTATCAACTATCACAATTCCAGATTCGACTCCTGTATCCAGCCAGGGCATATCTGTTGACGACTATTTCCAGATTCGATTCCTGTATCCAGCCAGGGCATATCTGTTGACCATATTTCCAGACTCGATTCCTGTATCTAGCCAGGGCACGTCTGAAGAGTTTGAAGATTCGACTCCTGTATCCAGCCAGGGCATATCTGTTGACGACTATTCCAGATTCGACTCCTGTATCCAGCCAGGGCATATCTGTTGACCATATTTCCATACTCGATTCCTGTATCTAGCCAGGGCACGTTTGAAGAGTTTGAAGATTCGACTCCTGTATCCAGCCAGGGCATATTTGTTGACGACTATTCCAGATTCGACTCCTGTATCCAGCCAGGGCATATCTGTTGACCACATTTCCAGACTCGATTCCTGTATCCAGCCAGGGCATGTCTGAAGAATTCCAGATCAACACCTGTAACTACCCAGGAAAACATCTGTGAACGACCGATTGTAGACCAACACCTGTAATAAGCCAGGAATTTATCTACATCACCACTTGGGGCATTCGAATGTCAAAAGTGTTCAAAACCCGATGCAGTTTTACACAAGCTCATCATCAGGAAGCCCTACACCGGTTCCTCTTCAAGACTTCTGAAACAAGTTTACGGATTCTTCCCAACAACGGATGTCAATCTACCAACTTGTTCAGACTCTTCTCAACCTTTGAATTTAGTTTATGGACGCTTCCCAACAACGGATGCGGCTCTATTGCTGATTCAATCTCAAGATTTCTGAAAATAGTTCACGGGTTCTCCAAGTAAACGGATGTTAACCTATCGCTTGTTCAGATTCTTCTCAAGCTAACCACCACGGAAGATCGCGCTCGCCAAAATTCTCCTTGTCCCCAGCGGAGTTCATCAAAATTCCCCGGCAGTAACTTATCTTTGCAAATCCCCAGCCATAGAATCCTCCGGAATTCAATTCCCCTCAGAGTTTAAGCTTCCGTATCCCCAGCGGAGCCAGACCATTGAACTTTCTCCCCACAGAGTTTTGGGAAGGCAAATCTTGAGTTCCCCAGTGAAGTCGCCGGAGTTACTTCCCATCAAGCTGAAGATTCTCAATTTGACCTCCCCAGCATGAGTCTACTAGTTTGGAACTCCCCAGTAGAGGTCATCAGGAATTCTCTTCCCCAGCAGCAGCCAAGGGTTTATCTTCCCCAGCGGCAGCCAAGGGTTTATTTTCCCCGGCAGCAGTCAGGATGCTTTTATCTTCAGCCATCTCGGATTCATTTATCCTCAGCAAGATTATCTCATCAGCTCACATGCGCATTCACCACATTCACATCATAAGCATTGATGTCGCATACGTTGCATCATGCATCATAACATTGCATATAACTAACCCTTTACTTTTCAGGTAAGAGCAGTCGACAGACGCAGATCATCTCCCGAGATTCATCCAGAAATAGTTCAGATGTGACCCAGACACGGCGACATTCTGATACTTATTCCAGATCCATCCAGACGCATTAGCAGGAAACCCTACACCGGTCCCTCTTCAACTTCAAGACTTCTGAAAAACAGTTTACGGATTCTTCCCCACAACGGATGTCAATCTACCAACTTGTTCAGACTCTTCTCAATTCCTGAAAATAGTTTACGGACGCTTCCCAACAACGGATGCTGTTCCATTGCTTATTCAATCCCAACTCCCGAAAATAGTTTACAGATTCTCCAGACATGGACGTCAAATCTGTTGCTTGTTCGGACCCCTAATTCAGAGATGTTCCGAGACATGGAGGCCCTTCTGACACTCGTCCACTCACCATTGACATATAGTTCAACAGTCGTCGAATGGCATCCGTAAGCCCATTCTCAGATGGCATCTCTAAGCCCATCCCCCGACAAAATTCTATCGCACCAGATGGCATCTTTAAGCCCATCACCAAATGGCATCTTTAAGCCCATTCACCTCCACCATCATATCGCCGAGTGCAAATTTTCTGGGCACTTTGGTGTCCAATCTTCTTTTACCTTCAAGTCGCGAAAGGCAAACTTGCCAATCTAACTCTTCAGGTCCAAGAAGATTGAACAGGGGCAACTGTTGTACCCCAAAATTTGCCCTCGCATATTTCCCCAAGAAATCTCAGCTTCAAGCATTTCCTGATTTTTTTAAACTGGCTCAAGAATCGGACAAACGGACTTTTCTTGTCAGTCAAGCAAAATTAGGGTTTTACTGGTTTTCATGGCCCTAGAACAGTTCAAGCAATCGGCTTAGGGTTTTGGTTGATTCTGGCGCATTTTGATCAGACGAGCGTTATCTGGCATTTAATCAAGAATTAAGGTTTTATGGGCATATTCTCAGAAGAATTTAAATTCCACAGCACTTTGTAGTTTATTCCGAGATTCGGGCCGAATTCGCGTTGTTTTTAATTTAATCAGTAAAAGAGGCAGTTGGGTTGAATTCATGTTGGTTTGTTTGAGCCAGTCAAAGAAGATGTGCAGTTTGGAATTACAGTGCTTGGCAAAGAATCAGTGGAAAAAAAAAAGGAATGCGCTTGATCAGTTTATTTTGGTTAACTGCTACTTTGTTTTGGATATTGGAAAAGACAGGTTTAATTGATCAATATTACTAAGACATTGTTTTATTTAAGTTATTTATTATTCTAAATTGAATGATTGAAATTTATTTTTCAATTGTTTTAATTCAAAGAGTTTTAAATAAATAAATAAACAATAAAGAAAGAGAATTAGAATTAATTGGGTAATCAAGATTTTATTGATTTTTGAATTATTTGTACAAATGTTGTTTATAATTTAAATTACAAACATTGTTTTTACATTGATTTAAATTTAAATAAAAAAGAAAATTATCCTATTTATTTCTAATTCTTCACTCTTCACTTCGTTCCGGTGCTCCATTATTCATCTGCAAAAAGAAAAGAGAGAAAGTCAAAAGCAGTTGAATTAATTAAGGACAGATAAAATTTGCAATCATCATTAAGGGCCACTGACTGGGATCAGTTGACCCTCTATGCAAATCACGGGATTTCTCCCGGTTCACAAAGAGGGAAGAATTTTATCGAATGCAAAATGTCAAATGCATAAATTCAAGATTTCAAACTGCATAATTCAAGTTCAACCAAACTGGAAAAATCAAAGAAAAGTACAGTTTGCTGTCACAAATGCCAAAGTCTACTCAAAGATATCAAAGAAAAAGAAAAGTGCAATTTACTGTCAAAATACAAAGTCCACCCAAAAGCCGTCAAGAGAAGATTTTGAAAGATGTCAAAAGAGCACAAAAGCTAGATAAAGTATGCAGAGGAAAGTTATGCAAGCAAGCTAACTCTAAATCATCATTTCCCAGAATAAAGTGGCCACTTTCAGATTAAAAGTACAGCATAAATCATATTAAATATCCAACTGTACTGAAAAAGGAGAGAGAAAGAGATAAAGTAAGCAGAGGCAGGTTTTCAGGTTTAGGCAGGAGAAATACAAAGGCAAGAGAATATACAGAAAATACAAAAGGGACTCCCCACTGCATAAAGAAAAGGAGAAGATATAAAAAACTGTCAGCATTCAACCCAAAGACAAAAAACAGCATATGCCAAACCTGCAGAAGAAATAACCACAAACCTGTCCAGTTCAAACTAAAACCATCCAACCTCATAAACCTGCTAAAACCCTTACCTGTCCAGTTAAAAACCTTAAACAACTTCACCAAGCCATCAATAACAAAACCTACATTGACTCAATACCAAGCCTGTACCATTAAGGCCTCACAACAAACCAGACCTCATAACCACACAAGCAAAAACAACAGCCTGCTACTGCATTCTTGCAACACAAGCTTCAAAACTTCATGAATATACAAAACAACCATTAACCTGTCATAACCTCAAAGCATTCAAAAACCAACTCCTAAGCCTCAGAAATTTTTCATCATAGGCGATAAGCATATTCAAAGGCAACACGAGAGAAGAAGAGAGAAATTTCGTTCAGGAGCAACAAACATCAAAGCATGCTAGTTCCCAACCCCACAAGTCCTTCAGAATCCTAGATTCATCATTAGGCAATAAAGAAAATACAGAAGCAAGTATATTCGGGCATACTCAGAAGCAAATGTTCGAGGCAACAAGCAGACAGTAAAGGTATCAATCTCAGAAACACATTTCAACAGGCATCAAACAAGGCGTCAATCCCAGTATAGTCAAACATATTCAAAGGCAACACTCAACTCAACATAATTAATATAAGCATTCAAAACATACTGATACCAAGGCATCCAGAAGTGCGTGTACAAGGCCCTCAGACCTCTGAGATCATCACAGGGCAACATAAACAAGCGTACAGTGGCAAAAAGGGACAGAAGAAGAAGAGGAAAGAAGGATGTAACAGGTTTTCAGTACAAAGAACATCATCATAAAACCTTCACATGGTAAGAAGTAAGAACGAAATACCAGGGACCTCAAGAAAGCTTCATCGCGCAAATCTCCCTCCGCTTGTTCCGGCCTCCTAAGCGCCACATTCCCCGTCTCTCCTCCTTCTCCAAAGTCTGGTAGTACAATCTTCTCCCTCTTCTCTTCTCCTTCATCTCATAATAAAAGATTAAAGTTAAGATTCAAATAAAAAACGCACGCAAATTCGTAAAAAAAGGGAAACATAAACATTGAAAACGAACCTTGTATCAAGTCCACTGAGCTCATGCTATGGAGGGAAGAGAGACTTTGGGGGTGACACTGGTGGCCGGATGGAGGAAGCGCTCAGGAAGACGAAGATGAAGAAGAACGATGAACGAACACGAGCGGCGCCGTCCCAAACCCTAATGCGTTACCAAACTGAATAACAATTCCCTAACCCTAAACGTTGTTTCAAGATCAATGGGCCTGACCCGTTTCTAAGTCCCTCTGAAGCCCAACAAAATCACTAACATTTTCTTTATACAAACACTTGATTAATACTAACCTTTTTCTTTTATAAACCATATATTCTTTTTAACTTATCATATTACAAATATCATATTAATACTAATACATAAAAAACATATTTTATCTAATTAAAACTTTCTTTTCTATACTTAATTCAATTAATTTTAAAACACTTTCGAATATATATATTGAACACACATACATAAAGAATACATTTTCGCACTATACTATATAATTGAAAATATCTTTTTCTTTTAAAATATACTTTGTACATAAATTTTAAAACATTAATTTTTTACATACACATAAGATACATTTTATTTTTATTATACAATATCATTAAATTTGAAAATATCTTTCTTTTAATTAAAATATACATTTGTACATAATTGATAAAATACCTTTTTTAACATTAAACTCTTAAACACTTAATTAAAACATTTTCGTATATAATAAACAATGATACATCTTATACATTTTTCAATTAGAACTTGTACATACGATTTAATTAAAAACATTTTCTTTTGTGCATATTAAAAATATACAAATCAAAGATTCATTAAAACACATATCTAGGTCAAATACCCTAATCTCGCCTTAATTCCATATTGTCGCGCTTGTAAATATCCACATACACATATACTTGTACACTTACAATATATTTCACATCATACACTTACACAATGCAAATCCATTCACATTGCCTTATACACATTTGATTATCTTATATTTGTATATTCGATATTTACATTTGATCGCAAATTCGATTTGGTTGTAACTTATTGGATACTATAAGTCTCATCCCCTTTTGTACATTTGTACCCCCACTCCCGGATACTATTTTGTAATAGCGTAGATTTTATATTCCGCACTTTACAGTTTTCCAATTATACCATGGTTAGACCTAGGGTTTGCATGTACATAAAATCAAACGCTAGATAACCTAATACAAGACAAATACATGTAATCAATACACAATCACACTTGCACCCTCTAGGGTAATCCCACATGTTGCCTTCCAAAATGGGCCATGCTTGCACGTCGAGTATCTTTGGCAAAACAAAATCAAATGATCATAAGTCTCAAAGTGTTGCCTAAACGGAATGATCATAGTCCCTTCAAAGCAAATTGCCAAAGACACTTGGCATCATTACATTCATGGTCCATACGATGACCCGCGCCCGTCCCGAATAAACTTCCTAAACGCAAGATTGTCTACCAATTTCAATGGTAGAACAAAATTGTTAAAAGGGGTTAAAACATAACAAAAAAACCTTTGAGTACAATAGGGTAGATAAACTCTTAGTTACTTTAGATCAATTTGCAAAAACGCTTGCCTTCTTTTCAAAAACCACAATCCAACACACTTTCAAAACAAACTCTCAAAAACATTTGAAACATCTTTTCGAAAAGATCCACACTTTTGTAAAACACTCAATCACGAGTCAAATACATTAGTTGCCTAAGACAAGGCATCTTCTTCCAAAATATTTTCAAAAAAGCACCCACACACACACCATTTTCAAGCAATCGAAAATCAAGGCAAGTGATCTAAAAAACCAAGTAACTAAGAGCCCATGGATAACCATGGATGAAAAGGGTGCTAATACCTTCCCTTTTCATAATCTACCCCCCGAACCCAAGAAAATATCTCAAAAGGTTTTTGCTGTGCTTTTTTAACCTTTCCTTTAGGATAAAATAAAAAGTCGGTGGAGACTCTTGCTCAACCGAAACATTTGCGAATACGAACGCAAAACCTCAAGTCAGTTCTCCCACCGTATCACAGACGCCATCTTCAACGGAAAGTCTTCTTCAACCACTGTTTCAGCTGATGCCAACGTTGGGGATACCTCCTCAAAATGCTGAAAGGGGGTTTCAATAAACTCCCCGTCCATCTCGATATACCGGAACGAATTCAAGTGACTAACCATGTATTCCTCCTCACCCTGCATAGTAACAATCTTCCCTTTGACAGGGTACTTGAGCTTTTGGTGTAGAGTGGATGTTACTGCCCCAGCCTTGTGAATCCAGGGTCGACCCAACAAGCAGGAGTAAGATGGACGAATATCCATTACATAGAACGTTGAATCGAAAACTTGGGAACCCACACGAATAGGAATGTCTACCTCACCGTGCACCATCCTCTTAGAACCGTCGAAGGCTCTAACAATGATGTTACTAGGTTTCAACTCCAGACCCTCACAATCCAAGCGATCCAATGCCTTCTTGGGCAAGACATTCAGGGAAGAACCGGTATCCACCAACACGTGTGCGAGAGTAGTGCCCCTGCACTCTATAGAGACGTTCAGGGCATCATTGTGATTTTTCCCTTTGGCGGTGAGGTCAGCATCCGAGAACCCCAAGCCATTGTCAGCTGTCAAATTGGCCACACAGTCAGTGAATTGATCTGCGGAGGTCTCTTGCGACACATGGTCCGTTTTCAGAAATGAAATCAGGGCTTTTGCATGGGCCTCTGAGCATAGCAGCAATGATAGCATAGAGATTTTGGAGGGGGTATGTCCCAACTGTTCCACAACATTGAAGTCACTCTTTTTGATGATTTTAAGAATCTCCTCCATTTCTTGTTGGGAGGCTTCCACAGCAGCCTTTTTTGGTGCCTCCGTCCTGGCAGGCAAATCGGTAGCAACTTCTTTGCCCCGAGTATCGGAGGACTCGGCGGCAGTAGTAGACACAGGAACTTGATTCGGAACATGCACACTTGCGGGTGTGATGGTGAGAGGTTTTCGGATAACGGGCGGTGCGATGTCAGGCGAGAAGAGCCTGCCACTGCGGGTAATCTTGGCGGGACCAGTGATGTTACTGATACTGGTATTGGTGTTGAACTCCTGCTTCACCCCAAGTACATACACGTCGGCCCCATAATTCCATGGGACCGCTTTATCAGACTCATAGGGGAGAGGCCTCGGAACAGTAATAGTAATGGGTGCAACAGACATAATTTGGACTGGTTTCTTCATGGGAGCTTTGGCAGGATTGTAAATTGTGACAACAGATATCTCTTCAACGGAGACAAACGGAACAGCAGTTTTCTTGAACAGAATTTCTTTGCTGTCCATCAGGCTTTGGATGCCTGATTTCAGCAGTGGACAACCGGTAGGGATAACAGCACACAGGAGGCACCCCTTGCCACAACCCGGAAATAAACCAGCTAGTAGCAAGTTCCTCTTAACAGTCAAAAGAGGGGTAGCAACATCATTCACTGAAACAGCATACAAATCTTCCTCAATGGCGTTTACTCTATGCTGGGGCATAGAAGCGGTTACAACATTTGGCCTCTCAGGCGCTTCAAACTGAATTTCCTTTGCGTCGATAAGATCTTGCACTTTATTTCTCAAGGCCCAGCAATCATCAGTAGTGTGCCCGGGGCTATCGGAATGATAAGCACAACGGGCATTTGGGTTATACTTAGGAGATGCAGTATTCACGACCTTAGGAGCTTCTTTGATGGTTACCAAGTTGGTTGATAACAGTTGTGGTAAAATTTGAGATAAGGTCATACTCAACCGAGTATACTGTCTCTTGGGCCTTTCACTTCTTTGTTGATTGTACTGCTGAGGAGCAGCAACAGGTTTTGAAATGACCAAAGCATTGACGGCTTGGCGACTTTTTGGCTTGACTTGTCTTCTAGGACCATAGACGGCACTTGCCTCTTTCTTAAAAGGCCTCTTCTCAGTACTTGCAGTAACAACCTTCTGAATCTTTCCTGACTTGATGCCAGCTTCTATTCTTTCGCCTGTTAAGATCAAATCGGTAAACCCCGCGGAAGAGTTACCAATCAGATGATTGAAAAATGGCCCAGATAGGGTCCCTAGAAACATATCAACGAGTTCACGGTCGGTTAAAGGAGGCTGCACCCTGCCAGCCAAATCCCTCCATTTTTGTGCATATTCTTTGAACCCTTCGCCCGTTCCTAAATACATACCCTGAAGTTGGGTACGCGTAGGAGCGAGATCAGAATTGTATTGATATTGTTTGTAGAAAGCAGTGGCTAAATCTTCCCAATTTCGGATGCTGGTTCCCTCTAGTTGATAAAACCACTCCAACTGAGCTCCAGAAAGGCTGTCTTGAAAGAAATGAATCCAAAGGTTTTTATCTGCCGTATAGGGTTGAATTTTTCTCACGTAGGACCTGAGATGCATTTTTGGACAGGACAGCCCATCATACCTCACAAACACTGGCACCTTGAATTTTGGGGGAATCACAATCCCGTCAACCAAACCCAAGTCTTCAAAGTCCAAACCCGGCACTCTTTGTAGCTCCATGGCGGCCAACCTGTCTTCTAGCCCTTTGTATTTATCATCAGCTGGAGGGTATTGCTGATCATAATAATCTTCATCCTCTTCGACCTCTTCTTCTTCCGCATCAAACTCGGAAGGTACCGCAGCTCCACCTTCTTTGCTGGTTCCTTCATCAGAGATAGGAGGAAATTCAAGCACTCTCCGAGCTTCTCCGTCAAATCTTCTCCCTAAAGTAGCCACCCCGAGTCTCTTTTTCTTCTTTTTCACTGGGTCCTTGTTCCCTAATTGAGTCTTGATATCCTCCTGACCCTTAGCCAAGGTCATCAGGAGTTGCTGGAACTGTGCATTTTAAGCTTGCAGGTCTTTGACTGTTTGCTCGAGATCCATCCTACTGAAATAAACAGCAGACAGATAAGGAAACCTGGAATGAGACCTGCCTATGCACATGATGAATGGTATGATTATGTATGCAATGCATTCAAGGATTTAGGACACTCAAAATTGTTTCAGACAAAGAAGAATGCATGTCATATTAATAAGAAGAAATTTGTTAGTACATAAATGCCCCATGGGCCAAATATTACAAAATAACTTCTCAAGGCAAAAAGACATTGCGCATCCTCTTTGGTGCGATGTAGGTGTTGAGGGCCTCTTGCTCGTGGAGTCGGCGGGTAAGCTCTAGAACCTTCTTCTCACTGGCGTAGAAGCTAGCTTCAAAAGTATTCTGTTCCTCTTTGAGCTGAATCCAACTTTTCTGCATTTCCTCCCACGATGTAGGCATGTCTGGATGTAGGATGGTGTATGGAACCTCTCCTTCCTTGACGGGCTCTTTAATCACAGGGAGAACATGAGGATAAGGCATCATCAGACTTTGGGCTCGGGTTCGTACCCACTTGAGATAAGGCTCAAGGGGGATGGAGTTCTTGTGTCCCAGAGTCTTGCTATCAACCTTGTTGAGTTTTCCCCAAGCTCTGATGAATCTTTGGCGAAGTCCTTGCGCATCGTTGTCGAAGTCAAAAACTAGGTCAGGAATCAACATGTCATGAGGGCCATCCCTCCGTGCATATCCAAATTGTCTCAAAGCTAGGCAAGGGTTATAGGTGATACCTCCTCTAATTCCAAGTAAAGGAACATTAGGAAATTCTCCGCAACGATCGACGATGATGACATTTTCTCTGGACCGAGAACACCAATGCACATCAGAATGAGTAAGAGTCATCAATCGTTGGGACCACCTTGAACCTTGGTCATTCTTCAAGACAGATTGTGGAAGGTGCGAAATAAACCACCTTGCAAGGAGGGGAGTACAACACATGAGAACACCCCTCTTTCTCATTGTTCGTGTGTAAAACGAGTGAAGGATGTCCCCAAGCAATGTTGGTATTGGGTTTCTGGACAAGAAGATTTTGACGGTGTTGACATCTACCAATTGGTCAGGATTTGGGAACAAGACCAACCCATAGATAAGGAGTGCCACAATTTCTTCAAAGGCTTGTAGGTCCAATGAATTCCAACATTCTTGTGCCTTCTCAAACAAGAATTTTGCTAAGAATCCTTTGACGCCGCTTCTGGTTTCCCAATGCCCCTTGATGTCGGATGGTTGTAGATGTAATGCTCGAGCAACATCTTCCGGCTTTGGTTCCTTTTCTGTACCGTTGAAGGGTAGTTGGTTAAGGATAGGAATTCTCAGGAGTTGAGAAAACTCCTCCAAAGTGGGTACCAACTGATAATCAGGGAAAGTGAAACAGTGGTGAAGAGGGTCAAAGAACTGGAATAGCACTTTCATCATGTCTTCTTCAATGTTGGTGTTGACTAGGCTGAGCAGTCTACCATGTCTTTCACTGAAGGATGAGTTTTCCGGAATTCTTGAGGTGAGCTCCTTGAGTTGAGGAGAGATTCTTACAAGGTTGACTTGAATGGTGTTTCTGCGAGGAATTTCCATGACCTACAAAACAAGAACAAAGATGAAGATCCAAACCCTTGAAATGGTTAGTGAATGCATATGATGTTTTATGATGTTTATGATGTATGCACAAAACATATGTACAAACAATTCACACAAAATCCTAGTTTCAGGCTTGCATGGGGTTTCATAGGTAAGTACCCTCTTGAGTGTAGTTGGCTTAAAAACCTGTCCTATAAATAGTAACTGGGTTCTAAGGAGCTCAATATCATTGGATTGTTTTCAATGATCATTGTTTTGGTTTAGCCACTTAACTAGCGACCAAAATATTCCAAGAAAACAACCCTCAATGAGTGTAGTATCGAGTATCTACCAACTTCGGACTGCACCAAAGCCGGTCATCTCACTACCCCTAATAAAAGGCCAAGATGGTCAAGTAAGGTTCTAGGTCATTAGTGCTTAGTGACATCACTCAGCGGCCCCGTACTCTCCTTGATTGAACTCAAGGGTTACCGGTACTCACAAATATGTCGCACTAATATAGCTATTGCTTCGACCGTGTCGGTATACCCCGCACAGTTTCCACAACGTATTGCTATCTATGAATGTTTCCCAAAAATCCGGGTGTAGGATTGCAAACCCAAACAATAGAGCCAAGATATAAAGCAATCAAGACAAACAAATAATCATGCAAGAGGGTGATCTAAGCCCTAAGGTTACTCCACTTTAAAAATTTCTCCCCAGCACAGTCGCCAGTTCTGTGATACGGTGGGAGAACTGACTATGGTTTTGCGTTTGTTTTCGCAAATGTTTCGATTGAGCAAGAGTCGCCACCGACTTTTTATTTTATCCTAAGGAAAGGTTAAAAAGCACAGCAAAAACCTTTGAGATGTTTTCTTGGGTTCGGGGAGTAGATTATAGAAAGGGAAGGTATTAGCACCCTTTCTATCCATGGTTATCCATGGGCTCTTAGTTACTTGCTTAGATCAACTTGCCTTAATTTTCAATTGTTTGAAATGGTGCTTGTGTGTGTGTGTGGGGGTTTGAAAATTGTTTTGAAAAGAGGCCAATGTGGTGACAACCTTTGTAATGATCCATGTTGGGATGTGTACAAAGATGTATGTCTTTTGAAAAGGTTTTCATTTGTTTTTGAAAGTTGTTTTGAAAGTGTTGTGAAGTGTGGTTTTTTTGAAATAGGCAAGTGTGTTGTTTTGCAAGTTTGATTCAAGTAACTAAGAGGTTATCTACTCCTAAATTTCTCAAAGTTTATTGCTATGTTTTAACCCTTTTAACAAGTTTGTTCCACCATTGTATTTGGTGGACAATCTCATGTTAGGATGTGAAAGGGACGGGCGCGGGTCATCGTTTAGACCATAATTGCAACGGTGTCAAGTATCTTTGGGCAATTTTCTTTAAGGGACTTGATCATTTGTTTAGGCAACATTTTGAAAGCGTCATCGAGGGACTATGATCATTTGATTTGTGTTTGTTTTGCCCAAAGAGACCTAATATGCAATATGGCCCCATTTTGAAAGGCAACAAGTGGAATACCCTAGGGGGTGCAAGTGTGATATGTGTTGTCCATTTTCATGCTTGTTTATCTTTGAAATTAGGTCAAACTATTTTGTTCTTTTTATTTGCATACAAACCCTAATTCTAGCATGGTATATTTAGAAAGCGTTTAAAGTGCGAAAAGTAAAATTCCTACACTATTACAACACAATATGGGAAGGGGGGTACAAATGTTCAAATGGGGGGATATTTAGACAAAGAAATTAAACCTAGCTATTACATCAATTTTTTGGAATATTTACAAGATAATTGACTGCATAAATTAAATAGAAAATAAAATAAAGATGCAAAAATGCAAAAAAAGTTTTTATATGTATGAAAAAAAGTATTATTCATGTCAAATAAATAAAATAAAAAAAGGTATTATTTTTGGAGTTTTTGTCTTTTTTTAGGGTAAAAACCCTAATTTTATTAAGTAATATATATATTATTTAATTTATACAAGTATTTGTTTATTATGTACAAAAATAAAATGAAGTATATTTATAAAAAGTATTTTTTTTATGTCAAATATTAATAAAATAAGATGAAAAGAAAAATGTATGTATTTTTGTATTTTTAACCTAAGTATACTAATAAATATATATATATATATATATATATATATATATATATATATATATATATATATATATATATATATATATATATATATATATATATATATATATATATATATGTATTAATTTCTAAATATGTATTATATATAAAAATTAATAATATTTAATATTTAACAAAAAAAGTATTTTTTTCTATAAAATATTTTCAGAGGGTAAAACAAAAATAAAAATGAAAATAAAAGTGTTTTTTGCATATTTCTTAATATTTTTAATAAAATGTATATATTCATTTATTTGTGTACAAACTAAAAGAAAACCAAATAAATACCTAATAAATTCAAAAATGGTGAGAAAAATATTTTTTTATATTTTTAATATCATGAGAAAAAATAAATAAGTCAATCCAAAAAAGAAAAAAGTCAAAAAACATTAAAAATAAACAAAATGGGCTCAGGGGGTTCAGAAGCAAATGTATGGTGCAAAAGGAAAAGTCAACACAAGCCCAGCCCATGAAGACCTTTCTTCAACCTCCAGACTTCTGTTTAAACAAAAACACGCGCCTCTTTCTTCCATTACAAGGTCCTGATTCTTTGAGTTTTAGCAAAAACTTCCAACATCAAAACTGTTAAGCATCTTCTCACGAATTCACACATATAAAGAACATGTTTTAACTCTCAGAAATGAGAGAGAATTTCTTCTCTCCCAATTCATAACCTAATTTTTGTTCAAAGTTCAGACATCAAATTCTCTAAGCATACATAATATAAATGAAATCTAATTATATGGACATGTTCAGGGCTATGATTGTGACATGTTTTCTTCACAAACCTAAAGCTAACAATGCCTAATAAGAGAGATACGAGTTCATGAACTTACCTGTTCACTTGAAGTTGTATCTGGCAATGTAGAAGCTTTCAGTGCAAGGTGATGATTGGTATAACTTCCTTGAGGTCCAGGGATGCTATTCCAAGCTTTACTTTGTCTTGAAACTTCTTGAATCGTGCTAGAGAACTTCAACTGCAAAACAAGAAAATGAAAATGGTGGAACTGGTTAGAGGAATTACAGGTCGTGTTTTAGGTTTTGGTTAGCTTGCATTGATGGTAGGGAAGGTGTCTGAAATGGTTTGGGCAAGAATGCTTGAAAGGGTTGAGAGTTGGAACTCAATCTGCAGAGGTTGCTCTGTTCTTGCAGTTTGATGGTGGTTCTGAGTTTGTGAAGGTATTGGAGGCTAAAGGCTCGTGTTCTAGCTTTTGTTTGATGTTTGGAATGTGCTTGATAACTTTCTCTAAGGCCTGGTTGACAGGAATGGAAGTTGGTGTATGTTATGATACTTTTCTTAACACTTAAGCAAACAAAAGCCAAGTTGTATTCTAGACAGGTAGAGGACCCCTAATCATGCTGCAAAGCTCCTCCTTGATCATTGTGTTATGCTCATAATCTTGTGCCAATTAGATTTTGATCTGTACTTGTGGATTTGCAATTGGACATAAAGCTTAACTTTTCAAAAATGGTTATTTCACTTTTTTCCATAAATGGATTAAACTTGTATGTAATGCTTGAACTCATAGAACAACACTTTAACACAATGAACATGCATTAAATTATTGAGTGTTGGATGGTTTAAGGGCCTGTAATCAAGTGGCATGCTGGTTTGAGAAGTTTGCACAACTTATGAACATGTACATGGCCATGAATCAAAGTGACTTTTGGCCATATTGCAAAATTCGATTCTCTCAAGTTATGAGGTTGTTTGATGATTTCTTAGACATTTTGGAAAGCTTGGAATGTGTACTACAATCCATCTTTGAAATGCAAATTGAAATTCCAAGTGGAAGTGTGTGGAAAATGGCCTTGAAGTTAGGTAGAAAACCTTGCCAAAATAGGTTAAAATTTCACTAAGTTAAGAATGGTTTAGTACCCTTATTCCAAAAATTGTAACTTGAGATACAAGCCTCATTTGGGAAAAATTTGTGAATCAAAGTTTTATATTATGCAACAAGCTACAACTTTCATGCTTTGACTTTTGTTTGAATCCAAATGAATCTTGGTGAGAAAGTGGGGCAAAGTTGGGAAAAAATTAGGGTTTTTCATAACTTAGAAAAATTCTAAGTTATGAAAAATTCTCATTTCAAACCCTAATTTGCAAATTTTGATTTCTTGGTGAACAAGTTTCATGATTTGGCATGTTTTGATGAAAAATGAACCTTGACCCTTGATTTTGACCAAAAAGTCAAAGTTTGACTTTTCAGTATACAGTCAAAATTGGTCAATTGACTGGGAAATTCAATTGTCAATCTTGTGTACTTGGGATCTTTTGAACTTGTTGAGCATGTCAAGATAATTCCATGTGGTCCTTGAGTCTATATGTGAGCTTGGTTTGCCATTGGTTGGGTCAAACAGTCAAAAATTGCCTTTGTGCAGTCAAAACCCTAAAAATGACCATTTTGCCCTTTTGGTGATCTGATCAAATTTCTTGTGGAATTGTGATCCAAACTTGATCAAATGGTTCATATGAGTTCATAATGTTGATGTGGGTCAATTTTCATGAGATTTGACTGTCAATTGGTCACAGTTGACTTTTTCCCCAATACAGCTGATTTCTAGGTCAACTGTCCAATTGACTGGGCAAAACTTGGAATCAAGACTTGAAACTTGATATGGATAAACTTGGGAGTCCAATATGAAGCAAGAAAGTCATCTTAGGCATTTTAGGTCAAAATATCTTTGTGCAAATACAAACCCTAATTTGGGTCAACAGTGCAAGGATAAGTCTTGAATAGGGGAAACCCTAACTGGATCTTGAGCTTCAAGGGTCTTGTGATGAGAAAATGTTGAGGAAATGGGAGGGCAAATTTTGGGGTACAACAGCGACATTCTGATACTTATTCCAGATTCACTCAGATGCAGTTTTACACGAACGCATCATCAGGAAACCCTACACCGGTCCCTATTCAACTTCAAGACTTCTGAAAACAGTTCACGGGTTCTCCAGTAACGGATGTTAACCTATCACTTGTTCAGACTCTTCTCAAACTTCTGAAAACAGTTCACGGGTTCTCCAGTAACGGATGTTAACCTATCACTTGTTCAGACTCTTCTCAACTTTTGAAAACAGTTTATGGACGCTTCCCAACAACGGATGTTGCTCTATTGCTTATTCAACCTCGAGACTTCTGAAGACAGTTTACGGATTCTTCCCAACAACGGATGTTAATCTATCGCTTGTTCAGATGCAATTTTTGAAAACAGTTTACGGATGCCTCCAGATACGGATGTCAATCTATTGCTTATTCAGACCCCCAGTTCAGAGATGCTCCAAAACACGGGTGCCTTTCTGATACTCGTCCACTCACCAATGACATACAGTTCAACATTTCCAAATGGCATCTTTAAGCCCATTCTCAGATGGCATCTCTAAGCCCATCCCCTGACAAGATTCTATCGCATCAGATGGCATCTTTAAGCCCATCACCAAATGGCATCTGTAAGCCCATTCACCTTTACCATCACATCGCCGAGTACAAATTTTCTGGGCACTTTAGTGTCCAATCTTCTTCTACCTTCAAGTCGCGAAAGGCAAACTTGCCAATCTAACTCTTCAGGTCCAAGAAGATTGAACAGGGGCAACTGTTGTACCCCAAAATTTGCCCTCGCATTTTTCCTCAAGAAATCACAGCTTCAAGCGTTTCCTAATTTTTTAAACTGGCTCAAAGATCGGTCAAACAGACTTTTCTCGTCAGTCATACACAATTAGGGTTTTACTGATTTTCAGGGCTCTAGAATGTTTCAAACAGTTGGGTTAGGGTTTTGGTTGATTTTGGCTCAACTTTGATTAGGCGAACGTTCTTTGGCATTTAATCAGGAATTAGGGTTTTTGTGCGCGCGTTCTCAGAAAGATTTAAATTCTACAGCACTTTTCAAGTTATGCTGAGATATGGATTGAAACATTTGGATTGAGTTCGCACTGTGTGATTAAATCAGTGAAAGGATACATTCAGTTTGAATTTGCAGTGTTTGGTAAAAATCAGTAAAAAAAGGGAATGCGTCTGATCAGTTGATTAACTGTTGTTTTTCTTTGGATGTTGGAAATGCCAGGTTTAACTGATCAAATGCTAAAGCATTGTTTATTTAAATTATTTATTATTCTAAGATTAAATGATTGGAATTTATTTTCAATTATTATAATTAAAGAATTATAAATAATAAATAAACAATAGGAGGAAAAAGAATTAATTGGATAAAGAAACTTTTATTGATTTTTAAATTATTGTACAATTGTTTTGTTGTTTACAACAATGATTTACATTTATTTAAATTTAAATAAAAAAACTATCCTAAACATTTTTCTAATCTTCAATTCTTCATCTGCTATCCCTTGCTCCAATGCTCCATGGAATTTTATCTGCGAAACAAAAGAGAAAGAAAAGTCAATAGCAGATAAATAAATAAAAGAGACAGATAAAATTAAGGTTCATCATTAAGGGCAACTGATTGGGATCAGTTAGCCCTCTCTGCAAATCACGGGATTTCTCCCGGTTCACAAAGAGGGATGAATATTTGTTTGCTAACTTGGAATGCACAAAGTGGAAAAATGCAAAGTTTGTCAACATGCTGCAAAACAAACAGGATGGCCTAACCACAAGTCCAAACTGAATCACAAATCTCAAACTATCCAAAAAGCTGCCAAAGATATCAAAGATATCAAAGATACAAAAGTACAAGAAGCTGTCAAGAGAGATATGCAAATATGCGAAGAAGACATAAAGTGCAGAATTAGACCACATGTGCAAGCAACATAATCCATTTGCATCATTTCCCAATGCTGCCCTTTCAGAAAAGGTACAAAGCATAACATATTTTAATGCTTAAAAGTGTACTGGAGAGAGAGAAGAGAGAAGAAGTGTTTTAGGCTTACAGGTTTTGCTTTGAGGCTTAAGAAAATATAAAAGAACCTGTCAATAGAACAGTAGGAGGAGGCAAACCAATACACACAAAAGAATGCAAACTGAAGCATAAGCCTTAACCATCAAAAACCAGCATAAACTGCACCAGTCTCAAAACCTTGAGACAAACGGTCAAGCCTAACAACCCAACCTGCCTGCAACATAAAACCAAAAACAAATACACAACCTGCTGTCCAGACCCCAAGCCAAAAGCCTTAAAACAAAAAGCCTTGGTTCAAAAACCTGTAAGGACCTCCAGCCAAACCAGTAAACTCACCTAAGCACAAACCTGCCTATCAATAAAACCACAAACTGTCAAATGGCCTAAAAAGCCCAAGCTTTGAAGCAAGGCTGAACCAAAAGGCCAAACCTGTCAAACAATACAGAACAAACATCCAAAGCCAAAACCTGCATTAACTGAAGCCAAAACCAACCAGCCTCACAACCTGTCAACAAAAGCCTAAAACAGACCAACCCAAAAACCTTATACCAGAAAACAAACAAAATCACCAAAGCCTTAAACCCTGTCAAACTAAAACCTGCAGCCTTAACCAGTATAACCAGCTGAAGCCACAAGCTTCAATCTAAAAAAAATTATCCAAACAAAAAAAGCCAGTTTCAAATCAAAAGCCTTAAAACAAAAAGCCTCAGAAAAGCATTCACAAGTCAGCATCTCAAGCATACAAAGGTAACCCTAACAAGTGTTCCAAGAGGCAAAGGGAGAAGAGAAAAAGAAGCGTATCAATACGAGAGGCCCTCAGAATACCATCACTGGGCAAAAGAACAAGCATACGAAGGGTCAAACATACAGAGGCGTCAAGGCAACAGAAGAAGGAGATAAAGAAGTACTGGGGCATACAGAAGGCAACTCAATAAGGCAATACAGGGTAAGACCACGAGCCCTCAGAGTTGCCTCATCACAGGGCAAACATCAAATTCAATCTCAACAATTCAACAGCATCAGGCAACCCAAGGTATCTCAAGGCAACATAAGCATGTAAGCCAAGTATACAGTAAAAGAGAAGAAGAAAGAAGGAATATCAAAAAGGCTTTCAGAAACGCATCACAAAACCTTAAAAGGGCAAAAGACAAAGAGTACAGAGTACCAGGGTTCCAAGTCCATCATCATCGAACCTCCGCCCTCCGGCCATCCTCAGCGCCTCCGGTCCGCCTCGTCTCCATCTCCCAAAAGTCTAAGGTATAAACCCCTTCCCTTCTTTTTTTCGCTCACAGAAACGACAATAAAACACAAAATCAGATTCAATAATCAAAGAATCATGACATGCAAAGACAGAAATTAAAAAGAACCCTAAAGTGTCCAAAAACTCGTTACCTCTCTTGCCATCTTTAACTGAACAACTGTGAGGAGATGAGGACGGAAGCGGCGCCCGGTAGTCGAAGGTTGGAGGGGATCAATGGCCCTGGATTTGAGAGATGAAGGAAACGAACGAAGAAGATGAAGATGAACAAACGGCGCCTCTGTCTCAACAAAACCCTAAGCGTATTCCAAAGTGAAACAACATTCAAGAACCCTAAAGAAAAACTTTGTTAAAATGCTAATGGGCCTTGCCCTCTCAAACGCCTAAGCCCAACGAGTTTCCAGTTCATACCCCATGTTCTATTCAGTTCCTCTAAATTGCATATGGGCCTTAAATATCTTTAGACCCATTTAACTCTTAAACCATTTTTTTTTACTTATCTCTTTTTCTACAATTTTAAACTAACTTAAATTTTGTAAATAAAAATTACTTTAATTCCTTTTTATACAAATTTTCTTTACATAAACTTTAGGGTTAATTAGATTAATAGATTCTTATTTTAATTTTCCTTTGTGTATGAAAAATACTAACATAATTAAACAAAATACAAAACATGACAATAATATATTAATACCTTAATACATAAAAGTACATTATTCAAAACACTTTTCTTTTATTATTAAACTTATTTTAATTTATACATAAATTTTCACTAAGTTAATACATTTTCTTTTCTTAGAAATATTTGTACATAATCAATAAAATACATTTTTTTAATATACATAATTTAACTAGAATTTAAAACATTTAGTTAAAACATTCTTTTTGCTCATATTAAAGAATATACAAGATTACAAAAATTGAATAAAATAACATTTAATTCTTTTCCTCTTTGTACAAATACAATACTTAATATACATTAAATTCATATTTTCTTAACCTGTAAATAAATTACAAATACATATACACTTACACGTACCCTTACACAATACATTTCACATTATACACTTGATACACATACAATTGCTATTCCCATACGTTACTATACATTGCTTACATTTTATCGCAATTCGATTTGGTTGTAAAGTATTGGATACTACATTCCTAAAGTCTCATCCCCATTTGTAAATTTGTACCCCCACTCCCGGATACTATTTGTAATAGCGTAGACTTTAAATTCTGGCAATTTACCGCTTTCAATTATACCATGGTTAGACCTAGGGTTTTCATGTACATAAAATCAAACGCTAGATAACCTAATACAAGACAAATACATGAAATCAATACACAATCACACTTGCACCCCCTAGGGTAATCCCACATGTTGCCTTCCAAAATGGGCCATGCTTGCACGTCGAGTTTCTTTGGCAAAACGAATTCAAAATGATCATAAGTCCCTCGGTGACGCTTTCGAAAGTTGCCTAAATGGAATGATCATAGTCCCTTCAAAGCAAATTGCCAAAGACACTTGGCACCATTGCATTCATGGTCCATACGATGACCCGCGCCCGTCCCGAACAAACTTCCTAAACGTAAGATTGCCCACCAAACTCAATGGTGGAACAAAAATTGTTAAAAAGGGTTGAAAACATAGAGAAAACCTTTGAGTACAATAGAGGTAGACAAAACTCTTAGCTACTTTAGATCAACTTGCAAAAACACTTGCCTTCTTTTCAAAAACCACACTTCATGCACACTTTCAAAACAAACTCTCAAAAACATTTGAAACATCTTTTCGAAAAGATACACACTTTTGTAAAACACTCAAACACGAGTCGAATACATTGGTTGCCTAAGACAAGGCATCTTCTTCAAAAACATTTTTCAAAACACACACACACACCACAATTTCAAGCAATTGAAAATCAAGGCAAGTGATCTAAAAACCAAGTAACTAAGAGCCCATGGATAACCATGGATGAAAAGGGTGCTAATACCTTCCCTTTTCATAATCTACCCCCCGAACCCACGAAATATCTCAAAAGGTTTTTGCTGTGCTTTTTAACCTTTCCTTTAGGATAAAATAAAAATTCGGTGGCGACTCTTGCTCAACCGAACAAGTGCGAATACAAACGCAAAACTCATAGTCAGTTCTCCCACCGTATCACACCTCTCATGAAGCGCAAGATGAAGGAAGGCATCCTTAGTACGTTGGTCCAATTATACGATCCTTTATATCGATGCTTCACCTTTCCGGATTACCAATTAATGCCCATCTTAGAAGAGTACTGCTACATACTTGGTTTGCCGATCACCGACTATGTTCCTTTTTCCGGCTTAGAAGAGGAACCTAAATCTCACGAGATAGCGACCATCACCCACTTGAGGAAGTCGGAGATAGAGGAGAACATGACTACAAAAGGGGGAATCAGAGGCTTATCTGCGTAGTTTTTGTTGAAGAAAGCTCGTCATTTCGCTGAGATAAAAGATACTATTGCCTTTGAAGACGTCTTTGCTTTACTCGCTTATGGCCTATTCTTATTTCCTAACGTTGATAAGTTTGTGGATATCAACGCCATCAGAATTTTCTTGATTGGAAATCTGGTCCCTAAGCTGCTAGGAGATACCTACTACTCCATCCATCTTCGAAACTCTTATCAAGGAGGGATGATTATTTGTTGTGCACCGTTGTTGTATCAGTGGTATGTTTCTCATCTACCTAGGTCTGACATTTTCTGGGATCTCGAGAAGGAGCCACGATGGGTGCTAAAAATTATGGCTCTCACTCATTTCGACATTGATTGGTATAATCGAGCCTACTATGACGTGGAGATCATCAATAGCTGTGGTGCTTTTCCTAACGTGCCTCTTTACGAAAGGAGGAATTAACTATAATCTTGTTCTCGTGCGCCGTCAGTTTGGATACCCGATGAGGGACAAGCCAAACAACATTCATGTGAGTGGCTTCTTTCTACAAGAAGGACAAGATCACTAGGCAGCTAAGAAGGAGATTGAAGGAGCTTGGCGTCACATCCATAGGAAAGGGAGAGACGTGTTAGGACAGAGAGGTGCTGTTTCTTTGGAGCCTTACCTACAATGGGTTCGTGCTAGGGCTTGTGCTCTCAAGATGCCTTATAAACCCGAGAAACCTTTATTCCCTATTGTGGCATCGTCATCTATTGGTATCCCTATCGAGAACATGGGAGAATACCAAGGAAATCTGGCTAGGATGAAGTCTGAGAGAGATGCTTGGAAAGAAAAGTATAATATGTCAGAATATGAGAATCGGGTCTTGACTCGACAACTAAAGGAAAAGGAGGATTTGATATTTATTCAAGACGGCTGGTTCATTGATCATGATGAGAAGCTTCGCCAAAAGGATGCATTACTGAAGAAATATGCTAGCGAAAGAAAGAGAAAGAAGGAAGATTCAGTAAGCGTTGCTCTTGTTCCTAATCCACAAAAGAAAATCATTGATTGACTGGTAGCTGAGAAGAAAGAGTTGGAAGACTTTTATGAAGAGAAGATCAGGAAGCTCTAGTTACAGTTGGCATTTTGTCCTTCATCTGATGATTCTGAGTGATCTTTAGTTCTTAGTTTTATTTTACTGATGTCATTTTGTAAAACACTGTAAAAGGGCTTCATGTTCCAAAGTTGTAATTTATTGCTTTTTATTATTGGGTTGTTGTCCCAAAGTTCTAATTTATTGTTTTGTTGTTCCAAAGTTGTAAGTTGTAATTTACCACTTTGATTAATGAAATGAGTTGTTGTTGTTCCAAATTCCTTTACCATTGATGTGTGAAAAATTATCAAAGTTCCTTGAAAAAACTATCGAAACAAACAATCATTTGCATCGCATATCATGCATCATCCAACATTCCACTTCACATGTTTTCTAGAGTCTTATCCTTGTTTCTTTTTCCACTCCGATAGATTGTCAAGTTGTCTCATCGGTACGATACCCGAGCCAATCGTCAGAGGAAGATGGAAGATCTGGAACAGGAAAACCACGAGCTTCGCGAGAAGGTTGCTACCCTTCGTGTCGGAATGGAAAAGTTAACTGCGCTAGTGGAAAGTTTAATGGCTGCTCAGAATCAGCCATCGACTGCAGCTGCTGAGATTCAGACTTCAACTACTGTGGTTTCTGAGATTGTCACCGTTCTAACATCTGTGACTCAAGTTAACTCTTCGCTTCAACATCAGATGCCAAAAGGTTTTCCGTGGGGAATGCCTTATAACTTCATGCCAGAAGGGTATCAACCTGCCGTACAACCTTTGGTTCAACCTACTGTGTCTTTTCCTCAACCAGAGACAACTACTGTGCCGCATGTAATTCCATTTGTGGCACGTTTCCCTCAACCAGTGATGACGACTGTCGTTCCTGTGGTTCATTCTATGCCATACATGAATGAACCTACTTATCATGCTGAGCCTGCTGAAAGTTTGGGTCTTTTCGATAGAATGGAGGAACTTCAGGACCAGTTTCAAGAGATGCAGAGGGAGATCAGAGCGTTAAAAGGAAAAGATTTATTTAGAAAGAATGCTCATGATTTGTGTTTAGTTCCAAATGTAAAAATTCCAGCCAAATTCAAAGTACCAGACTTTTAAAGGTATAAAGGTGATTCGTGTCCACGGAGTCATTTAACTATGTAGGTAAGAAAGATGTCTACATATTCTGATGATCATAATTTTTTAATTCACTACTTTCAAGACAGTTTGACTGGTGTCGCTCTAAAGTGGTATATGGGTTTGGACAGCAGCCGGATCTGTAATTTCAATGATCTTAGTGAAGCTTTTGTTCGCCAGTATAAGTACAACGTCAACATGGCGCTGGATAGAGATCAACTCCGGGCGATGTCCCAGAAAGACAAAGAGTCCTTTAAAGAATATGCCCAGAGGTGGTGCAAGATTACTGCTCAGATTTATCCCCCTCTTGAGGAGAAGGAAATTACAAAGATATTCCTGAAGACTTTAGGTTCTTTTTATTATGAAAGAATGATTGCCAGCGCACCCAGTGATTTCACCGAAATGGTAAGTATGGGCATGCGGTTAGAAGAAGGGATTCGTGAGGGACGTTTGGTTAAGGAAGGAAGTCCATCTAGCAGTATCAAGAAGTTTGGAAGTGTTTTCCCTAAAAGGAAAGAACAAGATGTTAGTGTAATTTTCCCTAGGAGACCAAGGAGAGGCTATTCACATGTTGCGGCAGTCACTCCAGCTGTCCGCTCAACAATGGTGACCCCAACTCATCAAACCCCACCAACTCAGAAACGACCATTTCAACAGCAGCCTCGACAACAGGCTTATCAATTTAATAACCAGAATCGTTCACCAAGGAAACTGCAATTTGATGCTATTCCCATGACTTACATTGAGTTGTTCCCCGCTCTGATCAGAAAAAACCTCATAACGACAAAGCCTCCTCCTGTCGCACCGAATAGTACTTCTTCATGGTACAAGGCGGATCAGTTCTGTGAGTATCATCAAGAGTCGCTGGGGCACAACATTGAAAATTGCTTTGCTCTAAAGGCGGATGTGCAGAGGTTGATTAAGAATGGTATCTTGTCTTTCAAGGATGTTAACTCGAATGTTAGAGATAATCCTTTGCCTCGACATGGGCCAGCATCAGTGAATATGGTGGAAGGTTGTCCGGGAAAATTTCGAGTTTTTCAAGTTGAACACATAAGAGATTCGTTGATCAGGTTACATCAGAGCTTAAGAAGACTTGCCTTTTTTAGGTATCATCATGATTATGAGGTTTGTGAATTTTGTTCAAGAGAAGTCGATTGCCCTATTGTGAAGGAGGATATTCAAAAATTGTTAGATCAGAGGGTTATCACTATTACGTATGACAGAGATCCGGCAGATGAAGTGAATGTTATAATACCACAATTCAATTTGCCTGAACCAGTAGAGATCGTTTATGACAGTCAGACTGCACCTATTGCTCCTTTGATCATTTATCCACCTGGTCCTATGCCTTACAACTCAGACCAAGCTATACCGTATAAGTATAATGCCACAATGATTGAGAATGGGGTAGAAGTCCCTATACTGATAATGCCATCTTTTGTTAACATCGCTGATGTGAGCAGAGTTACGAGAAGCGGGCGTATCTTTGCGGCAGTACCTTTGAAGAGACCAGAAGTTCAAGTTAGGAGGCCTATACCGGCAGAAATTCCAACGAGAAATGCTGAACCCAGGGTTGAGGTAGGCCGATCCAATGAACCTATCCCATACCCCGATGATGATGAGATTCTAAAGCTCATCAAGAGAAGTGAATATAAGATTGTGGACCAACTATTGCAAACTCCTTCCAAGATTTATTTGCTTGCTTTACTGAGAGATTCTGGTGCCCATAGAGAAGCCTTGATGAAGGTCTTGGACCAGGCATTCGTAGATCATGATGTGACGGTTGACCAGTTTGATGGAATTGTGGGAAATATTACTTCGTGTAACAATCTTGGTTTCAGTGATGAAGAGCTTCCGAAGGAGGGAAGGAACCATAATATGGATTTGTATATCTCAATAAGTTGTGGAAATGATACTTTATCAAGTGTGCTAGTGGATACAGGTTCGTCGTTAAATGTAATGCCCAAAACTACATTATCCCGACTTTCATACCAAGGTGCTCCCATGAGACCTAGTGGGGTAATTGTCAAAGCGTTTGATGGTTCTAGAAAGACTGTCATTGGTGAAGTGGATCTTCCTATAATAATTGGTCCTCATACTTTTCAGATCACTTTTCAAGTAATGGATATTCGTGCCGCCTACAGTTGCCTATTGGGTCGTCCATGGATCCATGATGCAGGGGCAGTCACTTCCACGCTCCATCAGAGATTGAAGTTTGTAAGGAATGGAAAGCTGGTAATGATTGGTGGAGAGCAGGCTATGGTGGTAAGCCACTTGTCATCTTTCTCTTTTATTGATGCTGATGAGGATGTTGGAACCCAATTCCAAGCCCTATTTGTTGCTAATAATGAAGTTAAGAAGCAAGGGACATCTATTTCTTCTTTTGAGGATGCGCGACGGGTGGTTGAGAGTGGTTCGGCTGAAGGTTGGGGCCAGGTGTTGACTTTTCCTGAGAACAAGTCTGGAAAAGGTCTTGGTTTTCATCCCGTGTCTACAAGAGTTAAGCAGGATACAGTTACCCTTCCGATACAAGAAGTTTTTCGAAGCGCAGGTTTTATCCATCCGACTCCTCCTGAAGTTGATGCTATAATAGGAGACGATTCTGAAGAGGATTTACCCGACTTTGTAACACATGGAGTGGTTTGCCAGAACTGGATTACTGTTGATATTCCCGTTGTGATGCACATTTCTGAGTAATGTTTTGTTTTATTTTTGAAAAAAAAACTTTCGCTCTGCCCAAGGCGAAAAAGTATTTGTGTCGGGCTATGTTGAAAATAAATCCTTTTGCTCTGCCCAAGGCAAAAGAGAAAATGTTTGGGCTCTTTGTTTCAAGTATTGCCAATCATGAATAAAAATGTTATTTTATCCACTACTGTTTTATTTTTCACTTTTTCTAGGAAATAGTAATGAAAATTAATTGGTAGTAATAGGAAATATAATAATCTTTTGTTTTATTTGTGCAACATTCATATTAATCGATTTCTAAAATAAAGCATAATCATATGTGCAGATTAATCCATGACTTAACCATTGAAAACAATGATCCTATGCCCCCTCCCAACTTTGAATTCCCTGTGTTCAGATCCGAAGAAGAAGATAGTGAAGAGATTCCTGATGAAATTTCACATTTACTTGAGCACGATGAAAAGACTATTCAGCCGTTTGAAGAGCCTGTAGAGTTGATTAATTTGGGTAATGAAGAAGATAAAAAGGAAGTCAAGGTCGGAGCATTGCTTATCCCGGAGGTCAAAGAGAAAATGTTGGAACTTCTCAGAGAATATGTTGATGTGTTTGCTTGGTCCTACCAAGACATGCCAGGTTTGGATAACAATATTGTGGAGCATCGTTTACCGTTGAGACCTGAATGTTCGCCGATTAAGCAGAAGTTGAGAAGGACTCATCCCGATATGGCTGACAAGATCAAAGAAGAAGTTCAGAAGCAAATTAATGCAGGTTTCCTTGTTACATCGGTATATCCTCAATGGTTAGCCAATATAGTGCATGTTGCTAAGAAGTATGGCAAAGTTCGGATGTGTGTAGACTACAGAGATCTGAATAGAGCTAGCCCAAAGGATGATTTTCCATTACCGCACATTGACGTATTGGTCGACAGTACCGCAAAGTTCAAAGTCTTTTCTTTCATGGATGGTTTCTCTGGTTATAATCAAATCAAGATGGCACCATAAGATATGGAGAAGACAACTTTCATTACACCTTGGGGGACATTTTGTTATCGAGTAATGTCGTTTGGTCTGAAGAATGCTGGTGCAATGTACCAAAGGGCCATGACTGCCTTGTTACATGATATGATGCATAAAGAGATAGAAGTGTACGTAGATGACATGATTGCCAAATCACAAACTGAAGAAGATCATTTGGAACATTTATTGAAGTTATTCCATTGTTTGAGAAAGTATAAACTCCGTATGAATCCCAACAAGTGCACTTTTGGTGTTCATTCTGGAAGACTTCTGGGTTTCATTGTCAGTCAGAAAGGTATTGAGGTAGATCCTGATAAAGTCAAAGCTATTCGGGAAATTCCCGCACCCAAGACGGAAAAACAAGTAAGAGGATTCCTTGGGAGACTGAACTATATTTCTAGATTTATATCTCATATGATTGCTACCTGTGGGCCAATTTTCAAGCTTCTCCGAAAGAACCAAGGATGTGTGTGGACAGAGGATTGTCAGAAAGCTTTTGATAGAATCAAAGAATATTTACTTGAACCTCCTATTTTGATTCCTCCGGTGGAAGGAAGACCTTTTATTATGTACCTAACTATATTGGAAGATTCCATGGGATGTGTGCTTGGTCAACAAGATGAGACTGGGAGAAAGGAACATGCCATATATTATCTGAGTAAGAAATTCACAGACTGTGAGTCTCGATACTCAATGCTTGAGAAGACCTGTTATGCTTTAGCTTGGGCTGCTCTCCGTCTGCGCCAGTATATGATTAACCACACCACTTGGTTGATCTCCAAAATGGATTTGATCAAGTATATCTTTGAGAAGCCCGCCTTATCTGGAAGAATAGCCCGTTGGCAGATGTTGCTATCTGAATATGACATTGAGTATCACACTCAGAAAGCAATCAAAGGGAGTATTTTAGCCGATCATTTGGCTCACCAACCAATTGACGATTATCAATCCATCAAGTTTGACTTCCCAGATGAAGATGTTATGTACTTGAAAGCTAAAGATTGTGAAGATCCGTTATCCGAAGAAGGACCTGATCCCGAATCCTGTTGGGGTTTGATTTTTGACGGAGCTGTGACTTCATATGGAAATGGAATTGGGGCAATCATCGTCACTCCCCGAGGTACTCATATCCCGTTCACGGCGAGATTGAAGTTCGACTGTACGAACAACATGGCTGAATATGAGGCATGTATTATGGGTCTCGAAGAAGCAGTGGATCTAAGGATTAAGATTCTTGATATATACGGAGACTCGGCATTGGTAATTAATCAAATCAAAGGAGAATGGGAGACTCGTCATCTTGGTTTGATCCCTTACAGAGATTATGCTAGAAGATTGTTAACCTTCTTCGACAAAGTGGAATTACATCATATCCCTAGAGATGAAAACCAAATGGTTGATGCTTTGGCTACTTTGTCTTTAATGTTTCAAGTGAATGGTTGGAACGATGTGCCTACAATCAGAGTTATGCGCCTCAACAGACCTGCTCATGTGTTCTCAGTAGAAGAGGTCACCGACGACAAACCGTGGTTCTATGACATTAAACGTGTTCTTCAAACTCAAGAGTACCCGCCTGGGGCATCCAATAAAGATAGGAAGACGTTGAGGAGATTAGCAAGCAGTTTCTTCCTCAACGAAGAAGTATTATATAAGAGGAATTATGACATGGTCCTACTCAGATGTGTAGACAGACATGAAGCAGACATGCTAATGCAAGAAGTACATGAAGGATCCTTTGGCACTCATGCCAACGGACATGCAATGGCTAAAAAGATGTTGAGAGCTGGTTACTATTGGATGACGATGGAATCTGATTGTTACAAATATGTGAAAAAATGTCATAAATGCCAGATTTATGCGGACAAGATTCATGTGCCACTGACCCTCCTCAATGTGATCTCTTCACCTTGGCCTTTCTCTATGTGGGGCATTGATATGATTGGAATGATTGAACCCAAAGCTTCAAATGGTCATCGTTTCATCTTGGTAGCGATCGATTATTTTACTAAATGGGTGGAAGCAGCATCTTATGCTAATGTAACCAGACAGGTGGTAGTCAGATTTATCAAGAATCAGATCATTTGTCGTTACGGCATCCCGAGCAAGATCATCACTGATAATGGCTCGAATTTGAATAACAAGATGATGAAATAGCTTTGTAAAGAATTCAAGATCGAACATCATAATTCTTCTCCCTACAGGCCGAAGATGAATGGGGATGTTGAAGCTGCTAACAAGAACATCAAAAAGATTGTTCAGAAGATGGTGGTAACTTATAAAGTTTGGCATGAAATGCTTCCGTTTGCTTTACATGGGTATCGTACTTCAGTTCGAACTTCAACAGGCGTAACCCCATTTTCCCTAGTTTATGGCATGGAAGCAGTACTCCCCGTGGAGGTTGAGATCCCGTCTATGAGAGTGTTGATGGAAGCTAAACTTTCTGAGGCTGAATGGTGTTAAAGTAGATATGATCAGTTGAATTTAATTGAAGAAAAGAGATTGACAATGTTGTGTCACGGTCAATTATATCATCAGAGAATGAAGAAGGCTTTTGATAAGAAGGTTCGACCACGCGAGTTCAGAGAAGGCGACCTCGTGCTCAAGAAGATATTATCTTTCCAACCTGATTCTAGGGGCAAGTGGGCTCCAAATTATGAAGGACCGTATGTCATTAAGAAGGTTTTCTCTGGAGGTGCCATGATTCTCACAAATATGGATGGTGAAGAACTCCCGCGCTCCGTGAACGCCGATGCAGTCAAGAAGTATTACGCCTAGTTTTGAGTTAACAGTTTGCTAAGTTGAAAACCCGAAGGGGCGGCTTAAGCAGGCTTTTGGTCAAACCAGTCATGGCATTTGAACACATCTCAGAATTCGAAGTTGTTAGGGAGAATATTGATCATTGTTTTTGTGTAACCTTTTTTCTTTCATGTACTATTTACCAAACTTTTGTAAACCGTTGGAATCACATTGTTAGCGAACTACCATCTTATTAATGAAATTTGAGCATTTACCTTCTTGTGGGCAAAATTTCAGCTTTTACGGCAATATTTGAAACAAGGTTATTTAACGCATTCCTATTTTTAAAAAATATGTTGTTGAATACTGAAAGGAATATTAACAGTTGTTCCGAGGATGGTCAAGCCATGAAATGCAAAACAATATAGTAATTTATCCTTGCATGATGAACATGTTTTCTTTCAAGATCGTCATGAGGTGTTGGTTGTGTAAACTTGCGTTTCTAGTGTTACCTAAGCTTGGTGGCTCCCCAGCAATTCCGGTTAAGCTTTGTTTCGGTTATATTTATTTGAGCAAATTTCTGAAGTGTGGTACGTTTTGTATCATGTCAGTGGTCTATTGGTGTCAGAAGATTGGATTTGAATACTTTTCTCCCAGAAGATTTGAGCCTTGTAGCGTGATACGCTCTGACGTTGTTTTTTGGTTCCAGTTCCAGTTATTTTCCGTCTCTTTAAGATTGGCCGAGTATCTTTTATTTCGTGATATCTTATCATCTTCAAGATATTCCATCTGTATGTTTTGTCAGCATAACATTCATTTACTCATTTACACTTATATCACGCATGCATATTCACATTTGTCGTTGATTTTGGGTTGTATACTTTGTTTATTCAAACAGCGTACATGTTTCTTTTCAAGTAGAATGTTAACTTAGGCAGAAAATATGCTTCCTTTCTAAATTCCCCAACTGAGCTAATCCTCGTGGATGAATTTTTTATTTAGCCTTCCTTGTCCATTTCTGGATAAGATTAATCCCCAATTGAGTTATTTTCTCATTGGGTGGAGTTTTATCTGACTGTCTTCTCTCTGGTTTATTCCTGGAGGATGTTTTTGTCTCTTGCATAGGCTATCTCGTGGTTTTCTCCAAGCTAAACAACCTAGATGAATGGTGCATTTATTCTGCGCATTTAAGTATTTGATCTCCTCAAGAAGGATCTATTCATGGTTCCCTTTGAAGGAGAATTTTTTCTCTGGTGGTGTTATCGCAACTTTCTTCTGAGACGTTTTTTTTGGAAAATGACAAGCGGCGGTCTCTTCATGAGAAACTTGTGCGTTATTATTATTTTTGGAAAACGACAAGCGGCGGTCTCTTCATGAGCAACTTGTGCGTTATTATTATTTTTGGAAAACGACAAGCGGCGGTCTCTTCATGAGCAACTTGTGCGTTATTATTTTTGGAAAACGACAAGCGGCGGTCTCTTCATGAGCAACTTGTGCGTTATTATTTTTGGAAAACGACAAGCGGCGGTCTCTTCATGAGCAACTTGTGCGCTATTATTTTTGGAAAACGACAAGCGGCGGTCTCTTCATGAGCAACTTGTACGTTATTATTTTTTGGAAAACAGCAAGCGGCGGTCTCTTCATGAGCAACTTGTACGTTGTTATTTTTTGGAAAACAGCAAGCGGTGGTCTCTTCATGAGCAACTTGCGCGTTATTGATATTTTTTCTGGAAAACGGCAAGCGGCGGTCTCTTCATGAGCAACTTGCACGTTATTGATATTTTTTCTGGAATACAACAAGTGGCGGCTTCTTTATTTGAGCAGCTTGTATGTTATTGGTATTTTTTTTGGAAAACAGCAAGTGGCGGCTTCTTTATTTGAGCAGCTTGTATGTTATTGACATCCCTGGACGACAGCAAGTGGCGGCTTCTTTATATGAGCAGCTTGTATGTTATAGTATTTTTGGAAGACAGCAAGTGGCGGCTTCTTTATTTGAGCAGCTTGTATGTTATTGACATCTTTGAACGACAGCAAGTGGCAGCTTCTTTATTTGAGTAGTTTGTGTATCTACAACCATATTATTATTTCAGCATTAATTGGTATCCCTCTGGAGAAATTTCGCAGAGAAATTTGTTGTGAGTCTTTGCCTTCAGAAGTCGGTAGTTCGTTATCAGAAATTGATACATCTTTTGTCTATCTTTGACCTCAGGTTGTGAACGCACCTTTATTTTGGGTCAATAATCTGTTTTTGTGGCCTATGCAAGATGCCTTCTTTGTTAGGGTCAGAGGTCGTATTCTCTCAAATTTTATTCGTCGTCGAGAGTCTATCATTCGAAGTCGATGGCTCATTTCCCCAGTAGTGTGTAATCTATGTTCCCGTGGGTTGTTGGTGTTTGGTTTCTCCAGCATTGTTTTGTCTCATACAATATCATTCTCCATAAATTTAAATACTATATTCATATCATAAACATAATAGTGGTATCTTAGGGCAAAAATTGTGCATTATGTATTTAAGTACCTTCAATCTCGTCGAGACGAAGATTTTAATCTTCATATCTCCAGATAGAAGAAACTTAAATAGGGGCAGCTGTAATACCCCAAATTTTGACCTAAGATCCCTGCTTCATTTGCATTATTTTACATACACATCAAGGTCACAGAATACGGTAAGTTTCAAACGTTTCGCCTTCGAGCTTTGACTGTGTAGAAATTATCGAGTGTTGTGAGCATTTTTATGAATGACTAACCACTAATCAAGCACGAAGTGTATGTTTCGCTGTTTATTTTCATGTGCAGAAAACAGGTCTGAAAGAAGAGCATTAGACGTTGTACGTCGATCAGGATTTCGAGTCTCATAACAGAAATGCGGTCGTTCATTAATCTCCAAAAGACTAGTTCATCAAAGAATTTCATAGAATTGTGCGTTTATTTCCACATTCTGTCCAGCAAATGGTCTCCGTTTTCTCCGAATATTTTTTCAAGAAGAACAGTCAAAATTCTACCGGCTCTGGTTCATGTGTGTTTCACATTGTTCTAAAATATAAGAAAAATAGGTTATACCGTCATTTTTTATTTCTTGAACCAAAAGTCATTTTCAAATTTTCTCACGACGCGGGTTGAATTTCGCTGAAATGGGATAATTAAATTCAAAACCGTTCTAGAAGAATTTATTCAGAATATTCTGAATTTTTGGAATTTTCTTTATTTGAATCCAAGTGATAATTAAAGAGGAGCTATTCAAGAGATTTCATTCAAGAATATTCATTTATCACATGGAATATTTATTCAAGATTATTCTTTTGATTATTTTGGTGAATCTACATCATGGTTATTTAAATACATGAAACATTATTTCAAGAAGTTAGTGAGGAATTCTATTTAATTACATGAGGAATTTTATTTGGTTACAAAATTAATCCATTTGATTTATTTGGATTTCTATTACAAGAATGCAAGATTAAAGTCCAAGACTTGCTTTATTATTTATTCAACATTCAACCATTCATCCAAGTATTATTCAATTATTTCTCAAATATAAATGGAAGATCTTGATTTTTTATCAAGATATATCAAGATTCATGTTTATGTGAAGATTCAAGATCATTCATAACTACCCAAAGAATGAAAAATATATTGAAGAATGCATATTTATTCAATGTTACAATTTATTGGAGTTTATCACAAGGTTACAAGAAGCTACAGGTGTGTACAAGATTTATTTTCAACATGAAAAAAAAATCAGCAAAGTGCTAGTGCAGCCCATGTTTGCAACCTTTCTTCAAGCCCGTTTTGTTGGTCAAATAATGCTCCAAATAACCTGAAAAAAACAGCAAAGAGAAATGTTGTAAAATGCTACAAAACAGTAAAAAACAGCAACATACAGCAGCTCAAAGTGCTGCCAAAAACCTATTCCAACCTGCATCAAAGTGGCAGCAATTTGTATCAAACTGGCTAAGGTAATTTGTGAGAACAAAGCATAGAAACAACTTGCCAAAACAGTTCAAATTTCTACTGTTTTTTCCCCCTCAAATCCCATATACTCCACTATAAATAAGAGCTTTTATCAACACAAGAAAAAGGAGAAAAAATTCAGCAGTAAAAGAAAACAGAAAATTGGTGTTGTTCTAGAAAAATTCATCAAGTAAGAAAAAACCAGAAAAAATAGAGGGTTGTTCTAAAAAGAATCCAGCAAGGAGAAAAGATAGCAAATTCAAGGAAGCTTACCATTTTGTTAGAAGCCCCATCAGAGAGGCTCCGATAGGTATTTTCTTTTTCTCCTCTCTATCTACTGTTGCATATGTTCATGCTTGAATGACTTGTTGTACCATTTTTCTTTGCCATGCAATATTTTTCCTTGCCATTCTTTTCATTGTTGTACTATATTTAAGTTGAGTTGCTGCATAATTGTTAGCATATTTAAACATGTTAGTATTCATAATATTAGTAATAATAACAAGTATAACAAAAAGCTTACTCCTTCCGTCGCGTAATACCGATTTATCGCTTGCTGTCCCAAATACTTGTTATCCATCTTGCTGTCCCAAAAACTTGTTTAGAACTTGTTGTCCCAACTTGTTTAGAGCTTGCTGTCCCAAAATAAATAAAAAATACCTTTGCTGTCCAAAATATTTTTACTGTCCAAAACATTTTGATGTGTCCAAAAACTTGGTTATCCTTTTTGCTGTTACAAAATCTCAAAGTCCAAAAAATATGTTTTTGTTACAATATTTAAAAATATGTTTTTTTGTTACAATATTTAGAAAATGTGTTGCCGTTACAATATTTTAAAAAATATTTTTGTTACAATATTTAAAAATATGTTTTTGTTACAATATTTAAAAATATGTTTTTGTTACAATATTTAGAAAATATGTTGTTGTTACAAATATTTTTTTTAAAAAATAAAATATATTGTTGTCCCGACATTTTAAAAAATATTTTGTTCTCAATATTTAAAAAATATTTTATTCTTAATATTTAAAAAAAAATTATTTTGTTCTTAATATCAATAAAAACTATTTTGTTCTTAATATCCATAAAAAACCATTTATTTTTTTTAAGATCCAGAAAACACATTTGTTGTTATAGAATCCATGAAACCACTTGCTGCAACCTTTTAAAAATCCACTTAACCTGTTACTAAAAATCCAAAGTCTTCAAAACCTGAAAACCACATCAAAACCAGTTAACCAAAACTGTATAAAACCGATCAAAGAACTAAAACTTGTTAAAAAAATCCAACACCAGCATATCCTTACCATCGTCCAACGTTGCTGTGAACCGCTTCGCCACGGGGATTTCATTTCAGTTTCTCTTCTTTTTTTCCAATCTCCGTTTCGTTTTTCACAGCTCTATCGTATTCATAAGCGGGAACCAGAGATTTTCCAACTGTTTGTTGCCGTTTTGTTAATAAACATAGAAATTGAGTAGAGATTAGGAAGACTCGAGGTGTTGAGGGTTAGCGATGGTGAGCTTGACTCAAGTTTGTTTAGATCGCGATTAAGGGGGGCTTGATGGAGATTAGAGTTTTTTTTTGCTACGGTCGTTGTAGGATAAAGAGGAAAAGAGGAGTGATTTCGCTTGGATGAAGAGAGGAAAAAGAAGGCCGGATCTATAGAAGAAAGAGAGGAGAGTTTGATGGCATGAGAGAAAGGGGAAGAAGTTCAGATCTGTGAGAGAGAAAGATGATGGATCTAAAGCGTGAGAGATAAGAAGTTGATGGCGTGAGAGATGAGAGAGGAAGCATTTTTTTTCTGATTGGGAGAACTTGGTTGTAACGTTATTTTCTTTTACAATATACCTTTACTGTTTTTTGCTTTCTTTGTAATAATATAATAATATACTTTTCTCTCTTCCCAAGTTATAATAAAATATAATAATAATTTTGTTTTCTCTTTCCCCATGCATAGTAGCCGCGGCGCCTTACTTAGCATTAAGGTTTCTAATTTTTTTTTCTTTTCCTTTCATCCACAACCCGGATGGCCCATTGGGCCTTTTTTTTTATTCAAATTCGTTTTCAATTTTTTCCTTATGTTTTTATTAACTTATGTTAATTAATGAATAATAATACAGATCAATTGGCAAAGTGTGTTTACACCAATCTAAAAGTCCTGGGTTCAAGTCCTTGTTGGGTCAGTTTTTTATCTTTTATTCTTTTTGCCATATTATTTAACATACTTAATTAATTATTAATTTAGTTTGCTGTATAATTATTAATTATTATAAAAACACATAAAAAACATGCTTAATTAAAATTCGTCTTTATTTAATTTTTGTCAACATACTATTATTTTTATTTTGTGTTGTTATTTATTTAATTATTCGAAAATACATGTTTCATGATTTAATTTTTGTTATGTGTTTAAAATTTGTGATTTTGTAATTTAATCTTCATGTACTTTTTGATTATTTATTTAATCGTTAAAATGCATGCTAGTATGATTTAAATTTCATTAGTTAATTGTTCAATGGTAATTTTAATTAATCGATCGTTAATCCGCATATCTCTCGTCTGTTTCAATCCAAGGGAATCATTTAAATTTTTGTCGACTTCATGTCATCAAACACATAGCGCGAATACCCTCATTCATCTTCCGTTTTATTATTTTGTTAAAAACTTAAGATAATTTTCCCAAATATTCAATTTTTCAAAACTCACACCCTTTAAGTCAAAACTTCGACGTTAGGTCGTTGTATTTTCGAAAACTCGTCCATACCCGTTTTCGGCCAAACAATTTATTTTTAATCAAACAAACATTTTTAATAAACAGATATTTCAAAAGGTTCCTATAGAATACTATAGATACATTGGGTGCTAATACCTTCCCATTGTATAACCAACCCCCGAACTCTACATCTCTTTTCAAAACGCCTTGTATTTTCATTACTTTTAAAAGTATTATTTTACATTGCATACTTTAGGGTTTTATTTCGCTCTTTTCCCTTTTCCCTTGGAAATAATAAAGCACGGTGGCGACTCTTGCTTTTTTGAGACGAATTAATTAATAGTTCGATCTCCGATTTACACCGCTACATTTTTTATCGCTACACTAATGAAGTCTAGTTTGGTCACTCTGAAGGAGCCTCCTCAAAATCCAAACACTACATCTCCCCGTAATAATCCTAATGCTCGGTGTGTCTACCACTCCAACAGTCCAGGGCATGATACAAATGACTGTTTGGCTTTAAAGAATAAAGTTCAAGATCTTATTAAGGAAAACGAGATTGAATTTGACCCTCCTGAAATCCCCAATGTAATAATTGCGCCAATGCCCAAGCATGGCCAGGGTATTAATGTTGTTGATGATGTTCTATTTGTTCCTTCTGTGGATGATTTGACTACCCATCTGCCAACTATTAAGAAGAATCTCTTACAAGCCGGTTTATTTCCGGGCTGTGGTGAAGGTTGCCACCTGTGTGCGTCTCTGCCCAATGGTTATTTATTATTAAAGATAGGTGTCCAACACCTGATGAATAACAAGGAAATTCTGTTTGAGAAGACTCCATCTATGAAAGGTCTATGTTAAGATGCAAGATGTGAAGATGTGTCAATTATTACCATTTCCGACAATCCTCCCAGGGTCTCCTCCAAAATACCTGTCAGGATTACATCCACTCCTAAGGTTGATCCTTTAATTATCACTTTTCCAGGAACCATACCATATTCCTCCGACAAAGCTGTTCGTTGGAATTATGGAGCTGACGTTTATTATCATGGCTTCAAGCAGGACCTCCTGGCCATTAAGAATGAATTTACTGAAGATACTGATCCTAACATCGACAACATTGTTGGGACCAGTAAAATTACCAAAAGCGGAAGGTTTTTTCACCTGAAATCTCTCTAAAGACTGTTGCCACTCCTTTGGTTATTCCTGCTAAAACACTTGTTGCTTTTGTTGTTATTCCTACTACTGAGTCAGCTGAGACTCGGGGCAAAGAAGTATTGGTTGAGCCTGTCCGGACGGAGGCCCCCTAAGAAGCCATTCTTTAAGCCTCCAAACAAGAAATGGAGGAAATTTTGAAAATCATACAGAAGAGTGATTATGATGTTGTGGAACAATTGGGGAAGACACCCTAAAAAATTTCAATGTTGGCCTTGTTTTTATACTTTAAATCCCATGTTAAGGCTTTGGTGAAGTTCCTGAAGTCGGCTCATATGCCGCAAGAGACTTCTGCCGACCAATTTGAGAACTGTGTTACTAGTCTGACTGCTAACAATGGACTCGCTTTCTCTGATGGTGATTTGACGTCTAAAAGAAGAAAGCATAATGATGCCCTGCATGTCTCTATTGACTGCAGAGGCACTACCCTAGCTCATGTTCTAATTGATACGGGCTCGTCGCTAAATGTTCTAGCCAAGGGTGCTTTAGACAGATTGGACTATGAAGGACTGACTTTGAAGCCCAGTAACATTGTGGTGAGGGCTTTTGATGGTTCCAAGAGAATGGTACACGGGGAGGTGGATATTCCTATTAAAGTTGGTTCCCAAACTTTTGGCTCCACTTTCTATGTGTAGAGGTAGAAATGTTTAAGACTAAGCCATTGGATTGACTAGACTTTATACAAATCAAAATAAAATTGCCATTGTGCTTTATTGTTTCCAAAGGAATGGGAAAAGAGCGAATAACCTAAAAAGAGGGGGAAAGATTCAAGGTAAGGGGGGTTGGTTAGCAAAGGGAAGGTATTAGCACCCTAAACATTTACGGTACTCCGCAGGAGCCTCTTTGTAAAATCTGTATATTTTGGATATAAAAAATGTTGTATATAAAAAGTGGATGGTGGAGGTGAAGAAATAAGCGTATTTATCTTATAATTTTTGCACCCACCGCGGTTGCGAACCTTTAGTGCCTACGTGCCACCTTTTGTGCAATAGGGGATCATGGTACATGTAGTTCCTCTTTTAAAAATTTGAAACACAAATCCGTTGGTTAATTTTATGAGATAAAACATCATCGTCATTGTCTGTGTGGAAAACATACCTACTACCCACAACCATGAGAAAGGGGAATTTGCATCATCTCAAAGTGGAGGATATGGATTGGATTTTAAAATCAACAATGCCTCACTTAACACCCAAGTGGAAAATATCTCTCTTCACTACATATTGTAGAAGTATAGTTGTTTACATCACTACAAGGATTGACAAGAGTCTAATCTTTTGAGAAAATTTTAAAGATAAAAAGCCAAAATGGCAAGATGGTTTGAAATGAGATTAATTGACTTTTAGTCTTATCACAAAAAATGTCAAGGTATCTGTTGTACCCCAAAATTTTCCCTCCCATATTTCTCAAAACATTTCAAGAAAGATCTCCAAGTTGCTCAAGGTAGTCCAAGGGTTGGCCAGACAAGCTCTCTCCTAAGGCAGTCTACCTCAAATTAGGGTTTCATGTTACATCAAGATACTTGAGTACAAGGGATCCCAAATGCTCACCAATGTCCTAATATGTTATCAAGATCATCCATGTCAAGTTTCAAGCCTTGCAGAGGAATTTTGCTCAGTCAATTGCTCAAAGGTCCAAAAATCGATTGTGCTAGGGCAAAAGTCAATTGTGACCCACATACAGTCAAACTTCAAGATTTTTGGTCAACATCCTCATTTTTAAGTATATTTCATCATTTTATCAAGATTTGATCATGATTCATCAAGGATTGCTCATAATTCATCAAGATTCAAAAGTTGCTAATTTAGGGTTTTGTAGGAAAAGTCAACTCAACTTTGACCAAGCATAAATTTCTCATACTTTATGAGAAATGACCCATCCAAATATAATTTTGAAGAGGAGGAAATTCCCTCCAATCCATATTCAGCTCACAAGTTCAAAATATGCACTCACAAGAAGTTATGAATTTGGACATTATAGGTCATTTTGAAAAGTCAACAAAAACACCTTTTTTTGTCAAAGCTTCATACATGAGCATGGAATATCAAATTGAGATGAGACCAAAAGGGTTGATTAGAGGACATCTCAATATTTCTAAAAAGTCCAAGAACACCTCCAAAGAGTCAAAATTGAGGAAGTTATGCATTGGTGAAGTTGACCTTTTTTGCAAAATTGCCAAAAGTCAACTATGCCCAAAACTTCAAATTTTGCCAAATGGGCCCAATCTTTTTCACTTGTTTTAAGTTGGCAACATAACCCACGTGCTCTAGCCTTTTCCACTTGTCCATATCTTATTTTTATTATTTATTTTGATTTTTATTTGAATTAATTTAATTTAAATCAAAGAAAATCATATAAAATCCAAGACATTGATAACAAGGGATTTTGTGCTTGTTTCAGGCTTTATTGCACAGCTAGCCATCATTCAAATTCGCATCAAGGCTTGTGTGCACAAAAAGATTGGAAATAAGCCAAATTTGGAAGGTTTTTCAAAGCAAAGCAAATCAAATCAAAAGGCATTGAAAGAGAAGGATTTTGATCAGTTTTACAACCCTAATTCCTTCACTAATACATATAGACTGGGTGCAGATCAAAAGGGAGGTTGGAAAGAGGCGCTAGAACAAGAACCAGTTTTTTTTTAAAAAGGAAAAAAGTGTGAGATCGAATTGATAGTTAGAGGCATCCTCAAGGCTTGTTATTGATCCCAATCGCTTCCTGGCACTCTCAGGAACCTAAAGCTATCAAGAACAAGTTTGTTTCGGTCCCTAATCGCACTGTAAGTCGTTCACGTTACACCCCTGTTCTTGAATTCGAAACTCACGATTTATGCATTGTTAGGTTGAAATAATTGTACATTCTTGATCACCATAATATTTGCAAACTTTCTGTATTACTCAATTTCTTTTATATGGCCTGTAACATTAACCACCATTGCTAGGTTTTCGAGCTTGGTTTTAGGGCTTTCAATTTCAGGGACAATTGCCTATGTAATGGGTACGATTATGATCAGAAGGACGAGACGAATCTAACCATGGTGTTAGATGTTATTTCTATGGCCTGTGGAGGGTTTTGAGAGCACACAGTCTGTAGCAACGGACATTTGTTCGTAGGTATAGGCTAATGGACTTTTAGCGACGGTGCCATAACAGGGACGAAGACATGGCCAGCCTCCATTCGCCCGTTTGAATTTCGCGTGGAATTTCTTTTGTTTTTTCTTGTTTTATATATTCTCATTATTCTATGTTTTATGAACAAATAAAAACAAGTGTCCCAGCGGAAGCCAGCTAAACGTTAAGGTCTTGGAAGGCTGGAGGTCAGGGGTTCGATCCCTGCCTCCAGCATTTGCTATTTTCCCATTTATTTTCAGGTGATTCAGTGCAAGTGAAGCCAGGATGTCCATCATACTCCGTCATCATCCAATGCGCTAGATGGCCAGATGGCCAGATCTGGTGGTCACCACTGAGAGTGCACCATAGGCCAAGTCAAACATGCCATACAGGATTGCAAAAGTCAACGTGGATCATCCCTAATGGGTCCAGGAAAATTGTTGTTGGGACCCCCAATTCAGGCCCATTTTCTCATCCTTCTCTTATATTTATTTTTTATTTCATTTAATTACTTATTATTTTTTACTAACCAACAAAACAATTTCCTTTTTTATAAAAAAAAATCACCAAAAATATTTTTAGGTCAAATTAAATTTTAGATATTTATTTTTAATAAAAAATCAATTAATTTAATTAGGTTGATTAATTTAGACAACTTTAATTCTTTTTGAAAATAATTAAAATTAATTAGAATCAATAGGTTTTTATTACTAACTTAATTATTTTATTTCTTTCTTAAAATAACAAAAAAACCAAAAATATTTCATTAATTATTTTTCATTAATTTATTTAATAACCAATTAATTTAGTATTTAACTTTAAGACTTAATTTCTTTTCTTAAACAATATTAAAAACAACAAAAACATTTTCTTTTAATTAGGAGGGTCAAAACCCTAGTTTTCGCATTCGATCTAATTTTCTCGCGTGCTTTATTTTTCTCTATCCAAATTGTTGTATCTGCTCCCGGTTTGCAATAATTTAATTAGGACATTTACTTTTACCGTTTTTATTTTCAAAGGGTTTGTTTTTGGCTATGTAAATACTCGAAGCCTTGTAATAGCGTAGTTTTAATTTCCGCACTTTAATTTCTGCAAATATTTAATTGTTAGATGATTGATAATAGGGTTTACATGACAAGAATGTATGGCCAAATTTAAAACAGTTAGATCACCCTAAATGTGCAAAGATAAACAAATTTGAAATTGAAACACTCGCACATGCGCACTCCTAGGGTACACTCCCACTTGGTTGCCTTTGTAAACGGTTATTGAGTATAGATTGTTTTAGAGGCCGCCCTCTTGTCTAAAAGATCATAGTTGCCTCGGAAAGGTAGCCTCGGATATCTTTGCCTCAGATAAATGATCTAAGACATTAGGGTTACCACTAAGACAATCTAACGTTACTTTAGTGACCGTATGTCCCTCTTTCGAATTGACCCTCAAATTCCAACGACGGTGCTACCTACTCACTAATAGTAGGATAGCATTGTCTAAAGGAAACAAGCATAGAACGATTCTTCTTTCGAGTAGGTAGATTAGTTCTTAAGTACTTGCTCAATCAAAACAAATTTTTCACACTTACACTCTTTTACAAACAAAGTTTTCAAAAACACTTCATTACACTCTTGAAGACAGAAGCAAGAGTTAAATTGAAGTCAAAGCACGCAAACACAAAGAAAACAATTTTGAAAATGATGAGCAAGTACCTAAGAGCTCGTAGATAACTACGGATAGAAAGGGTGCTAATACCTTCCCTTTCTATAATCTACCCCCCGTACTCAGAAATATCTCGAAAAAGGAATTTTCCTGTGCTTTTTTCCTTTCCTTGTTGGATAAAATAAAAGACGGTGACGACTCTTGCTTACCGCGACATTTTGCAAACATAAACGCAAAATGCAAACCAGCAAATTCCTTAACGAAATAGGGAAACCACGTCCTGGTTCTGGCCACCGTATCACAGAACTGGCGACTCTGTTGGGGATTATTTATAAGTGGGGTGTACCTTAGGAATAGTTCATCATATTGTTTTCAATTGTTTGATCTGTTTGCTTTATATTTGTGGGTTTTTGTATCGGAGTTACTATAGATCCTAAACCGGATCTGGGGATACCTTTTAGGTAAGTAGCAATAGACTGTGAGGGAACTATACGGCGTAGACCGATACGGTTGAAGCAGTAGCTACGTTGGTGTGACACTTTAGTTTGTACCGATATCCCTTATGGTGGAACAAGGAGAATATGGGGATGCTAAGGGGTCATTAAGCACCAACTGACCTTAGAACCTATAATTGACCAACTTGGACATAGAAAAGTAGCAGTATGTTACACTCATTGAGACCAAACTCTCGCGATGATTCTGGCCGCAAGAAAAGGTTGCTAAACTGGAATTATGACCGATCGAGGGTGGTCAGTGATATTGAGATCCTCTAGAACCCAATTACTATTACTAGGACGGGTTGAACCAACTAAACTGAAAGAGGGTAATACCTAAACTCCATGCCAGCCTGAAATTTAAGGGCTACTGTGTGACTTGTTTGCCCTTACCATGTTTGCTATATGTGAATACTTGTGGTGTGTTTCTATCATGACATCCTGCATCATGACATTGCATGCATATTTCATTAGGCTAACCCATTTCAAAGACCGAGGGGATTCATCTTTGTTTTGTTTTACAGATCATGGCATCTATGTGCAGAAACACCATTCGGATCAACTTCGTATAAATCCCTGTTCAGCTTAGAGATTTGGTTGCAAAGGTTCTTGATACTTCTTCCTTTGTCAAAAGACATGGTCACCTCCTCAGGTTGGTCACTTCCAAGTTAGATGAGCAAATGATGAGCGTCTTGTTCTAGTTCTTTGACCCGCTACACCATTGTTTTACCTTCCCGGACTATCAGTTGGTCCCTACTTTGAAGGAGTTCTCTAATTTACTTGGTATTTCTATTCTAGGGCAGACACCATTTACAGGTTTGGAGGTATCTCCTAAGCCAGAAGATATTGCTACAGCCCTACATCTAACAAAGGCTGGTGTAATGTCTAACTGGGAGACTCAGAGTGGGGTTAAAGGCTTCATGGCTAAGTTCTTGATTGATCAGGCTCAACAGTTTTGGGACGGTTTGGACTTTCAAGCGTTCGAAGACATCCTGGATCTTCTCATATATGGTCTGGTTCTGTTCCCTAATTCATATTCTTTTATCGACGTAAGTGCAATGAAGATTTTCATGTCCCGTAATCCAGTGCCCACTCTCTTAGGTGACATTCTGCATGCTCTTTATGCCCGTACTGCTCGGAAACGGGGAACCCTTATGTGCTGTGCGCCATTGCTGGCGAGGTGGTTTATTTCTCACCTCCCCAAATCTGTTTTGAAGAACGAGGAAGGCATGGGTTGGGCCTACAGAATTATGTCCCTTGCTCACACGGACATCATCTAGAGTACTAAAGACATGGAAGAAATAGTTGTCATTGACCGGTGCAGAGAATACCCCAATGTTCCATTGCTGGGAATTAGGGGAGGGATCACCTATAATCCTTGTTTGGCCTTACGACAGTTTGGACGATCTATTAGGGACGAACCTCATGAGTTGCTGCTTCCGGACATTGTCGTTGACTTCATGGGGGATGTTGAGGGACATCGCCACAGATTCATACAAGCTTGGAACAGGGTGCACAGGTCTGATCGACATGAGCTAGGAACGAAGACTTCTCTTCTGATGCAACTGTATCTCCGGTGGGTTCGGGCCCGTGCCCAAAAGCCAGGGATATCGTACGAGGTTGTCTTACCAGTGATTGTAGAACATGCTGATGAAGAAGGGGTTCCTCATACTGTCCTCCATCCATACATACCTACTGACATTGGGGCATTAAAGAGGTCTTGGATCCAGTTAAGGGAAGAACGGGATACTTACAGAGAGAAGTATCATGAACAGGAACGGAAGATCCTGAAGCTTACAAGGCAGCTGAAGAATGAGAGGGTCCTTAACGTCTATGTCGGCACACAAGGAAAACGACCATGGGAGCGCTGATGTCTTTTTCTATTTCTAGTTTTGATTTACTTTTCAGTTTTTCTCTTTGTAACGCCTTAAAGGCATTTGTCAAACACTGTTTCAAGTTTTTAATCTAATAAAAGTGTGTTTCATTTTGGTTTACAAATTTGAATACCCCAAAGTCTTTGAAATCATATCATATGCATTCCATTCCCATGCACCTCATCACAGGTACCCTTACAGGTTTCTCATCTTCTTCGCTGTTTATTTCAGCAATCATGTCTTCCGAAACATCCACTGATCAAGCTATTAAGGCTCTTCAAGCTTAAAATGCTCAGTTCCAGGAAATGTTCATGAACCTGGCCAAGGGGCAAAAAGATCTGAAGACTCTTATCTTGAAGGATAAGAAGAAGAAGAAGAAAAAGACGATCCTCCTGAATATGGGTCACAGGTTTGGGAACAAATTGAGAGAGGAAGTTAATTTGTCTCACTCATCTAGAGGGGGAGAGAATCAGGAAGAAAGGAGTGCTCCTAGCCCTGTGGTTTCGGACAACGACACTGACTTTGATGAAGACCAGTATCCTCCTTCCGAGGATAGGTATAAGAAACTCGAAGACCGGTTAAGTGCGATGGAGATCCAGAAGATACCTGGGTTGGACTTTGGTGATTTGGGTTTGGCATCTGGGGTGGTGATCCCCCACAAGTTTAAAGCGCCTGTCTTTTCTATGTACGACGGGGTCTCTTTTCCAAAGCTACACCTCCGATCGTATGTCAGAAAGATTCAACCATATACTGCTGATAGGAACCTCTGGGTTCACTTCTTTCAAGATAGTCTTTCAGGGACTCAACTTGAATGGTTCTATCAGCTAGAAGGAGCTAACGTCCATGACTGGGAGGACCTTGCTGCTTCTTTTTACAAGCAGTACCAATATAATGCCGACCTTGCTCCCACGCGTACCCAACTTCAGGGTATGTCCATGGGTGCGAGCGAAGGTTTTAAGGATTACGCTCAGAAGTGGAGAGATCTTGTAGGAAGATTACAACCCCCTCTGGCTGATAGGGAGTTGGTGGATATGTTTCTTGGGACTTTGTCTGGTCCGTATTCCAATCATTTAATCGGTAGTTCATCGTCTGGGTTCACTGAGTTGATTATGACTGAGGAGAGAGTTGAAGCCGGTATCAAGAGTGGCAAAATACAGAAGGGTGCTTCGTCGCCTTTCAAGAAGGAGTCCAATGCAGTTTACAGCTCAAAGAGCCCAAATCGACCTGAGCGCCGCCAAGCGGTTAATGCGGTAGTTATTTCAAGACCAACTGTTGCCCCACAACGCAACAATCAGCAAAGAGTGGAGAGACCGCAAAGACAGTTTACTCGACTCAGCATGACTTTATCTCAAATTATGTCGCAGTTGTTGAAGACCAATTTGGTGACTCCGAGGGAAGCTCCAAAGAATCCCAACACCACATCACCATTATATAATCCGAACGCCCGCCTAGCTTATCACTCTGATAGCCCGGGGCATGATACAATAATTGCTGGGCCTTGAAGAGTAAGGTACAAGATCTGATTGATGCTAAGGAGATTGAATTTTAAGTGCAAGAAAAGCCTAATGTCATAACGGCTCCTATGCCAAAACATGACGCGGGAGTGAATGCGATTGAAGATGATGATGAAGAGTATGATATTGACAGATGGATTTACCCCACTACCAATGGTGGTTTGAGAAATTAGACGGCAATAGATTCCATGCACATTTCTTTTATTACACGGTAATAAGACTTTTGTTTTGGATTTGTAACAGACAATTTTAAACTTTACGGCCCAGTGCCTTACCCGAGACACCGTGGCTTTTTTAAGGGCTTATTATGTGTCATTTCCATATATCATCAATAAAAGCATTGGACGTTTTCTTGCATTACGAATTTTGCGCTCCTTGTTTTTCTTTTCTATCTTGCAAAACAGCTATTTTACACACACTCACATATACAGGTCTACATCCACTCTAGATCCCACTGATAACGACTCTGCTACTGCCAGTTATGACTTTGAAAGTCCGATCAACCAAGCCGAGGACGAAGGTGAGGATGATTGTGAAGTGCCTGATGAACTTGCTAGACTGTTACTTCAGGAAGAGAGGGCTATACAGCCGCATGAAGAGCCAGTGGAGACAATAAACCTGGGTACAAAGGTAGACAAGAAAGAGGTCAAGATCGGTGCAAATCTGGAATCTAGTGTTATGCAACAGTTGATTCAGATACTGGGTGACTATGTTGAGATCTTTGCCTGGTCTTATGAAGATATTCTTGGGTTGGATACTGATATTGTGGTTCACCGCCTGCCTACCAAGGAAGATTGTCCTCCAGTGAAACAGAAAGTTCGCCGAATGCACCCAGAGATGTCTGAGAAAATCAAGGCTGAAGTTATGAAACAGTTTGATGCCGATTTTCTAGCAGTTACTTCTTACCATAGTGGGTGGCCAACATGGTTCCGGTGCCAAAGAAGGATGGTAAGGTTCGAATGTGTGTTGACTATAGGGATCTGAACAGGTCAAGCCCCAAGGATGATTTCCCTCTACCTCATATCGACGTTTTGGTTGACAACACTGCACAACATAAGGTCTTCTCCTTTATTAATGGTTTCTCTGGTTACAATCAGATTAAAATGGCTCCCGAAGATATGGAGAAGACAACCTTTGTTACTCAATGGGGTACCTTTTGCTACAAAGTCATGCCTTTCGGATTGAAGAATGTTGGGGCAACGTATCAGCGCGCCATGGTCGCTCTGTTCCATGACATGATCCATCGTGAGATTGAGGTATACGTTGATGACATGATTGCAAGGTCCCAGATCGAAGAGGAACATCTTGACCATCTCCAGAAGTTATTTGACAGGTTGAAGTTGTACAAGCTGAGGTTAAACCCGAACAAGTGCACCTTCGGAGTAAGGTCTGGTAAGCTGCTGGGTTTCGTCGTTAGTGACAAAGGTATTCAAGTGGATCCTGCAAAGGTGAAGGCTATACAGGAAATGCCAGCTCCCCGAACAGAAAAAGAAGTCAGAGGCTTTTTGGGACGTCTGAATTATATTGCCCGATTCATTTCTCACATGACTGCTACTTGTGACTTAATCTTCAAGTTACTGAAGAAAGATCAAGTGGTAAGATGGAATGATGAATGTCAGGCCGCTTTCGAAAGGATCAAGGAATATCTCCAAGAGCCTCCTATTCTGATACCTCCAGTTGAAGGGAGACCTTTGATCTTATACTTGACAGTACTCGAAAATTCAATGGGGTGTGTGCTGGGGCAGCATGACGAGTCTGGCCGAAAAGAGCATGCTATTTATTACCTTAGCAAAAAGTTTACCGACTGCGAGACCCGATACTCGTTGCTTGAGAAAACTTGCTGCGCTTTGGCATGGGTTGCTCGCCGGCTGAGACAGTATATGCTGACTCACACTACTCTATTGATATCAAAGATGGATCCAATCAAGTATATCTTCGAAAAGCCTGCCTTATCCGGAAGAATAGCAAGATGGCAGATGATCTTTACTAAATACGACATCCAATACACAACCCAAAAAGCAATCAAGGGAAGTGTGTTGGCAGATCATTATGTTGGTGAGAACATTATGAACTTTGAATTCCCAGATGAGAACATTATGTTGGTGACCGACTGTGACACACCTGGACCAGATGAAGGACCTGAGGGAGGATCCCGATGGTCTATGTACTTTGATGGAGCTTCAAACAATTTGGGTAACGACATTGGCGCCGTGATCATATCTCCTAAAGGCTCTCATACTCCATTCACCGCCCGTTATGTTTTAACTGCACCAACAACATGGCGGAGTATGAAGCGTGCATTATGGGTCTTCGAGCAGCTATTGACCTAAGGATTAAGTTCTTAAGTGTATTCGGAGATTCCGCTCTCGTGATCAGTCAGATCAAAGGCGAGTGGGATACGAAACACCCAAATCTTATTCCTTACAAGGAGTATGTGTTGATGTTGCTTCCGCACTTCGAGGAGATAATCTTTGAACACTTCCCTGGAGAGGAGAATCATTTGGCGGACACGCTAGCTTTGATGTATTTTATGTTCAAGGTCAGATGGGACAATGAGGCTCCCCAGATTACTATTGAGAGGTTAGACGAACCTGCACATTGCTGTGACATTGAGACTGAGAAGGTGACAGATAAACCTTGGTATCACGAGGTGAAGAGGTATCTTGAGGCTCGGAAATACCCTGAGGGTGCATCTGTTAATGATAAGAAGTTTCTGAGGAGGTTCATGGTGAAGTTCTTCATCAGTAACGGTATCCTTTACAAGCGTAACCATGACTCAACCTTATTACGTTGTGTGGATAATAACGAAGCAGAAAGGATTATGGATGAGTTACATGAAGGTACTTTCGGAACTCATTCCAGTGGACACACCATGGCAAAGAAAATCCTTCGGGCAGGGTATTATTGGTCCACCATGGAAGCCGACTGTTATCAGCATTCTCGGACATGTCATAAGTGCCAAGTTTATGTTGATAAGGTGCACATACCTCCAGTACCTCTGAATGTATTGATAGCACCCTGGCCTCTTGCAATGTGGGGCATCAATATGATTGGTGAGATCAGACCTACGGCATCTAACGGGCATCGTTTCATTCTGGTAGCTATTGATTACTTTACGAAGTGGGTTGAAGCAGCTTCCTTTGCTACCGTGACCAAGAACATCGTGGCACGAATTATTCGGCACAATCTGATCTGTCGATATGGTGTACCAGAGAGGATCATTACGGACAATGGTACAAATCTCAATAATAAGATGATCACTGAGCTCTGCAAACAGTTCAAGATACAGCATCACAACTCTTCTCCTTATCGGCCTAAGATGAATGGGGCTGTAGAAGCGGCTAATAAGAACATTAAGAAGATTGTGCAGAAGATGACAATGACGCACAAAGATTGGCACGAGATGTTACCTTTTTCTCTTCATGGGTACCGTACCTCAGCACGGACATCAACAGGGGCAACACCCTATTCCTTGGTTTATGGCATGGACGTCCTCTTGCCCATTGAAGTTCAGATACCCTTTCTCCGGATTATGAAGGACATAGGTTTGAGCGAAGATGACTAGATCCAGACCCGGCTTGATCAGCTGAACTTAATCGACAAAAAGAGACTTACTGCTATTTTTCATGGTCAAACATATCAAAAGTGGATGATCAAAGCATTTAACAAGAAAGTCAGACGACAAGAGTATCAAGTTGGGGATCTGGTGATCAAGCACATCATATTACCTCAAGGTGATCCCAGGGGCAAATGGACCCCTACTTACGAAGGGCCATTTGTGGTTAAGAACATTTTCTCAGGAGGAGCTATGATTCTAACCACCATGGATGGTGACGACCTTCCTCACCCCGTCAATGCAGACATAGTAAAAAGATACTACGCATGATCAAAGACCCGCTAGGTTGACAGGCCTAGGCAAAAATAAGGGCTTCCCGGCGAACCAAAAGGGTTCGGGCAAAAATAAGATCTGAAAATGAAAAATTTGTACACCCGACAAGTCGAAAACCTAAAAAGGCAGCTTGGGCAAAAAAGGGTATCCATGTGGACTAAAAACCCGAAAGGGCGGTCCAGGCAAAAAATTAAGGATTAAAGCGTAACACTATGTCTCATTGGATCACCTCGCGACCAGACTTCGATATCGACTATCAAGCTCGGACGACACTAATCAATCTGATCTACCTTCAACCAAGTAGCAAAGTAATGAGATGCTCGAGGACATAAAGGCAATAGCAGAGTTGGAACCCAATGGGATTGTTCACATAGCTGTTTTTTCTTTGTTTTTCACAAATTGTATAAATTCTATTTGTTCGGCGGTGTTCTCTTACTAGGACGTCAACCTCTTGTACAAAAGACGCCTATTTACAAGCTAACTTCAAAAATCAATACAAGTCATTTTCACAAATAAATTTCAAACTGTTTTCCTTTTTATGTTTTGTTTTGCGAGAACATCCAATGTTCATTTTTGATATATGCATTTGACATTGATTGCTGCTCATAAAAATTTACAATACAAAATAAAAGATGACTGCTTGTAATATTAGAAACAAGGGCAAACGAGAAATGTCCAAACTGTACAGTTTCTCTGTCCACCGGGTATAGGGATAGACCTAGCTGGAGGAAACGATTGAAAGTACATTCATTCCCTGCAGAGTAAGAGAAAGATAGTGGTGTTAGATCTCCCCAGCTGGGAATCGCAACTGTGAAGGAATCGGTAATATTCTCCCCAAGCAGAGTTTATCTACCATCAGCACTAAAAAGTCTTATCACCCCCAGTGGAGTATAAAAAATATCCCCAATGGAGTTTGAAGATTTGTCCCCAGTTGACTCTGGAAGAATATCCCCAATAGAGTCTAAAAGGTTATTCCCCGTGAAGTCGCAACTGGAAAATCATCCCCTGCGGAGTTCTTTCCTTTCAGAAAACAGGAATTCAATCCCCAACGGGTTTCATTATCACTAGCAGCGGTAATTCATCCCCAGTTGAATTTATCAGCGGAATCCTCAGCAGAGCATGTCCTCCCCACAGAGTAATCTCCTCATCAGTTTATTCCCCCAACAGAGTTATCCTCTCCTGCAGGTTTATTCTCACGAACATCTTCATTCACTATCCCCAGCGGAAACGAAGAATTCATTTCTTTTCTCCAACAGCAATCCGAGATTTATTTTCCCCAGCTCAAAGCACTACATTTCCATACATCATGACACATGCATATACGCATCATACAACACAATCTCATTTATCGTGAGAACATCATTGCTTGATACATATCATGCATTACATACAGCTAACCTTTACCTTTCAGGAAAGATTCTACAAAATTCAAGCTATGAAGATTTTTCCCTAGTTGAATTACGGACAAGTTCCTAAATCTCAGCAGAGATGTTTCCTCAGTTGAATTACGGACGAGTTCCTAAATCTCAGCAGAGACGTTTCCTCAGTTGAATTACGGATGAGCTCCTAAATCTCAACAAAGACGATTCCTCAGTTGAATTACGGACGAGTTCCTAAATCTCAGCAGAGACGTTTCCTCAGTTGAATTACGGACGAGCTTCTAAATCTCAACAAAGTTTGTTTTCTCAGTTGAATTACGGACGAGTTCCTAAATCTCAGCAAAGACGATTCCTCAGTTGAATTACGGACGAGTTCCTAAATCTCAGCAAAGATGTTTCCTCAGTTAAATTACGGACGAGTTCCTAAATTTCAGCAGAGATGTTTCCTCAGTTGAATTACGGACGAGTTCCTAAATCTCAGCAGAGATGTTTCCTCATGTTGAATTACGGACGAGTTCCTAAATCTCAGCAAAGACGATTCCTCAGTTGAATTATGGACGAGCTCCTAAATCTCAGCAAAAGTTGTTTCCTCAGTTGAATTACGGATGAGTTCCTAAATCTCAGCAGAGATGTTTCCTCAGTTGAATTACGGACGAGTTCCTAAATCTCAGCAGAGATGTTTCCTCAGTTGAATTACGGACGAGCTCTTAAATCTCAACAAAAGTTGTTTCCTCAGTTGAGTACGGACGACCAAGGTTCCTAAATATCAACAGAGATGATTCCTCAGTTGAGTACGGATGACCAAAGTTCCTAAATATCAATAGAGACGACTCACCAGCAGAATAGCGGACAACCGAAGCTCCTAAAATTCTACTTCTCTCAACAAAGATCAGCCTTCCCTAGCGAAATCTTCCTCAACAATAGGTATAAAATCTCTCTCTAAGGAATCTCTTATGCGATCGACACTCCTCCAAATGGCATCTATAAGCCCATTCCAAGCATCACAAGACAATTACCACTTCGTGCGAGTGCAAATTTCTGGGCACTCTAGTGTTCAATCAACTTCCACCTTCGGATTACGAAAGGCACGAAAGCCAATCTACATATTCAGGTTTAAGAAGATTGAACAGGGGCAGCTGTTGTACCCCAAAATTTTCCCTCCCATATTTCTCAAAACATTTCAAGAAATATCTCCAAGTTGCTCAAGGTAGTCCAAGGGTTGGCCAGACAAGCTCTCTCCTAAGGCAGTCAACCTCAAATTAGGGTTTCATGTTGCATCAAGATACTAGAGTCCAAGGGATCCCAAATGCTCACCAATGTCCTAATATATTATCAAGATCATCCATGTCAAGTTTCAAGCCTTGCAGAGGAATTTTGCTCAGTCAATTGCTCAAAGGTCCAAAAATTGATTGTGCTAGGGCAAAAGTCAATTGTGACCCATGTATATTCAAACTTCAAGATTTTTGGTCAACATCCTTATTTTGAAGTATATTTAATCATTTGATCAAGATTTGATCATGATTCATCAAGGATTGCTCATAATTCATCAAGATTCAAAAGTTGCTAATTTAGGGTTTTGTAGGAAAAGTCAACTCAACTTTGACCAAGCATAACTTTATCATACTTTATGATAACTGACCCATACAAAGCTCATTTTTAAGAGGAGGAAATTCCCTCCAATCCATATTCATCTCCCAAGTTCAAAATATGCACTCACAAGAAGTTATGAATTTGGACATTATAGATCATTTTGAAAAGTCAACAAAAACACATTTTTTGTCAAAGCTTCATACATGAGCATGGAATATCAAATTGAGATTAGACCAAAAGGGTTGATTATAGGACATCTCAAGCTTTCTAAAAAGTCGAAGAACACATGCAAAGAGTCAAAATTGAGGAAGTTATGCATTGGTGAAGTTGACCTTTTTTGCAAAATTACCAAAAGTCAACTATGCCCAAAACTTCAAATTTTTCCAAATGGGCCCAATCTTTTTCACTTGTTTTAAGTTGGCAACATAGCCCACGTGCTCTAGCCTTTGCCAATTGTCCATATCTTACTTTTATTATTTATTTTGATTTTTATTTGAATTAATTTAATTTAAATCAAAGAAAATCATATAAAATCCAAGACATTGATAACAATGGATTTTGTGCTTGTTTCAGGCTTTATTACACAGCTAGCCATCATTCAAATTCGCATCAAGGCTTGTGTGCACAAAAAGATTGGAAATAAGCCAAATTTGGAAGGTTTTTCAAAGCAAATCATATCAAATCAAAAGGCATTGGAAGAGAAGGATTTTGATCAGTTTTGCAACCCTAATTCCTTCACTAATACATATAGACTGGGTGCAGATCAAAATGGAGGTTGGAAAGAGGCGCTAGAACAAGAACCAGTTTTTTTTAAAAAGGCAAAAAATGTGAGATTGAATTGATAGTTAGAGGCATCCTCAAGGCTTATTATTGATCCCAATCGCTTCCTAGCACTCTCAGGAACCTAAAACTATCAAGAACAAGTTCGTTCCGGTCCCTAATCGCACTGTAAGTCGTTCACGTTACACCCCTGTTCTTGAATTCGAAACTCACGATTTATGCATTGTTAGGTTGAAATAATTGTACATTCCTGATCACCATAACATTTGCAAACTTTCTGTATTACTCAATTTTGTTTATATGGCATGTAGCGTTAACCACCATTGCTAGGTTTTCGAGCTTGGTTTTAGGGCTTTCAATTTCAGGGACAATTGGCTTGTGTAATGGGTACAGTTGTGATCAGGAGGACGAGACGAATCTAACCATGGTGTTAGATGTTGTTTCCATGGCCTGTGGAGGGTTTTGAGAGCACGCAGTCTGTAGCAACGGACATTTGTCCGTAGATATAGGCTAATGGACTTTTAGCGACGGTGCCATAACAGAGACGAAGACGTGGCCAACCTCCATTCACCCGTTTGAATTTTGCACGAAATTTCTTTTGTTTTTTCTTGTTTTATATATTATCATTATTTTATGTTTTATGAACAAATAAAAACAAGTGTCCCAGCGAAAGCCAACTAAGCGTTAAGGTCTTGGAAGGCTGGAGGTCAGGGGTTCGATCCCTGCCTCCAGCATTTGCTATTTTTCCATTTATTTTCAGGTGATTCAGTGCAAGCGAAGCCAGGATGTCCATCATACTCCCTCATCATCCAATGCGCCAGATGGCCAGATCTGGTGGCCACCATTGAGAGTGCACCATAGGCTAAGTCAAACATGCCATACAGAATTGCAAAAGTCAGCGTGGACCATCCTTAATGGGCCCAGGAAAATTGTTGTTGGGACCCCCAATTCAGGCCCATTTTCTCATCCTTCTCTTATATTTATTTTTTATTTCATTTAATTACTTATTATTTTTTACTAACCAATAAAACAATTTTCTTTTTTATCAAAAAAAAAATCACCAAAAATATTTTTAGGTCCAATTAAATTTTAGATATTTATTTTTAATAAAAAAAATCAATTAATTTAATTAGGTTGATTAATTTAGACAACTTTAATTCTTTTTGCAAATAATTAAAATTAATTAGAATCAATAGGTTTTTATTACTAACTTAATTATTTTATTTCTTTCTTAAAATAACAAAAAAACCAAAAATATGTCATTAATTATTTTTCATTAATTTATTTAATAACCAATTAATTTAGTATTTAATTTTAAGACTTAATTTCTTTTCTTAAAAAATATTAAAAACAACAAAAACATTTTCTTTTAATTAGGAGGGTCAAAACCCTAGTTTTCACATTCGATCTAATTTTCTCGCGCGCTTTATTTTTATTTTTCCAAATTATTGTATCTGCTCCCGGTTTGTAATAATTTAATTAGGACATTTACTTTTACCGCTTTTATTTTCAAGGGGTTTGTTTTTGGCTATGTAAATACCTGAAGCCTTGTAATAGCGTAGTTTTAATTTTCGCACTTTAATTTCTGCAAATATTTAACTGTTAGATGATTAATAATAGGGTTTGCATGACAAGAATGTATGGCCAAATTTAAAACAATTAGATCATCCTAAATGTGCAAAGATAAACAAATTTGAAATTGAAACACTCGCACATGCGCACTCCTAGGGTACACTCCCACTTGGTTGCCTTCGTAAACGGTCATTGAGTATAAGTTATTTTAGAGGTCGCCCTCTTGTCTAAAAGATCATAGTTGCCTCAGAAAGGTTGCCTCGGATATCGTTGCCTCGGATAAATGATCTAAGACATTAGGGTTACCACTAAGACAATCTAACGTTACTTTAGTGATCGTATGTCCCTCTTTCAAATTGACCCTCAAATTCCAACGACGGTGCTACCTACTCACTAATAGTAGGATAGCACTGTCTAAAGGAAACAAGCATAGAACGATTCTTCTTTCGAGTAGGTAGATTAGTTCTTAAGTACTTACTCAATCAAAACAAATTTTTCACACTTACACTCTTTTACAAACAAAGTTTTCAAAAATACTTCATTACACTCTTGAAGACAGAAGTAAGAGTTAAATCGAAGTCAAAACAAAAACTTTTCAAAGCACGCAAACACAAAGAAAACAATTTTGAAAATGATGAGAAAGTACCTTCCCGTAGATAACTACGGATAGAAAGGGTGCTAATACCTTCCCTTTCTATAATCTACCCCCTATACTCAGAAATATCTCGAAAAAGAAATTTTTCTGTGCTTTTTTCCTTTCCTCGTTGGATAAAGTAAAAGATGGTGATGACTCTTGTTTACCGCGACATTTTGCGAACACAAATGCAAAACGCAAACCAGCAAATTCCTTAACGAAATAGGGAAAACACGTCCCGGTTCTGGCCACCGTATCACAATATCATTAAGTTGATTGGGGTTTATTTATGAAAATATTTTGAAAATACATGGACATAAGTCCAAGTTTATTATAAAAGTGGTTCAAGTTCAAAAACAAGAAGAGTTTTTTTTTCAAAAAAAAAAGGGAGGAAGAAGATTTTTGAAATTGAAGAAGATGGGAGGAGAAGAATGGACTATCGTAAAACATAAAATAAAATCTAGGGATAAGAACCATCTAGCCAATACTTGACATTATGAGCCAAGATAGAATTCTCATTCCTTGGATTGAAACCAAGCAAGCAAAAATACTAGACCTCTTGAGAGAACCAAACATCAAGTGTATTAAGTCTTCACAAAAATTGGGCAGAGTAACGGTTGTATACGGGTGAATTCCAGATTACAAACAGAGGGTGTAATCACAAAAACCTACACACAAAAACAAACAAGCAACCCAATGTCTTGATGTGAACCTCAAGAACTTCAGACAAAATAATCAGATAAGGTCACAAAGTCTCCAAGATACACTAAGGTTTCTAATTCCAAGTCCAAGATAAGTCCCATGCTCCATAATACCAAGGATAGTAACCAAATAGTCCAAGTACCATTAAAGATTTTTTAGGGTTTATGTTGATTATTAAGTATCTTAAGAAAGGAAAAGAAAAGCTCAAGTGAGCAAAGTAAAAATGGCAAGAAAGTAAATGCTCAAATGAGCAAAGATGAAAATGGCATGAAATGTAAATGCTAAAAGTAAATGGTACATAAAGCATAAAAAAGAATGAAAGCATAAGGTAAAACAAGTCAATAATTAGTGGTTAGTTGGATGACCATCTTGAAGCTTGTATTTGGAACTCATTAGAGGATTGCTAGAACCAAAGCCTCCATGCAACAAGTTGCATTTGCTTTTTGTCAAGTATATCATCCATTTGGAATTCTCATAAGTACCATTTAATGATCAACAATGTTTAAGTGATCTGTGTTGACCAAAGGTGTTGTAGATCCATTAGAGGATTGGTAGAACCAAAGCCTCCACACAATGAATCTCAAGGTTATTGGATCAAAGAGATCAAATTAACATACTTAGGCTTGCAATCATAAGTTTGGGCCACGAATGATCATTTATTCGAATCGGGACAAAATTTAGCGTTATGTTAAGCAATCATAAGTGGACTTATATAGAAGTTGCACCTATTTTGAGGCCGGTCAATAGAAATTTATGCACCATTTGTTTTGAGACATGATATAGAGATCATGCTCCAACAATATCTAGTGCAATAAAAAGGGGATGGGGAAAAAATATACAAACCACGTTTGAATTAAATTTTAATCAAACTATTATTAAAATCATTCATCCATTTTTGTGGAGTTAAACTCAACACCATGGATCCAATGATGTTAATAAAGTTCATGATCCAAAATCTAACCCAAGATCAGCCATAAAATAGTCACAAAATAATATCACATTTTAATATACATAAAAGGGTTTAAAAATAATGTTTAGAAATAGAAAATAAAGAGAAAAATATCAACTATGTTCAAATTAATCAAGAAATAAAAATTAAGACCATAGAAAAATCAGAAAAAGGCTCAAATAATTTTACAATTTTTTTGATAATTTTTTAAAGTCAGAAACTATTTTTAAAATTAAAATAAATGGGTAAAATGAACAAAAAATGGTAAAAAATAATAAAGTCAGAATCAAAAATAAAATAAGGTCACCAATATTTGTCACAATATCATTGGATCATTCCATAATTTTTTCAGAATTTTAAAATGTATAAAAGTATTTTTAAACATTTAAAACAAATCAAATAAGTGTAAAATTTATAAAAAATACCAAAACACAAAATTAAATTGTGAAAAAATAAAAATCTGAAAGAGAATAATCAAAAATATTTTTCATAATTTTTTCAGATTTTTTGGACTAAAAATGAATTTTCTATGATTTTTTGAAATTTAAAACAATTAAAATATAAAAATCAGAAAAAGAAAATAAAAGTAAAATATGTGGACCATTGGATGAGAGTCAAAACGCGTTAGTAATCAAATCTAAGGGATCTGGCGTGCTGTGCATATCATGGTCATTAGTGAATATTGTACAGAATCATTAATTAAATCAAGATTTGAAAAATACAGATGACGCGCCTTCATTGGTTGGAAGATGACATGTTGGTCATCTTCAACCTCCAACCATCACGAATTGCAGGTCTCTCAAACTGTAAAATCACAATCTAAGACCTATGCCATTCGCTTCATCTCTTCAAGACGAAGACAACCACACCCTCGCGCAAAATTTATATAAATTGTAGCTCAAGCAATTTGGAAGGAAAGTTTTGAAAAGGGATTTGAAATTTCATGGTCAAAACGTGTTTCCAGTAAAAGGTAAGTGTTACGATTAGAACCAAGGCAATGAGAGCAACACAATGATATCAGAGTTTTGAAGAATTGATGAAGGAATCTACCTATTGAAGTTGAGTTGCAGAGCTCTGAAACTGGACTTCTATGGAGCAGTATAGGGCACGATTCTTGAATGTAATTATGTGGTTAACTTCAGGGAAGATCAAGGAAGGTGAATTGATGGAAAAATTGGATTGAAAAAGGCTCGAGAATGGATTTTGAAGTTACAGAAAATTGAGTTATGGAGCAAGTTTGGCAGGGTGATTCTAGTTATCCAAGCTTGGGAAAATGAATGGGATAGTTCATGTATTTATAGGAGAAGTGAATGGGATCAAAAGGAAGAGTGAATGATGTGTTTTAGAGGGAATTCGTGCAAACCTGATGCACGAGTGAAGTGTGATCCAAACTTCACCAAAACTCATCCAATTCTTGCGTTTTGATGCACTAATCCACTTGGGAAAGTTGGCTAATCATGTTTAGACCCAAAACGCGTGTTAATTTGAGGTTTAGAGGTTGTAAAATGAAATTCAAATTCTGACTTGCAAGGAAACTTCAATTCCAAGTTACCATTTTTGAAACTATGGCATTCTCAGCTCAAGGGGTTTTAAGGCATGGTTCTTGATGCTTTAGAAAGATGAGGTTACAAGCTTTGCAATGGAAAAAGAATGGAGTTAAATGGATGCTTGAGCTGAAAGTTATATTGAGTCAAAGTTGAAGAAAAAAGGTTGACTTTCCATACTTAGAAATATTTCAAATTCTTCATTAAAAATGTCTTATAATTTTGAAGAGGTTCCTCAGACAATTGTTGTTACCAAAGTTGCCACCGTTGTTCCATAGATTACCATACCTCCACTAAAGATGGCTTCTCTAAAAGATGCTAGGGCTATAACTGAAGAAGGTGGGTGCACTATTTGGGGCCAACTACCTGACATCCCATATAAGTCTGAGAAATTTGGTTTGGGTTTCACTTCAGGAGCTAAAAAATCCACTCGTCATGCTCGTGCCAGAGGAACACCACTATGCATCAGTAACCATGGATTCAATGTTGTATAAGACACTGACAGTGACTGTGACATGGACAACTGGATCTTCCTTGCTACCAACGCTAGACTGAACAGTGGACAGCTAGGGACTTTGTTCCCATTACGTTCATCCAGCAGTAATTGTCTTTTTTTTTTGGATATGTACTATTTGAATTTAAACTCTAAAGCCTTGTGTCTTATCCGAGGCACAATGGTTTATTTGTGAGGGTTATCATTTCACTTTCATATGTCATAAATAAATCATTGGATGTTTTTCATACAAATTTTACGCTCTTTGTCTTTCTTTTCTGCTTTTACTTTATCAAAATAGCTATGCTCTCTTACACACACTCACATATCAAACTGCAGATCCACATCCACTCTAGATCCCATTGATAACGGTTCTGCTATTTCCAGTTATGACTTTGAAAATCCGATCTACCAAGCTGAGGACGAAGGTGAGGAAGATTGTGAAGTACCAGGAGAACTCGCTAGACTGTTACAACAGGAGGAAAGAACAATACAGCCTCATGAAGAGCCAATCGAGACGATAAACTTGGGTACTGAAGAGGATAAAAAGGAAGTCAAGGTAGGTGCCAACTTGAGCATAGTGTCAAGGAGCGGTTAATCCAGATGTTACATGACTACATTGAGATCTTTGTCTGGTCATACGAAGACATGTCGGAGCTGGACACTGATATTGTGGTTCATCGTCTACCAACGAAAGAAGACTGTCCTGCAGTGAAGCAAAAGGTTCGTTGTATGTGTCCTGAGATGTCAGAAAAGATCAAGGTTGAAGTTATGAAACAGTTTAACACCGGGTTCTTAGTTGTTACTTTTTATCCATAATGAGTTGCAAACGTGGTACCAGTACCTAAAAAGGACGGCAAGGTGCGTATGTGTGTTGATTACAGAGATTTGAATAGGGTGAGCCTCAAGGATGAGTTTTCACTTCCCCATATTGATGTGTTGTTTGACAGCACTACACAACATAAGATATTCTTCTTCATGGACGATTTATCCGGGTATAATCAGATTAAAATGGCACTTGAAGATATGGAGAAAATGACTTTCATCACGCAGTGGGGTACCTTCTGCTACAAAGTCATTCCATTCGGGTTGAAGAACACCGGGGTAACCTATCAGCGTGCTATGGTAGCCTTGTTTCACGATATGATCCATCACGAGATAGAGGTCTACATCGACGATGTGATAGTCAGGTCTCAGACTGAAGAAGAGCACTTGGATCACTTTCAGAAACTGTTTGAAAGACTGATGAAGTACAAGTTAAGATTGAATCCGAACAAGTGCACCTTTGGAGTAAGGTCTGGTAAGCTCTTAGGTTTCATTGTCAGCAGCAAAGGTATCGAAGTAGATCCTACAAAGGTTAAAGCTATTCAAAAAATTCTAACTCCCCGCACCGGAAAGGAGGTTAGAGGATTCTTGGGACGTCTAAACTACATTGCCAGATTTATTTCCCACTTAACCGCTACTTGTAATCCAATCTTCAAATTACTAAAGAAAGATCAAGTGGTGAAGTGGAATAACGACTTCCATACTGCCTTTGATAGAATCAAGGAGTATCTTCTAAAACCTCCAATTTTGATGTTGCCGGTTGAAGGAAGACCTCTGATCATGTACTTAACAGTATTAGAAAATTCAATGGGTGTGTGCTGGGGCAGCATGATGAGTCTGGTCGAAAAGAGCATGCAATATACTACCTTAGCAAAAAGTTTACCGACTGTGAAGCAAGTTACTCACTGCTCAAGAAAACTTGTTGCGCTTTGGCATGGGCTACTCGTCGACTAAGACAATATATGTTGACCCACACCATTTTATTGATATCTAAAATGGATCATATCAAATACAAATTCGAGAAGCCCGCTCTCTCTGGAAGAATAGCAAGATGGAAAATGGTCCTGACTAAATACGACATTTAATACACTACCCAAAAAGAAATAAAAGGAAGTGTATTAGCTGATCATTTGGCTCATCAGGCTGTGGATGACTATCAATCCATGAATTTTGAATTCCCAGACGAGAACATCATGTTAGTGACTGATTGTGAAGAACCTGGACCGGATGAAGGACCTGAAAAAGGTTCCCGATGGACTATGTTTTTTTAAGGAGCTTCCAATGCACTTGGAAATGGCATTGGTGATGTGATCATATCTTCCGAAGGCTATCATACTCCTTTCACTTCCAGGCTATGTTTCAAATGCACCAACAATATGGCTGAATATGAAGCATGCAATATGGGTCTCAAAGATGCTATCGACTTGAGAATCAAATTCTTGAGTGTATTTGTAGACTCGACCCTAGTAATCAGTCAAATCAGAGGAGAATGGTACATGAAGCATCCTAATCTCATCCCTTATCGAGAGCATGTGTTGACACTGATTCCACACTTTGAAGAAATTACCTTTGAGCATTTTCCACGAGAAGAAAATCAATTAGCGGATGCACTAGCTACTATGTCATCCATGTTTAAAGTACGATGGGGTGATGAAGCTCCTCATATCACTATTGAGATATTGTACGAACTAGCATACTGTTATGAGGTTGATAGAGAAGAAGTAGTGGACAAACATTGGTTCCACGAAGTTAAAAGATACCTCGAAGCCCAAGAGTATCCTGAAGGAGCTTCCGTTAATGATAAGAAGTTCCTAAGAAGGTTCCCTGCCAATTTTTTCCTCAATAATGGAACCCTCTACAAGCGCAACCACAATTCTACTTTGCTTCAGTGTGTAGCAAAAGAGTGAAGCAAAGAGATTATGGCATATATGCACGAAGGTACCCTTGGCACCCATTCTAGTGGGCACACAATGGCTAAGAAGATTCTTAGGGCAGGGTACTATTGGTCCACTATGGAAGCAGACTGTTATCAGCATTCCCGAACTTGTCAAGTGCTAGATCTATGCTGATAAAGTACATGTGCCTCTGGTTCCCTTGAACGTCTTGACTGCTCCCTGGCATTTTTCAATGTGGGGAATTGATATGATCAGAGAGATTAGACCTACCGCTTCTAATGGGCACAACTTCATTATGGTTGCCATTGATTACTTCACAAAGTGGGTCGAGGCAGCCTCATTTGCTTCTGTTACCAAGAATGTCGTGGTCCGATTCATCAGACATAACCTTATCTGTCGGAATGGTAATCCAGAAAGAATCATCATAAATAATGGTACCAATCTCAATAATACTATGATCACCGAGCTCTGCACACAATTCAAGATTCAGCATCATAACTCTTCTCCTTACCGACTGTAATACAGCGGCAGAACCGACTATTTAATACTGGTTTGCGTTTTGTGTTTTGAAAAATGTCGCGGTAAGCAAGAGTCGCCACCGACTTTTATTTCATCCAATCATGGAAAAGGAAAAAGAACATAAAAAACCTTGTTCGACATATTTCTAAGTACGGGGGGTAGATTATAGAAAGGGAAGGTGTTAGCACCATTTTTATCTGTAGTTATCTACGGGCTCTTAGGTACTTGCTCATATTATTAAAATTGCTTGTGTGTGTTTGTCTTGAAAATGTTTTTACTTCGTGATAACCCTTGTATCAGTCCTCAAGGGTGTGACGAAATTGTTTTGAAAATTGTTTTTGAAAAGTGTTTGTGTGAAAAGTTTTATTTTGAGCAAGTAGCTACTAGCATCTACCTACTCGAAAAAAGATCGTTTTTGTTCTATTTCCTTTAGACAGTGCTATCTCACTATTAAGGAGTAGGTAGCACCATCATTGGAGTTTGTAAGGGACGTTCGAAAGGGACGAATACAATCACTAAAGCAATAGTTAGAAAACTTTAGTAGTAACCCTAGAGTCTTAAGATCTTTTCGAGGCAACATTCGAATGGGACAATTTGATCTCTTTAGACTGGAGGGCAACCACTAAAATCCCCTATGCTTAATGATTGTGTACCGAAGGCAACCGAAGTAAGGTAAACCCTAGGAGTGAATATGTGTGAGTGATTCGTTTCAGTTATTTTAATCTTTGCTCATTAGGGTTTCCGAACTGTTTTAATTTTTCATGTTTTCTTGCCATACAATCCTATTAGCCATGCATCTAGACAGTTAAATATTGCGGAAATTAAAAGTTCGAGGAAGTAAAACCTAGTTATTACAAGGCTTCGGGGAGGGGGGTTAATTACATAACCAAAAATTGGGGATTTAAAGCAAAAAATAAAACCCTAATTTAACTATTACAAACCCTGAACAGTTACAAAATAATGGGAAAAAATAATTAACAAGCGCACGGCAAATTTAATACGAGGACGGTAATTAATAACTTAAAACCCTAATTGAGAGAAAGAAATTTTTGTGGATTTTTATTTGAGAAAACAATTAAATCACAAATTAATTAAACCTAATTTCTAATTCTTTTTAATTATGAAAGAAGTTAATTAACCTAATTCACTAATTAAATTAAAAAAGTATTTTATGAGAAAAATGATTGTTGTGTATTTTTTGAGAAAGATTAATTAAATTATGTACAAATAAAATCCTAAGTCTAATTATTTTTAAGTTATGAAATAAATTAAAGTTGCCCTAAATTAACTAAACTAATTAATTAAAAATAAAATTTATTAAGAAAATAAGTCTTTTTTGTGATTTTTTTATTTGTTAATTTAATAAAATAATTTTTGTATTGATTAAAAAAACAAAATAATTAAAGAAAAGAAATTAAAGAAAAATAGTAAAAGTAACCAAATGGGCCTGCTGTTAGCAAATCAGGGGGTGTATGCTGAACTTGTGAAACCCAGAAGGATGGTCCAGAGTCTGGCGCCTGATCCAATGAGACCATCTTCTGGGGACTCATGGTGGACCTGCGTATGCTGGCGTTGGATCTGGCTGGAGATGGATCCAGAGGATGAGATCAGAGGGCGCGTAATAATCCTCAGAAGGTGAGGTGTGCTGGATCTGGCTGGAGATGGATCCAGAGGATGAGATCAGAGGGCGCATGGTGATCCTCAGAAGGTGAGGTGTGTTGGATCTGGCTGGAGGTGGATCCAGAGGATGAGATCAGAGGGCGCGTGATGATCCTCAAAAGGTGAGGTGCGTTGGATCTGGCTAGAGGTGGATCCAGATGATGAGATCAGAGGGCGCGTGATGATCCTCAGAAGGTGAGGTGTGAAGCATGCGATTTGCCTGAAATAATTAGGAAAATAACAAAATGCACACGCCTGGGATCGAACCCAGGACGTGTGCATCAAAGGCGTGTCTCCCAACCATATGCGCTACGTTGTTAACTTGTTAACATAATGAATACAAAACATAATATAAGAAAAGTAAAAGAATCTGCTTCCAAACGCACGAAATTCAAATGGGCGAATGGTTGGCTGACACGCATTGTCTTCTTCCCTTAGTCCGTCGCCTTAGGCCTGTAACTTTTACCTACGGACATTTGTTTGTAGGTATAACCCTGTTACATTCAAAAATCTCACACACGTAATATAAATTACAATTGAAACCATGGATCAACTGGGTGTGAAGCCCTGATCACCATGGTATACATCATTAGGCCTAATTTTGCTTAAATCACAAAACCCCAAATTGGAGCACGAAACCCTAGCAATGGCAAAAGCTTATTCCTGCACTGTAACTTAAATCAAACTATCCAGAAACATTGCAAACATGATGATGAACACAAATATATGGGCAAAATACATTTATAATACGTAAATCGTAGAAATCAAATTTGAGTTCTTAGTGCAAACCGTGGTGCTCTTGGGGACGATTTCTGAATACTTTGAGGCTTGCAAATGATGTTGTTAGCTTCCTGGGATGTCCAGGAATCGGTTGCTAGGCTTGAAACTCCTTGAGGATGGCTCTAAGATGGATTTTGATCTCCCACTTTTGTCCAAATATTTGAGTTTCTTTCTTGCCGTTTCACGCCTCCAATCCTCTTGTTTTTGATCTGGAATTATTATGCACTTATAGTAGATTGAATTAGGTAAACAAATTTGTATCAAATCTTTGAGAATTATGAAAATTGGATTTGATTTGCTTTATGTATGATTTCTTTCCAAAACTTGCTTCAATCCAATCTTTTTCTACCCTAATGAACCTTGCACGACTTGGGTGGAATACTAGTTATACATGGACTCAAAATATGCATAAAAATCTCAAGATTGGATTTGTTTTCATTGTTTTACCATTTAATTTGATTTATTTTGATTTAAATGAATAAAAAATCAAAATAAATGATAAAAATAATAAAATAAGAGGTGAATGAGCTCAGGGGTCGTGGGTCCTATTAGAAACATGTTTCAAGCAAGAAAACATGGGGCCCTTTCGAAAAAATACAAATTTGATCAATGTTGACTTTTGACAATTTTCCAAAAATTGCCAACTTTGACAATGCACAACTCTCTCAATTTTGACCCTAGGAGGATGTTATTGGACTTTTTCGAAAGCTTACGATGTCCCCTAAGAAACCCTTTTGGTATCATCTCAATTGAGTCTTCCATTTTCATGTATGAAGCTTTGACCCAAAAGGTGTTTTTGTTGACTTTTCAAAAGGTCCTATAATGTCAAAATTCATATCTTTTTATGAGTGCATATTTTGAACTTGTGAGATGAAGATGAGTTGTAGGGAATTGTATACTCTTAAAAATGAGCTTTGGATTGAAAATTTCTGATAAAGAGTGTGGAAGTTATGCTTGGTCAAAGTTGGGTTGACTTTTCCTGAGAAACCCTAATTTAGCAACTTTTGGGTTTTGATGAATTTGGAGCATTCCTTGAGGAATCATGATCAAACCTTGATCAAATGATGGATAACACTTCAAAATTATTATGTTGACCAAAAATCTTGGAGTTTGACTGTATGTGGGCCACAGTTGACTTTTGACCTAGTACAATCGATTCTCAAGCATCTGAGCAGTTGGCTAGGCAAACTTCTTGTGCAAGGCATGAAACTTGACATGTAGGGTCTTGAGAACATATTAAGACCATGGAGAGAATAGGATACCTTTGTGGTCCACCCATCTTGATGAAAATAGAAACCCTAATTTGGGGTACTTTGCCTTAGGAGAGAGTTTGTTTGTTCAACTCTTGGGCAACCTTGAGCAAATTGGGGACCTCACTAGGGGTATGTATTGAGTAAAATGAGAGGGAAAATTTTAGGGTACAACACCGGCCAAAGATGAATGGCGATGTAGAGGCCTCCAATAAAAACCTCAAGAAGATCGTACAAAAGATGACAGTGACATACAAAGACTGGAACGAGATGTTACCATTCGCATGGTTATTGTACCTCAGTGCGTACGGTATGGAATTTGTCCTACCCGACGAGGTCTAGATCCATTCCTTGAGAATCATGAAGGATGTAGGTTTGAACGAAGACGAATGGGTTCAGACTCGACTTGACCAATTGAACCTGATTGACGAGAAAAGGCTAGCGGTTATTTGTCATGGTCAGATGCACCAAAAACGTATGATTAAAGCTTTTAACAAGAAGGTCAGACGTTAGGAATATAAAGTTGGTGACCTAGTAATCAAGTGCATTATCATGCTACAAGGTGATCCCAGGGGCAAATGGACTCCCACGTACGAAGGACCATTTATGATCAAGAACATATTTTCTAGTGGAGCCATGATATTAACCACTATGGACAGTGACGACCTTCTGCATCTTGTAAACATAGACATAGTTAAAAGATACTACGCATAAACAGAGACCCTCCAGGTTGACCGGCCTAGGAAAAAATAAGGGCATCCCGACGAACAAAAAAGGTTTGGGCAGAAGTTAGGGATATATATGTGAAACAATCTGTACACCCGGCAAGTCGAAAACTTGAAAAGGAGGCTTGGACAAAAAAGGGTATCCCGGTGGGATGAAAACTCGAAAGGGAGGTCCATGCAGAAGTTAGGGATTAAAAGCGTACAACTATGTCCCATTAGATCACCTCACAGACAGACTTCAGTATCAAGTGTCAAATTCAAGTTGTATTAATCAATCCAGTCAACTTCGGTCAAGCAGCAAAGTGATGAGACGCTCAAAGATATAAAGGCAATAGCAGAATGGAAACCCAATAGGATCATTTCACATAGTTATTTTTCTTTGTATACTGCTTTGTATTAGTTTTCATTCTTACGACGACATTCTCTTATTAGAATGTCTGTCTTCTTGTACAAAAACACCTGTTATAGGCAGACTTCTTTAGATTAATACAAAATCTATCTCTTTGAAAGTACATAAACTATTTGTTTTTATGTTTTGTTTTGCAAAAACGTCTAGGGATTATTTTTAACATATGCATTTGAATATAATCACCATTTACAAATACACGCATAAAAACAGAAAGACAGTTACTAATGGCTTTAAGAAACAGGACAATGTCTAAAAGGCCATATGCAAATCCCCGCAGATACATCTCATAATAGATATAGAGACATAGACTTCCTCCTGAAAAGTCACTTCCATATCCTCAACATACAACCTAATGATGTCAAAGTTTCTGACATCCCTCGCAGAGCAAGAGTCTTCAATCATCTCCCCAGCATCTTGAGGAATTCCACAACATGGTTCATAAACTTCTTGGATTCCCCAACAGGGCTTCATAAAAATCCCCAAGCAGCTTACGGAGTTTTCTTTCCCCAGTAGAGTATATCTCTCAGCAATTCAACTTCAATAAATAATGAAGAATCACATTCTCCATCCCCAGCAGCAGTTAGGGATTTATTTTCCCTCAATTCAACGACGCTACAAAGAAAAACTGATTAGTTCATATATTGCATTCATACAAACATCATACATATGCATACCAAATACATATAGCACAATCTCATTTATTTTGAGAACATCATTACACAATGTGTGTCATACATCATGGCATTGCATACAACTAATTCTTTACCTTTTCAGGAAAGTTTACAAACAGACAAATGTCATCACCAACTTCCAACATCCAGATTAATTCCTGAAACAAGACATGGTAACTATCTGAAGTAACAACTCATCAATTACTGTGAAGCCTGGAGTCCGACCAGATAGCAGTTAACATCAAATACAACACTGTGAAGCCTCGAATCCGACCAGATAGTAATTTACAACACTGTGAAGCCTGGACCCGGCCAGATAGCAGTTAACATCATTGCTGAAGCCCGAAATCCAATCAGATAACAATCAATCTACAATTTAAGACACTGTGAAGCCTGGTGTTGTACCCCAAAATTTGCCCTCCCATATTCTTCAAGAAATTGCCAAGTCATGCTTCAAAATTCCCCAAGGGTTGCACAGTTCAAGGGCCTCCTAACAGTCAAGATTAGGGTTTTGGTTCTGATCAAGAAAATGAAGTTTCCAAGGGTCCAATCAAGTCCCACATGCCTACAAATATGGTCAAGTATCCTCATATCAAGTTTCAAGACTTTCAGCACAAAATTGCACAGTCAAAAACCCTAATTGCACTACAGTCAATTGTAGGGGCAAAATGGTCATTTGACAGTCAAAAGTTCAAATTTTTGGTCAACATCTCATTTTGAGGCCACAAACATCATTTGATCAATGCTTGATCATGATTCTCAAAGTTTGGCTCAAAAATCATCAAGATGCAAAAGTTTCCTTATTTGGACAGCTGAAAAAGTCAATTTTAAATTGACTAGGGCATAACTTTCACATGGATTATCAGAAAAATTCCATCCAAAGCTCATTTTGAAGAGAAAGACATTTCCAATAACTCATCTTCACACTTCAAGTCCAAGAAATGCTCTCACAAAAAGTTATCAATTTCAACATTATAGGTCATTTTCAAAAGTCAACAAAAAGGGACTTTAAGTCAAAGGCCATAACTTGAGATTGGTAAATCAAAATGACATGGGACCAAAGGCATTGGTTAGAGGACTCAAATACCTTTCTAAAATGTCCAAGAACATGAGCAAAGCTTAAAATTTGAGCAAGTTATGCCTTGTGGAAGTTGGGAAATTTTTGGATATTTTGAAAAGTCAACATTGATTCAAATGACCTAAAATTGCTAATGGGCCTCTTTTTCTTCCACAAATCATCATCCAAGACATGTGCACGACCACTTGGCCCAAAGGAAAGTTTTTCTTCATTTTTATTTATTTATTTGGATTTTTATTATTAATAATTTATTTAAATTAATTAAAATACATGAAAAATATAAAACCTAATGTTCCAAATCTTTTTGTGCACATAATATCTCTAATATTTCGTGCAAAGCAAATTAGGGAAGAATTGAAGTTGATTGGATATGATTGAGAGCTAAAAAGCATGAAAAAAGATTGAAAAAATTACGGTTTGCAAATCAAATCTTTTTCACATCAATGCATGGATTTTGATCAAGTTTCTTAACCTAAAACACTCACACATAAGTAGAGAAGGAAACCCTCGTGCTCACTGACTGCAAGCGGTGCCATACATAGAAAACAAAAGTTGAGTTTTTGGTTAAAAAAGTGAAAACTGAAAACAGGGATAGAGGACGATTCAAGGCAAGATTTTTATCTCATTAGCTTCCTGAGGCTTCAAGGAAAGTTTTTCAATCGAAATCAATCATTCTAACGCCCTAAATTGGTAACACGAGTGCGACCTGTACAGAGAAAATTTCATATTCTTGCATCTCAATTCATGCGCATTTAGCAATTTTTAATATATGATTTGTGTTCATTATAAGATTCTGAAGCTAACCATATAAATTAATTGTGTTTCTATGCGATATACATGATTCTACCATTGATGCAGGCTAGGTTTTCTTGAATTCCAAATTAGGGATTTCTTGATACTGTAAAATTAGGGGACCTCAATGCCATGACCATGTTCAGCGCGCTTGGACGAAAAGAATAGCATTCTCGCGCTTAATTTATATACCCCGATGGCTTAATCGCTATTATTATAAATGGCTTGTTTTGGGGGGGTTCAAAACCCCCGCTAACCCTTTTGCATTTTCAGGAAGAAACAAAACCAGGAAGAAGATGATCCAGTGGCAGTCAATGATTGGTCTATTTGAATTTTCGCGCTGGAATTCCACTAACCCATATTCTTGCTTATGTTATTTGTGCGTTATTTAATATACAAAGTGCGTTGGATGGCTCAGTGGTGAAGCGTGGCATTGGTAAACCATAGGACCTGGGTTCGATCCCAGGTCCCCACCCCCCTTTCATATTATTTTTTCTTTAATACTTGTGTGCAGTTTCAACCTTAAGGAGCACCGTATGTCCATAAAATCTATCCATCCACGTGCCCAATGGAGACGATCAGAAGGCCATGATCTGAGGAACAGGATAAGCTGCAGTCAAAGGTGCCACATGCTAGCCACGAAAGTCAATCAGGCCATGAATTTAAATGGGCCAGAAATGCTAATAAACCCTCCTACTGGGGACAGAACCCCCCATGGTTTGAATTTCCTTTCTTTTTCTTATCTTCTTATTTCAATTATTGTCTTTATTTTAGTTAATTCTTTTAATTTAATTATTTTCACAATAATATAAAACACCAAAAAAAATCAGAAAAGATAAAAAAATAATAAATATTTTTATTTTAGTATTTTCATAAATAAATTGCATTAATTAATTTTAGTTATTAAATTAGGTTTAATTGTAATATTTTTCTTAATTAATTTAAAATTTGTAGAATTAGGGTTTATAATAGTTTTTATTCCTTTTTCTTTTCTTTCATAATAATTAAATATTTCCTATTATTTATTTTTATAATTAAATGGCATGTAAATAATTAGGTTAAATATTAGGTTAAAATTTAATCTTTTCTTAATAAACTAAAAACAACTAGAATTAGGGTTAGCATTTTATTTCAATTAATTCTTTTTTCATTAAAAAATCATAAAATACAAAAATACCAAAAACAAATTTCTTTTCCTTTTAATTTTATTAATTTAATAATCATTTAATTTAATTAAAAAGGGTCCAACGCACTCGTTTCAACTTTAATTCCAATTCGCATATTTATTTTTTATTCTTTATAATATTTATGTATCTCTCCCAAGGCCATGTAACATCTTTTATTTGTCGCACTTTTAATTCTTTATTTTTCTGTCAAATCGGGTTCTGGAAATTTTGGCGATGTGGACCCGCGCCTTTTGTAATAGTTTAGAGCTTTTTACGTCTCGCAACTTTTTAACTGTTAATCAAGGCATGCAAGAATGAATGGACAAAATAAAAACAAGCGCATAGATCACCTTTAAAACATGACAAGATAAAATATCCGAATCTGACACACGAATCACACACCACCCCTAAGGTACGCCTCACTGTTGCCTTGCCTCGAAAGGTGATCGTCGAGTAGAGGATGTCTTAGTAAGTCCTCATGATCCGGGAACCTGGCATGAGGGTAGCTTCTAAGGTATCTTCCTATTACTCTGGTGATCACCATGTCCCGAACCTTCGAATTGACCCGAACACCTCCAATAGTGGTGCTACCTACCTCTCAATGGTGGGATGGCACTACTTTAAAGGACATTTACACAGACGAATTCCTTAGGGTAGGTAGACGACTCTAGATACTTGCTCTAAATTTCAAACAAAAATTCAAAATACTTTTCACACCGACACCTTTTCAAAAAGCTTTCGAAAGCAATTTTTCAAACACTCTTGAGGACCGATACAAGAGTCGAACTGGAATTTTCAAAGAAACTTTTTTTAAACCCACAGTTGAAAAGCAAACAAACCATTTTTGAAAACACAAATGAGCAAGTATCTAAGAGCCCATGGATAACCATGGATAGAAAGGGTGCTAACACCTTCCCTTTCTATAATCTACCTCCCGAGCCGAGAGCAATCTCTTTAAGGAATTTTTCTGTGCTTTTGTCCTTTCCATTTGGAGAAAATAAAAGACGGTGGCGACTCTTGCTTCTGCGACATTTCGCGAACCAGCGTTAAACAGTCAGTTCCAGATCCACCGATCACAGAACTGGCGACTCTGCTGGGGATATCTTTTAAAGTGAGGTGTACCTTAGGACTAAGATCACTGTGTTTTCAATTGCTTTCCTTGCTTGCTTTATTATTGTGGGACTGTCTTGGGAGTTCTATAGATCCTAACCCGGATCTGGGGATACCTTCTTAGAAAGTAGCAACAAGGCTGTGAGGGAACTGTGCGGGGTATACCGACATGGTTGAAACAGTCTGCTACATTGATGTGGCACTTTGGTGTGTACCGGTAACCCTTGAGTTCAGTCAAGGAGAGTACGGGGCCTCCGCGTGGTGTCGTGAAGCATCAACAGACCTTAGGAACCTTAATTGAACTATCTTGGCCTCTTTAGGGTAGTGAGATAACTGACTTTGGTGCAGTCCGAGGTTGGTTGATACTCGATACTACACTCAATTGAGGGTTGCTTTCCTGGAATATTTCGGTTGACAGTTCAGTGGCTAAATCGAAACGATGAACAATGAAAGCAATCCCGTGATATTGGGACCCTTAGAACCCGGTTACTTCTAATAGGACAGGTGTGAACCAACCAACTTCAAGAGGGTAATACCCAGACCTCATGCCAGCCTAAACTCTAAGGGCTTCTCTTGTGTGACTTGTGTGCCTTCGTACTTGCCTACTTGCATGTTTGTTATCTGACACTTGAGCTTCTTGCAGGTTTTGTTTGTAGTCCTTAATTAGGACTCATAACAAGGTTTACCGAGTTTCTTGCAGGTTTTGTTTTTAGTCCTTAATTAGGACTCATAACAAAGTATACTGAGTTTCTTGCAGGTTTTGTTTATAGTCCTTAACTAGGACTCATAACAGGGTTTACTAAATTTCCTGCAGGTTTTGTTCATAGTCCTTAACTAGGACTCATAACAAGGCTTACTAAGTTTCTTGCAGTTTTTTGTTTTAGTCCTTAATTAGGACTCATAACAGGGTTTACCGAGTTTCTTGCAGGTTTTGTTTTTAGTTCTTAATTAGAACTCATAACAGGGTTTACCGAGTTTCTTGCAGGTTTTGTTTTTAGTCCTTAATTGGGGCTCATGACAGGTTTTACTTGAGTTTCTTGCAGGTTTCTGTTTAGAGTCCTTAATAAGGGCTCATAACGGGGTTTATTCATATTACCCCATGCCTCATGACATCATACCATTGCATACATCCTAACCAATTTCAAGGATCTCAAGGGCTTGTGATGCAGGTCATGATGAATCAAACATCTAGCAAGGGGCAAAGAGGATTTATTTTCCTCTAGCCAAAGTTGTCAGAGGCTATGACCCACTGGATATGGTGAGCCTTTGACCCTTGAAGAAGGACTCTCAACAAATATGAAGTCCCTTCAATCAAGCTACCGGCTTCAAATTCTAACAATATTTTCTTGTTTATCCTGCGAGGTCTTCGAAAACATTGCATGCATATCATACATATCATTACATAACAGGTATCCTTGTTGCAGGTCACTTACCTTTCTCGCTGTTTATTTCAGCAATGACTTGCCCACAAGATAACCAGGATTTTCTTGCTCAAGAGACTCGGTTTGGGGAAATCCTCCTGAATCTATCCAAGGGGCAGGAGGAGCTAAGGACACTTCTCATGGAGACTTTGGTCAGGAACAGTGCTGAGGATGAACGGATGAAACATCGGCACGCTGAGGTGGATGCATTGAAAGTCCAGATGCTAGGGCAGGCGACTGCCATTCAAAGTTTAGCTCAAGGACAAGACGAGCTCGGGGTTCTCATCAACCAACTGCTTCAGGGTAACCAACTGGGGAAAACGTCTAAGGGTAAAAAGCCATTCATCATTCAATCACCCTTGAGACAAGGAGATAAGGGGAGAGCTCCTCAAATGGCTTCAGTGCCGCAAATTCAGCATCAACCTCACCAGCTTCAGCTAGACAAGCCCAGGAGGCAATTCACCCAGCTCAATATGTCGTTGTTCCAAGCTTTACAACGCCTGTTAAGATTGAATCTGATCACATTAAGGGCTCATCCCCGGAACCAGAACACAGCATCTCCTGTCTATGATCCCAATAAAAGGTGTGCCTACCACTCTGCCTGTCCAGGACATGATACAAACGAGTGTTGGGCTTTGAAAGACAAGATCCAGGACCTGATTGATGAAGGGGCACTGGAATTCACACAAGATGGTCAAGCTGAATTTTTCTACCATCCCTCCAAGGCTCACCACTTGAAGTGACAAGCCCTGAGACTGGAAAACTTTTGTTCATTCGAATGTTCAAGTTGTGTTGTTCTTTGATTGTTCAAACATTTATTCATGTTAAACATCGTTATTTCATAAATGCATCGCATATGTCTGTTTTGAAGCAATATAGTCGTATTCACTATATGCAAATTATTTTCATATTTTTTCTGATGTCAGCTCTTGATCTAAGATTCTAAGCCTCTTGAGGGAGGATGACGAAAACGATACCACGATCCTTACAGTATGCTTTTGAACAGACTCCGCTGATGAGGTACAGGCATTGTTTCAATCCCTAAACACTGGAGTTATAAGGATGATAATCCCTCGTCAACCCCTCTGAGCCAAAGAAGTAGGAGTTTTTCTTTTCGAAATTCGAAACCCTTCATCATAACCTGGGGTAGGGTAGTTCTCTCAGTTGATCCAAGTGCATAACGAATGGCACCAAAAAGATCCTTACAAAACAAGGAAAGACAGTGATGGTTCCAAATAATCAATAAAGAAAGCCAGTCATTATATCTCAAAAATGAAAACCCAATAAGTCAAAACCTATGAAGGAGACTTACAAAACTGGGGCATCCCGCTGACTGTAATTCCAAAAAAGGAAACAGTTCAAGCAAAAATTCAGGGATAGCAAAATCAAAAAGGTCTTACAAACCCTCAACAAAAAAGGAAGGAATGCCTATTCAAAATAAGTTATCAATATCCGAATCATCACCGAAAAATCAGAGCAAAGACTCAAACAAGGTCTAACGTATGATCAACTGAGTTTAGGTTTGGAGAACATCACGAAGAGCGGGTGGGTACAAATAATTTGAGCCTTTATCCTTTGTTTCTTGAACCATGAACCAGGCCACGTTATAACCCTTAAAAGTCCTAGCTGAAGCATGGGTTAGTTCGAAAGCATACTGTTACAAAAGGTATCCTGACTCCTTAAGGCCTACGGTAAATACGGAGTTGACATCACGTTTTACAAACATTCACTTATTTTATGAAAAAGAATGCATTTTCAAAATCTCCAAGACAGACATAAGCTTTGCATTTTTGATATAACATTGTTTACATATGACTTTTTGTTTGAACAGCATAGAAATTCGCACGACGAATACCTAGTGAACAAAAGCACTTCCAATCAAGGGGCATGACATGATCATGGTCCATCATCTGGGGCAGTCCAATCAAGATTCGGAGAATCTCTCAAAGGCCAAATAGCCTGGGGCAAATCTCCGCCTGGGTCACTTGGGGCAGTCCAACAGTGAACCTTGCCTGATCAAACACCTTCTGGTAGCATGACAAAACACTTCTAACAGGGGCAACTCCCTACATTTTGAGAACAGGGACATAGTCGAAAAAAGTACTACGCATAATCAAAGGCCCGCTAGGTTGACACACCTAGGCAAAAATAAGGGCTTCCCGGCGAACCAAAAGGGTTCGGGCAAAATAAGGGATGAATATGAAAAAACTGTACACCCGGCAAGTCGAAAACCTGAAAAGGCGGCTTGGGCAAAAATGGGTATCCCGGTGGACTGAAAACCCGAAAGGGCGGTCCAGGCAAAAGTTAGGGATCAAAGCGTACGACTATGTTCCATCATCTCGTCACTTGCCTACCAGAAGAAGATTTGTCAATCGGCAGTCATCAAGCACCGTCACAGGTCTTCCTCTCCCACCTCAGAAACAGGGGCAATAATGAGTTGCCCAAGCAATCTAATTGTTCTATCCTCCAAGGTACCAAGGTAGGTTCAGCTGGAGAACATAACCAGATATCTCAATTCCCCAGAGAGTGAGCCAACAAGTCAGCAATACTCTCTCCAAATAAAGCTATACAATCAAACCTTAAGGAAGTTGGGTATCCTCCAGCAGATCCCAACATTCCCCAGCAGCATATATATCCTTAACAAGCATCCCCGGCAGTCTTGACCTAAAGATTGTTTCCCGGCGGTCTATCAAACATTCAGCGGAGCCTTTTCCCAGTACAGTTCAAAACTTCCCCAGGAGAGTCCAATCCAGTCCCCCAGGAAAGTTGGAATCCATTTCTCCCAAGCAGTAAGCTTATCCCCAGTAGATTCTGGAAGCTTATCCTCGCAGAGCACGAACGCGTCTCCCGGCTTTATTTAAAGAGTTATTTCCTTACCAGGATATAACTGGGTTATCCTCAGCCAAAAGCCACGGAAAGAGCGTCCTCGACGAAGTCCTCTTAGCCCCAGCGAAGTCTATCAACACTTCCAATACAACAAGGGTATCCCCAGCAAGTTATTATCGACACTCAACAAAGTCTCTCTCCCCACAGAGTATTGCTCCCCAGCAAGATCACTAGAGTACTTTTCTCCCCGCAGAGTAATCCGTTCGCCAAGCTTATTCCCCAACGGAGTTATCTTCTCCTACCGGTATTCTTGCAACTATCATCCCCGGCGGAAGCAAAATCTATTCTCCAACATCAGCCCAGGAGTGACTTCCCGGCACCCGTCAAGGATTTACTTTCCTAGACGAAAAATACATTCATAAACATCTTCATACATTACAGCATGCATATACGCATCATGAACATACAAACTCACGTATTCAGAGAGTATCTCGCATACCACATGACATCGCATACAACTAACGCTTGTCTTTTCAGGATAAAAGTACAAAAATGATTACCATCAATAGTCGCAACTAAAGATCCGATACCTGAATCTTGCCAGGGTGTATCCGTTGAAGACTAGCATTACCAGATTTGATTCCTGTATCTTGCCAGGGTGTGTCTGAAGAGTTCGAGGATCCGATACCTAAATCTTGCCAGGGTGTATCCGTTGAATACTAGCATTACCAGATCCGATTCCTGTATCTGGCCAGGGTGTGTCTGAAGAGTTCGAGGATCCGATACCTGAATCTTGCCAGGGTGTATCCGTTGAAGACTAGCATTACCAGATCCGATTCCTGTATCTTGCCAGGGTGTGTCTGAAGAGTTCGAGGATCCGATACCTGAATCTTGCCAGGGTGTATCCGTTGAAGACTAACATTACCAGATCCGATTCCTGTATCTTGCCAGGGTGTGTCTGAAGAGTCCGAGGATCCGATACCTGAATCTTGCCAGGGTGTATCCGTTGAAGACTAGCATTACCAGATCCGATTCCTGTATCTTGCCAGGGTGTGTCTGAAGAGTTCGAGGATCCGATACCTGAATCTTGCCAGGGTGTATCCGTTGAAGACTAGCATTACCAGATCCGATTCCTGTATCTTGCCAGGGTGTGTCTGAAGAGTTCGAGGATCTGATACCTGAATCTTTCCAGGGTGTATCCGTTGAAGACTAGCATTACCAGATCCGATTCCTGTATCTTGCCAGGGTGTGTCTGAAGAGTTCGAGGATCCGATGCCTGAATCTTGCCAGGGTGTATCCGTTGAAGACTAACATTACCAGATCCGATTCCTGTATCTTGCCAGGGTGTGTCTGAAGAGTTCGAGGATCCGATACCTGAATCTTGCCAGGGTGTATCCGTTGAAGACTAGCATTACCAGATCCGATTCCTGTATCTTGCCAGGGTGTGTCTGAAGAGTTCGAGGATCCGATACCTGAATCTTGCCAGGGTGTATCCGTTGAAGACTAACATTACCAGATCCGATTCCTGTATCTTGCCAGGGTGTGTCTGAAGAGTTCGAGGATCCGATACCTGAATCTTGCCAGGGTGTATCCGTTGAAGACTAACATTACCAGATCCGATTCCTGTATCTTTCCAGGGTGTGTCTGAAGAGTTCGAGGATCCGATACCTGAATCTTGCCAGGGTGTATCCGTTGAAGACTAACATTACCAGATCCGATTCCTGTATCTTGCCAGTGTGTGTCTGAAGAGTTCGAGGACCCGATACCTGAATCTTGCCAGGGTGTATCCGTTGAAGACTAGTATTACCAGATCCGATTCCTGTATCTTGCCAGGGTGTGTCTGAAGAGTTCGAGGATCCGATGCCTGAATCTTGCCAGGGTGTATCCGTTGAAGACTAACATTACCAGACTCGATTCCTGTATCTCACCAGGGCACGTCTGAAGAGTTTAAAGATTCAGCTCCTGTAACCAGTCAGGACACATCTATACAAAGCATCTGAAAACCAGATCCTGCAACATGTCAGGTACTCATTTTTCTTTTACAGGTACGCAAGTTCTCGCTAAGGAATTTCTCACGCGATCAACATCCAGATGGCATCTATAAGCCCATCATCCTATTCATCAATCTCTAAATGGCATCTATAAGCCCATTCCCATCACACTGCTACTATGTGAGCGCAAATTTCTGGGCACTCTAGTGTTCAATCATCTTCCACCCTCGGATTACGAAAGGCACGTCAGCCAATCTGCATCCTCAGGTCTAAGAAGATTGAACAGGGGCAACTGTTGTACCCCAAAATTTGCCCTCCCATATTCTTCAAGAAATTGCCAAGTCATGCTTCAAAATTCCCCAAGGGTTGCACAGTTCAAGGGCCTCCTAACAGTCAAGATTAGGGTTTTGGTTCTGATCAAGAAAATGAAGTTTCCAAGGGTCCAATCAAGTCCCACATGCCTACAAATATGGTCAAGTATCCTCATATCAAGTTTCAAGACTTTCAGCACAAAATTGCACAGTCAAAAACCCTAATTGCACTACAGTCAACTGTAGGGGCAAAATGGTCATTTGACAGTCAAAAGTTCAAATTTTTGGTCAACATCTCATTTTGAGGCCACAAACATCATTTGATCAATGCTTGATCATGATTCTCAAAGTTTGGCTCAAAAATCATCAAGATGCAAAAGTTTCCTTATTTGGACAGTTGAAAAAGTCAACTGTAAATTGACTAGGGCATAACTTTCACATGGATTATCAGAAAAATTCCATCCAAAGCTCATTTTGAAGAGAAAGACATTTCCAATAACTCATCTTCACACTTCAAGTCCAAGAAATGCTCTCACAAAAAGTTATCAATTTCAACATTATAGGTCATTTTCAAAAGTCAACAAAAAGGGACTTTAAGTCAAAGGCCATAACTTGAGATTGGTAAATCAAAATTACATGGGACCAAAGGCATTGGTTATAGGACTCAAAGACCTTTCTAAAATGTCCAAGAACATGAGCAAAGCTTAAAATTTGAGCAAGTTATGCCTTGTGGAAGTTGGGAAATTTTTGGATATTTTGAAAAGTCAACATTGATTCAAATGACCTAAAATTGCTAATGGGCCTCTTTTTCTTCCACAAATCATCATCCAAGACATGTGCACGACCACTTGGCCCAAAGGAAAGTTTTTCTTCATTTTTATTTATTTATTTGGATTTTTATTATTAATAATTTATTTAAATTAATTAAAATACATGAAAAATATAAAACCTAATGTTCCAAATCTTTTTGTGCACATAATATCTCTAATATTTCGTGCAAAGCAAATTAGGGAAGAATTGAAGTTGATTGGATATGATTGAGAGCTAAAAAGCATGAAAAAAGATTGAAAAAATTATGGTTTGCAAATCAAATCTTTTTCACATCAATGCATGGATTTTGATCAAGTTTCTTAACCTAAAACACTCACACATAAGTAGAGAAGGAAACCCTCGTGCTCACTGACTGCAAGCGGTGCCATACATAGAAAACAAAAGTTGAGTTTTTGGTTAAAAAAGTGAAAACTGAAAACAGGGATAGAGGACGATTCAAGGCAAGATTTTTATCTCATTAGCTTCCTGAGGCTTCAAGGAAAGTTTTTCAATCGAAATCAATCATTCTAACGCCCTAAATTGGTAACACGAGTGCGACCTGTACAGAGAAAATTTCATATTCTTGCATCTCAATTCATGCGCATTTAGCAATTTTTAATATATGATTTGTGTTCATTATAAGATTCTGAAGCTAACCATATAAATTAATTGTGTTTCTATGCGATATACATGATTCTACCATTGATGCAGGCTAGGTTTTCTTGAATTCCAAATTAGGGATTTCTTGATACTGTAAAATTAGGGGACCTCAATGCCATGACCATGTTCAGCGCGCTTGGACGAAAAGAATAGCATTCTCGCGCTTAATTTATATACCCCGATGGCTTAATCGCTATTATTATAAATGGCTTGTTTTGGGGGGGTTCAAAACCCCCGCTAACCCTTTTGCATTTTCAGGAAGAAACAAAACCAGGAAGAAGATGATCCAGTGGCAGTCAATGATTGGTCTATTTGAATTTTCGCGCTGGAATTCCACTAACCCATATTCTTGCTTATGTTATTTGTGCGTTATTTAATATACAAAGTGCGTTGGATGGCTCAGTGGTGAAGCGTGGCATTGGTAAACCATAGGACCTGGGTTCGATCCCAGGTCCCCACCCCCCTTTCATATTATTTTTTCTTTAATACTTGTGTGCAGTTTCAACCTTAAGGAGCACCGTATGTCCATAAAATCTATCCATCCACGTGCCCAATGGAGACGATCAGAAGGCCATGATCTGAGGAACAGGATAAGCTGCAGTCAAAGGTGCCACATGCTAGCCACGAAAGTCAATCAGGCCATGAATTTAAATGGGCCAGAAATGCTAATAAACCCTCCTACTGGGGACAGAACCCCCCATGGTTTGAATTTCCTTTCTTTTTCTTATCTTCTTATTTCAATTATTGTCTTTATTTTAGTTAATTCTTTTAATTTAATTATTTTCACAATAATATAAAACACAAAAAAAAATCAGAAAAGATAAAAAAATAATAAATATTTTTATTTTAGTATTTTCATAAATAAATTGCATTAATTAATTTTAGTTATTAAATTAGGTTTAATTGTAATATTTTTCTTAATTAATTTAAAATTGGTAGAATTAGGGTTTATAATAGTTTTTATTCCTTTTTCTTTTCTTTCATAATAATTAAATATTTCCTATTATTTATTTTTATAATTAAATGGCATGTAAATAATTAGGTTAAATATTAGGTTAAAATTTAATCTTTTCTTAATAAACTAAAAACAACTAGAATTAGGGTTAGCATTTTATTTCAATTAATTCTTTTTTCATTAAAAAATCATAAAATACAAAAATACCAAAAACAAATTTCTTTTCCTTTTAATTTTATTAATTTAATAATCGTTTAATTTAATTAAAAAGGGTCCAACGCCCTCGTTTCAACTTTAATTCCAATTCGCATATTTATTTTTTATTCTTTATAATATTTATGTATCTCTCCCAAGGCCATGTAACATCTTTTATTTGTCGCACTTTTAATTCTTTATTTTTCTGTCAAATCGGGTTCTGGAAATTTTGGCGATGTGGACCCGCGCCTTTTGTAATAGTTTAGAGCTTTTTACGTCTCGCAACTTTTTAACTGTTAATCAAGGCATGCAAGAATGAATGGACAAAATAAAAACAAGCGCATAGATCACCTTTAAAACATGACAAGATAAAATATCCGAATCTGACACACGAATCACACACCACCCCTAGGGTACGCCTCACTGTTGCCTTGCCTCGAAAGGTGATCGTCGAGTAGAGGATGTCTTAGTAAGTCCTCATGATCCGGGAACCTGGCATGAGGGTAGCTTCTAAGGTATCTTCCTATTACTCTGGTGATCACCATGTCCCGAACCTTCGAATTGACCCGAACACCTCCAATAGTGGTGCTATCTACCTCTCAATGGTGGGATGGCACTACTTTAAAGGACATTTACACAGACGAATTCCTTAGGGTAGGTAGACGACTCTAGATACTTGCTCTAAATTTCAAACAAAAATTCAAAATACTTTTCACACCGACACCTTTTCAAAAAGCTTTCGAAAGCAATTTTTCAAACACTCTTGAGGACCGATACAAGAGTCGAACTGGAATTTTCAAAGAAACTTTTTTTAAACCCACAGTTGAAAAGCAAACAAACCATTTTTGAAAACACAAATGAGCAAGTATCTAAGAGCCCATGGATAACCATGGATAGAAAGGGTGCTAACACCTTCCCTTTCTATAATCTACCTCCCGAGCCGAGAGCAATCTCTTTAAGGAATTTTTCTGTGCTTTTGTCCTTTCCATTTGGAGAAAATAAAAGACGGTGGCGACTCTTACTTCCGCGACATTTCGCGAACCAGCGTTAAACAGTCAGTTCCAGATCCACCGATCACACCTGGAATCCGACCAGATAACAGTATAAGTGGTTGCAAAGTCTGGAATCTGACCAGTTAGCAATTTACTCTGTCAAGTCATTATGAAGCCTGGAATCCGACCAAATAATAGTATAAGTTATTGCGAAGTCTGGAATCCGACCAGTTAGTAGTTTACTCTATCAAATCACTATGAAACTTGGAGTCCGACCAGATAGCAGTTTACATCAAATACAATTTACTGCGAAGCCTGGAATCCGACCAGATAGCAGTTTACAACACTATGAAGCCTGGACCCGACCAGATGACAGTATAATCTACAAATCACTGAAGCATGGACTCGACCAGATAATAGTTAACCTCTAATTCAAGTTGAAGCCTGTACCCGACCAGATAATAGCTTAATTTCTTCAAATCACTGAAGCCTGGACCCGACCAGATAACAGTTCAAGTCGCTGAAGCCTGCATTTCGATAAGATAATAGTTTGAGTTACTACGAAGCCTGGAGGTCGACCAAATAACAATTAATTTCATATTCCCCAGTAGGTCGTTGTGAAGCCTGGAATACGACCAAATAACAATCAACTTTTTATTATCCTCATCAAGTTACTGTAAAGCCTGGATTTCGACCAGATAACAACTAACTTTCATTTCTCCAATCAAGAGATAACTCCCTCAGTATAGTAGTGGACAACTAAAGCCCATAGACTCTATTCCCCAAGCAGAAACCAACATTCCCCAACGGATACCTCCTCAAACAACAGGAACAGGAATCCCCATAAAGAGACCTCTTATAAAGTCAACATCACTTCTGGATGGCATCTATAAGCCCATCTCCGATGACCCTCCGTTATCTTCTCTAAATGGCACCTATAAGCCCATTCCTGATTCAATTATCCAACCTACTATCGAGTGTAAATTTCTGGGCACTCTAGTGTTCAATCATCTTTCACCTTCAAGTCTCGAATGGCGAATTCGCCAATCTAACTCTTCATGTTTAAGAAGATTGAACAGGGGCAACTGTTGTACCCCAAAATTTTCCCTCTCATTTCTAAAGATATTTCCTACAAAGATCTTCAGTGGCTCAAGTTTGCGCAAGCATCGACTAGGTCAAACAATCTCCTCAACACTGATACTAGGGTTTGAGTTTGTATAAAGGCAGTCGGATTTCTAATATTTAGATGACTCTCACAGACCGTTATGGACCTGTTGGCTGAAGATTTTGATAGTGTTATTTAGAATTCAAAAAGAGCTAGAAGTTCTGATCGAAATGGAATTAAAACACCACGCTTCGAAATTGCAGAAGCAGTGTTTCGAATGAGTGTGTCAAAGCTTGAAGCTTCGAACGGTGATCATGGGAGCGTATCCAAAGGGGTCTCGAAACAGCAGCGAAGCTAGGTCTGAGAAGAGCGTTCGAAACAGAGAAACACCAAAGCATTTAAAATTTAAATGAAAGCGGGACTTTCAAAGTTTGAAAGTTATGTGTTGGAGCATTTGGGGACACGTGGAAAGATGAAAGGAGCATTGTCTTGCATGTTCGAAACGTGGCATGATCTTGTAGCGAGACCGTTAGGGTCGAGTTAGTATAAATAGAAGTCTTAGTGTTAGGATTTCAGTGTGTCATATCTGTTATACAAAATACTCAATAACATTCAAACTACCACATGGCAAGGGAAACGAATGCAAGAGAAATGTGTGTATGATAGCACCATGTATTTCTAATTTAATAAAAGCCTTTTTACTATTTCCAGCACTTTCCTTCTTTTTCTTTCTGTCGAATAACATTTGCAAGTTTCTTTATCTACTGTCTTTTCATTTCAAAGTCTTTTCTTCAAAGTTTTACATTTTACTGCTTTCTTTATATTTCGAGCACTCTATATTTCAGAGAACTTTTACGCTCTCAATACCTTTACTTTCAAGTATTATTCTTCAAACATGTACTTTCACTTAAAGTCATTTCTAGATTTCTTGCATTAAACGCTTTCTTCACATTTTAAACTTCCACATTCCAGAAACCTTTTGTGTTAAATGTTTTATGGGTCGAAACCAGTTACTTCATTTTCCATACAGTTTTATATGTCTTTTCAATCAGCATTACAATTAGCAATTATTCGTATAACTTAGTTTTCACATACATTTTGACCACATTTTTAAACTCTTAGAGAGAGGGATCGAAATAAACCAAACATTTGTACAATAGCACCCATGAATAATTGTTCGATTGTGAGAGTAACCTTAATATCCAAGGAGTCCTAGGATCAATCTAGTCGATCCTGTGAGTTACCAAAGAGATTGAGTAGCGTTAATAAAGATTATTCGATAGTTTGGAAGACTAGCGGTTGTTTACCAGAAATCACTGGAAACAAATTGGCACACCCGGTGGGACCAATAGTTGGATATCAGAATTAAGGATTGTCGAGACATAGCCATCCCAGAAACGTAGGAACCTAAGAAGTTTGCTGTTTTATGAACCTGAGAAGTGGTAAGATAACCAACAGCAACAGACCTTTATCCAGAAGAAAACGTTTGGACAAAATGTCTAATTCAGACAATCAACAGGGAGACCAAGGTGGCCCACAGGCAACAGGCACTAACGCGTCCATTTCGAGCGGAGCATATAATGTAATCCCTTCGAATGCACAGGCTGTTGCATCTTCAACCAGTAACATGGCCACCAACGGAGTAAGTGGCATATCAACCAACAGTTCGATCTTAGGAAATACTGGAACTATGGGCTACCCTGGGGGATTCGTTCCGCCACCTGGGACACAATCCCATTTCTCCACTCCATCAACTAGACCACCCGGCTTCGATGGGAATAGAATTAGAAGTTCTTCTTACGGAATGCCAACATCTTTTATGGCAGGTTTACACAATTCCACATCGAATTCATCCCCACAACTAGGATCTGGGTCTGGGGCAAACCAATTTATGCCAAATAACCAAGGGTCAGTGGGTTATAGCACGTTGCCTATCCTAACCACAGATAACCAGTTGGCTTTTAGGCAATTGATGGATGACAGCAACCACAATATGATAGGGGTGTTAGCGCAAACCATGCAGGAAATATTCGCCCCAATAGTTCAGAATGTGACTGTGACGAACAGGGAAAATGCTGACAATATGAGTCGAATAGCAGATTTCTTTGCTCCCACAGAAAGGCGTAGGCAGAACCAGGCGGGATTTCGAACAAACGTGCCTGTTATAGAACAAATCGCCAACGACCCAATTCATAGACCACCCAGAGAAGAGGTTAACTTAGGGGCCAGAGCACCAAGGTTAGAAGCCCCAATAATTCCGGGCCCACAAAGGGAAGTTATGGAACCAGGGGCAAGGATCGAAAGACCAGAAGCCCCAGAATTTCGAGGAGAACAACCTAGGGGAGTTGTTTTGGTTGGTCGAAACCAAGATGCCGATGCTGTCGTTCATAGGATTCGAAACGATAACATCTTGGCAGAAAATAATCTGACCACCATGATAGAGAGGATCATGACCCAAAACGGCCTCAATATGGGAATGAGGAGGCCAAATTACGCTTCTCCTATATTAGATTGTATAATGCATACTGATTTACCAAGGGGATACAAAGTCCCTAAATTTACAAAGTTCGCTGGGGATACCAACGAGTCAACAGTCGAACACATAGCGAGATATTTAACCGAAGCGGGGGATATAGCCAATAATGAAGATCTCAGAATCAAATATTTCCCAAGTTCCTTGACAAAAAATGCCTTCACTTGGTTTACCACGTTGCCTCCTGGGTCTGTTGACACTTGGACCCTTTTAGAGAGATTATTCCATGAACAATTTTACATGGGACAATCGAAAATAAGTCTGAAGGAATTGGCCAGTGTTAAGAGAAAGTTCACTGAACCCATTGATGACTATTTGAATAGATTTAGGCTGTTAAAATCCAGATGTTACACAGTAGTGCCTGAGCATGAGTTAGTCGAAATGGCCGCTGGGGGATTGGATTACTCTATTCGAAAGAAATTAGATACTCAGCATTTGAGGGATATGGCTCAGTTAGCCGATAGGGTTCGACAGGTCGAAAGACTAAAAGCCGAAAAAGCCCGAGTCTTTAAGAATAATAAGAAAGAAAGGATTTCCTATGTTGGAACTGAGGAAGTAGAAGAATATCCTGAATTCGAATTCGAAGAGGTCGAAATCGACCTCGCTGAATTAAAACAGGCCCCGCCTTACTCCTGCAAAATGTTAGTTCCTACGAAAGGGAAAGATATTGTTGAAAATGAGAAAAGTGATAAGTTTCCAAAGAAGGTTTACACCTTCGATGTCACTAAATGTGACGAAATCTTTGACTTGCTTGTCAAAGATGGCCAACTAATTGTGCCATCAAATGTCAAAATACCCCCTTTGGACCAGAGGAAGAAAAGGGGATTTTGCAAATATCATAGTTTCCTAGGCCACAAGACCTCACAATGTTTTCTTTTCAGGGATTTGATTCAAAACGCAATCAAAGATGGCAGATTAAAGTTTGCTGATAAGGTGAAGATGAAAGTGGACGAAGATCCTTTGGACGTCGCAGACACCAACTACTCCGAGCCTGCATGCATTGGAGAAGTCAACATGGTGGAAATTGATCGAAGCGACACCCTAACAGGAGAGAAGGACATTGGAGTCGAAAACTGGGTGATGGTCGAAGTCAGCGAGGAAGTCATTGAAGGCATCCAGAATACACCAGACACTTCGATTGCTGGACCTGTGGCTGTTGCAGGAGAAACCCAGGCTACTGAAGGCCAAGGGGATCACAACGAAGGATTTACACAAGTCACTGAGGGCTTGAGGTTGGAATTAGAGAAAGTCCAAATTACGCAGCCAGTCCCCTCTCAGAAGGAAATATGGGACACCCTAGGGGAACCCAGTGGAAAATATGACTATCTGGTCAAATATTCTGCCCCAGAAAGTTCGAGGGTCCAGATCGAAGATATAAAGCCCACAGGATGGGGCGATGACGAAACAAAAGAGGGGGATTTGGAAATAAATATGGTGGACATGGAAAGACCCCGTTCTGAGATGAAGGAAGTGGAAAAATACTTAGAAAAAGAAAAGCATAGGATGGGGGACAATCACACTGGAGATGATACTCTCAAAGACTATCTCATGTCATGCCACAAAGGAGATCCAGGCATGATACTGTGCCCTAGGTGCAGCATCCTCTGCAACCAAAGAATTGCTGCAAATTTCGAAAGGGTACAGAGGGCTCGAACTGGCAACAATTGGCGCCAGGATAACCAACTTTTTAGATGCTACCCCAAGGATGGAGAGAGTTTGTTGGAGTTTGTTTTTCGCTGCTACAAGGGGGCAACTAAGTGCTTGGTGTGCCCAAGATGTTCTGCTGTGTATGACCAAAGCATGGCTAGGGCCTTCGAAACGATCCCCTTCGCCCCTTGCTGGAGCCATCAAGAAACTGCCCAGATGGGTCAGCGTTTCGACAGCAGATACAAACAGCGAAGACCTGATAGCCCTCACCCCAAAGTTGCTCGAAGAGTGACTTTCAAACTCCCTGCTGAAGTACCAACCGATAGATGGCTGCAAGCCAGAAATGACAAAGGCAAAGACAAATGGAGGAATGCTGAACGAAATGCACGCCATGCTGTGACATACAGGAGGCAATTCAACACACAAAAAAGGGAGGAAGTCAGATTAGAAAATTAGAAAGGAAGGAACCCCATGTCAAGATCCCAGTGGCGCAGACAGCAAAGGATTCGAAAGGCTGAAAGAGAAGCTGTGGCAAACAAAGGGGATACTTCAACAAAGATACAAGGTGAATCGAGCACCAACAAACCAAAAAGTCAGACGGAAGAGAAACCTCCAGTCAACAGAAGGCTTTTTTCTGAAGACCAACAAGACGGACCAAAGGAATACACTCCAGGCCCGGAAGAGGACGAAGATATGATAACAGATAACTTCGAATCGGAGGGGGAGTCTTCATTTAACCTGAACTGTAACGTAGTGTCTGTGCTTCCCTGCGAATTCGGGCAGGAAACCGAAATCAATGAATATGAGGAAGAAGACACCACAGATTTAATGAAACATAGGCACGTATGCTACTACGTGATGGACAATGGGGCTGTTGAAGAACAAAATGCGTTCTTCGAACGTCCAGAGCCTACAATGAAGAATCATCTCAAGCCACTTTTCATTCGGGCGAAAGTAGGTGTCCATGGTGTGAACAAAGTTCTAGTGGATGGGGGTGCTGCAGTCAATCTGATTCCCCATTTCATGCTAAAAAGGTTGGAAATCCGCGAAGGAGATATCAAGCCCCATAATATGGTTCTATCCAATAATGAAGGAAAAGTGGGTAAAACACTGGGGGTGGTCCAGTTGGAATTGACAATAGGCTCAAGTTGCAGGCCCACCATGTTTATGGTTGTCGAAGCCAAGGCCAACTATAACCTACTGCTAGGAAGAGAGTGGATCCATGGCGTGGGAGCAGTTCCTTCGTCAATGCATCAACGACTAGTCATGTGGAGAGATGACGGAATCGTGGAAAACATCGAAGCAGACCAGAGTTACTTTATGTCAACTGTCAATTTAGTTGACAAAAGGGATTATGATAAAAATCTGGCAAAGATTGCTCCATGTGTTCCAAATGATGAGATGAATGAAACTAGAAATGCCCACTACTACATGACACTTCGTCATGATGGACTTTACTGGGATAGAACAATAATCAGTAAAGAAGAGGAAGGTGAAGGTGCTATACAAAAACGGCCAGCAGGCTGGGACTTCGACAACCTTAACCATGACTGAGTCTACCTTTTTCGAAAGGATTTCGGCCTATATGGCTGAGAATGAATCGAAAGCGGCCTTAGAGGCTGAAATAAATGAATCATTTGAAAAAACGAATGAAGTTAGTGGGGGGGGGGGGGGGTTCGAAATGCTCACCCAGCGAAGAGTTGGAGATGGATCAAAGGTTGGATGCCATCTATGACAAAGAACCCTTAGGCTTCGAAAGGGATCCCATAAACTCAGGTGTCAAAATGTTGGCACAGGACCCGCTCGAAGAAGTCAACTTAGGGGATGACAAAACGAAAAGAGTAACTTACGTAAGTGCTAAACTTAGCCCAGGCCTCAAGGAAAAAGTGATCGAAATCCTTAAGGAGAACAAAGATTGTTTCGCATGGGATTATGATGAGATGCCTGGTTTAAAGAGGGAGTTGGTCGAACATAGGCTGCCAATCAAAGATGGCAAGAGGCCCATCAAACAAACTCCCAGAAGATTCGCGCCAGCGGTTCTCACAAAAATTAAAGCTGAGATCGAAAGGTTGCTGCGTTGCAAATTCATCAGAACAACAAGGTACGTCGAATGGTTAGCAAACATAGTACCTGTTATCAAGAAAAATGGTTCTTTAAGGATTTGCATAGATTTTAGGGATTTAAATACTGCAACCCCTAAGGATGAATATTCCATGCCCGTGGCAGAAATGCTAGTAGATTCTGCTGCAGGATTCGAATACTTGAGCATGTTAGATGGATACTCTGGATATAACCAGATTTTCATTGCTGAAGAAGATGTTGCAAAAACAGCATTTTGTTGCCCAGGAGCCTTAGGCACCTACGAATGGGTGGTGATGCCTTTTGGTTTAAAAAATGCTGGGGCAACTTATCAAAGGGCGATGAATTCAATCTTTCATGACTTTATCGAAACCTTCATGCAGGTGTATATTGATGATATAGTCATCAAATCTATATCTGCAGAAGCACATTTGCATCATTTAAGCCAATCATTCGAGCGAATGAGAAAACATGGCTTAAAAATGAATCCCCTTAAATGTGCATTTTTTGTGCAGGCTGGAGATTTTCTTGGTTTTGTGGTCCACAAGAAAGGAATTGAAATCAACCAGAACAAAACCAAAGCCATAATGGAGACGAAAGCACCTGCGTCAAAAAGGGAGTTGCAATCTCTACTAGGGAAAGTTAACTTCCTCAGAAGATTCATTTCGAACCTGAGTGGAAGGACTCAAGCTTTCTCTCCGTTACTTCGTCTGAAGCAAGGTCAAGCCTTCGAATGGAACGAAGCTCACCAGGAGGCGTTTGACAAAATAAAAGAATATCTTTCCCAGCCTCCTATGTTGTCTCCACCATCATGGGGGAAGCCCATGAGATTGTACATATCTGCCTCTGAAGTTAGCATAGGTAGTATGTTAGCACAAGAGGATAACAATGGCGTCGAAAGAGCCGTATACTATCTAAGTAGAGTGCTGAATGATGCTGAGACCAGATATAGCAATTTAGAAAAGCTATGTCTCTGTTTGTATTTCTCTTGTATGAAACTCAAGTATTATATAAAACCTGTTGATGTTTATGTTTCGTCTCACTTCGATGTCATTAAACATATGCTTTCAAAGCCAATAATGCATAGTAGAGTTGGAAAGTGGGCTCTGGCCTTAACAGAATATTCATTGACGTTCATGCCCTTAAAAGCTATGAAAGGTCAAGTGATTTCTGATTTCATTGTGGATCATTCGTTGGTTGAGCAGACAAGCATGAGTTACGTCGAAATGCAACCATGGAAATTGTACTTTGATGGTTCAACCCACAAGAATGGAAGTGGTGTTGGAGTCCTTCTAATTTCTCCTGAAGGAATTCCAACAAAATTCAAGTATAAATTGGATGGTCCTCGTTGTTCGAACAACGAAGCTGAGTATGAAGCGCTCATTGTTGGACTTGAAGCTTTGTTGGAATTGGGGGCAACCAGAGTCGAAATTAAAGGAGATTCTGAGTTGGTGGTCAAACAAATCACAAAAGAATATAAGTGCATAAAGGAAAATCTAATGATATACTTCGTCATAGTCAATAGGCTATTGAGAAAGTTTGAATACATGGATATTCAACACATACCAAGATTAGAAAACCAAGAAGCAAATGACTTAGCGCAGTTGGCTTCAGGTTATAGAGTATCTACCAAGAATCTTAAGGATTTGGTCGAAATAAGGGGAAGAGTTATGGCTACTAGATTCACACCATCGGATCTGGAAAGTATGAGATTGGGATATGCCGAGAAACAGGGATTTGAAATTCTAGCCATAAATACTTTGTCAGATACAGATTGGCGAAGTCCATTAAAGAGTTATTTAGCAGACCCAACTCTAAAAGTAGATAGAAAAACAAAATATAGAGCATTGTCATATCTCCTCATGGGGAACGAATTGTTCAAAAAGACCCAAGAAGGTGTTTTATTGAAATGCCTAGGAGAAAGTGAGGCATATTTAGCATTGTCTGAAGTCCATAATGGGGCATGTGGGGCACACCAAGCAGGCCATAAAATGAAATGGTTGCTATTTCGATATGGTTTGTATTGGCCTAGCATGCTCAAAGATTGCATAGACTTTGCGAAGGGATGTGAGGAATGTCAGAAACATGCAGGAATTCAACACGCCCCTGCAAGTGAGCTGCATTCGATCATCAAACCATGGCCATTCAGAGGATGGGCATTAGATCTGATAGGCGAAATAAATCCTGCTTCGTCCAAAGGTCAGAAATATATCTTGGTAGGAGTAGATTATTTTACCAAATGGATCGAAGCTATACCTTTGGTAGTTGCTGATCAAGAGGCAATTATCGAATTTATACAAAAGCACATTATCTATAGGTTTGGATTACCAGAAAGTATAACTACAGACCAAGGTTCTGTATTTACTGGTAGAAAGATGCAAGGATTTGCCCAAGAAATGGGGTTTAGATTGCTAACTTCAACACCATATTATGCTCAAGCAAACGGACAAGTCGAAGCGGCAAACAAAGTAATAATAGGATTAATCAAGAAGCATATTGGCAAGAAGCCAAGAAATTGGCTTCAGGTTATAGAGTATCTACCAAGAATCTTAAGGATTTGGTCGAAATAAGGGGAAGAGTTATGGCTACTAGATTCACACCATCGGATCTGGAAAGTATGAGATTGGGATATGCCGAGAAACAGGGATTTGAAATTCTAGCCATAAATACTTTGTCAGATACAGATTGGCGAAGTCCATTAAAGAGTTATTTAGCAGACCCAACTCTAAAAGTAGATAGAAAAACAAAATATAGAGCAATGTCATATCTCCTCATGGGGAACGAATTGTTCAAAAAGACCCAAGAAGGTGTTTTATTGAAATGCCTAGGAGAAAGTGAGGCATATTTAGCATTATCTGAAGTCCATAATGGGGCATGTGGGGCACACCAAGCAGGCCATAAAATGAAATGGTTGCTATTTCGATATGGTTTGTATTGGCCTAGCATGCTCAAAGATTGCATAGACTTTGCGAAGGGATGTGAGGAATGTCAGAAACATGCAGGAATTCAACACGCCCCTGCAAGTGAGCTGCATTCGATCATCAAACCATGGCCATTCAGAGGATGGGCATTAGATCTGATAGGCGAAATAAATCCTGCTTCGTCCAAAGGTCAGAAATATATCTTGGTAGGAGTAGATTATTTTACCAAATGGATCGAAGCTATACCTTTGGTAGTTGCTGATCAAGAGGCAATTATCGAATTTATACAAAAGCACATTATCTATAGGTTTGGATTACCAGAAAGTATAACTACAGACCAAGGTTCTGTATTTACTGGTAGAAAGATGCAAGGATTTGCCCAAGAAATGGGGTTTAGATTGCTAACTTCAACACCATATTATGCTCAAGCAAACGGACAAGTCGAAGCGGCAAACAAAGTAATAATAGGATTAATCAAGAAGCATATTGGCAAGAAGCCAAGAAATTGGCACAAAACTCTGGACCAAGTATTATGGGCTTGTAGAACATCTCCAAAGGAAGCCACTAACACTACTCCTTTCCAACTTACATTCGGCCATGATGCAGTGTTACCAGTAGAAATTCATCTGCAATCAGTTCGAATACAGAAACAAAACGAAATTCCAGCCGCGTTATATTGGGAAATGATGATGAATGAATTAGTTGAATTGGACGAAATTAGATTACGTGCGTTGGAGATTTTGATGAGGCAAAAAGAAAGAGTGGCCAGAACATACAATAAGAGGGTGAAGAAAAAAGTATTCGTTATTAATGACTTGGTTTGGAGAGTCATATTGCCTATGGATAAGAAGAACAAAGCATTAGGTAAATGGTCACCTCATTGGGAAGGACCTTTTCGAGTATTAAAAGTTTTCTCAAACAATGCCTACGAAGTCGAAGAACTCTTGGATGATAAACGTGTCCTAAAGGTTAATGGGAAATATTTAAAGAAATATAAACCAAGCCTGCGGGAAATTCGAATAGTAACAACGTAAACAAAATATTATAAAAAAAGCCAAGATGGCAAGATAAGAATGCCAAAATGGCGTTGTTCGAATATTACATTGAAAGAACCAAAGTTATGGTCAGATAGATAAAAAATCTAGAAATAAACATTATTTTTCAATCGATTAAAGGTACTTCGAGATGTTTCAAGTTTCTGCTGAGCAAACCGCCTGGCACCTTCCAAGGTTGCCACTTCTCCTTTAAGTTGTTCTGCAGTCTCCATTTCTGCAAGCCCCCGGTTGAGAAGCTCTTCGAATTGGTTACCTGCAGGATTAGTTTCGAAGGCTAGTTGTTGTTCCTTAGCCTCCTTAACTTTCTGCTGAAGTTCCAGAGTCTGCCTTTCCCAAATAAGAATGGACTCAGCTCGAGCCTCATATTCAGTTTTTGCCTGCTTCAGATGCATAGCCTGATCTTCAGCTTCTTGAGAAAGCTTCGAAGCTTGTTCATAGGCGGCATCCATAGCAATGCGTTTCTCGTGAACCTTCTTGGCAGCAGATTCGTCTTGGAGAAGATAGCCAGTTACGTTGTCCAGCAAATTCTGAAGATCAAACAAGAGAGTACTAACTGGCAAAGAGCAGTTGGAAAGATTAACCTTTGTAAGCAGCTCCTTCATAGTATAGCAAGCAGTACTATCTTGCTTAAGCACTTCGAAGATATCCACATTGAGAATAGTTCTCCTAATTTTGTTGAGAAGAACAACTCTTTCATCTGTGGGAAGAGGATAGCTGGTTGAACTTGTGCCAGCCCTAGCGAGTGGGATGTCCCTCTGGGCCAACTTTGCCTTCATGTACCCAATAGGGTCATTTCGCCTCAGAAGTGCCAGTTCCTCGTCAGTCATTCGAGACGGAGAGGATTGGGGGAATTCCACACGTAGGGGAACCACGTTTGTTTCAACCTCTGGGTTTTCGTTGATTGTATCACCATCCCCTTCATTTGCTTCGTGCTCTTGGTCTTCTTCATCCTCGTCCAAATCTACCACTTCGATACCATCCTTTTCACCGCTATGTGCATTAGACTCCGTCCCGGCAGTCGAACCATCATTGTCGTTTTTCCCATCATTGGCGTTTTCCTCCTCAGATTCTTCGTCTGCAGATTCTTCGAATCCTTGCCCAGAATCAGCTTTTTCCTCTTCAGTCTGAGTATCCTTTGGATCCTCTTGAAGAGTTTCAAGAGGGGACTTTTGAAGAACCCTTTGTGAATCCTCTGCAGACGTTTGAGGTATGGTTTCGTTCACCTCTTTCAGAGGAATGGAGGTACCTTGGTCATCTGGCTGCTCAGAAGTTCCAGCCAAAACCGCCACGTTGGAAGAACCTTTGTTTTGGACCAAATTGCTGGAATCTCCTTGAGGAGAGGAGTTAAGCGGAACAGCAGCCCTGGACGGTGAGGTCGAAATAGTAGAAGTGGGATTCAGGATGTTCTGCAAGGAGCAGCAAAATGTTAGAGGATGACACTCCCCAAGGTAATAAGAAGTTAAACATTTTTAAAGAAGTTCGATTTACCTGTGGGCCCTCAGAAGAGAGGTTACTAGCTATGCGTTCCAACTGTGGGTTGGAGGTCGAAGGTGGATTTTTGGATTTTGGTAAGGGAGCAGCATCCTTGGAGTCGAGTCCAGAGACACTAGTAGGAACAGTACTTTTGGGTGTAGCTTTCTTTAGCTTCTTCTTCGAAGCAGTGTTTGAGTTTCCTCCAGCAGTCAGATCTTCCCCAGTGGTGCTTGGTTTCCGCTTCTTGGGAGTAGTGGGGGGAAGCTTGTTGGTCTGAACGAATTTTAACGAAGTTAGATATAAAAGGATTGAGTGAATTCGAAGCATAAAAAACTAAGTGATTACCGTTGGAATCGGGGCACTTGTTGTTGTTGGCGTTGTTGTTGTTGGCGTAGTTGCAGCAGTAGTAGTCGTTTCGGGTGGATTAGCTTTTTCAGTAGTTTCAATGGAGGTTTGAGAGGCACTCCCTTCCTTCGATTTCGAGGCAGCAGTCTTTATCCTGATAGCTGAAAATCAAAACATTTAAAGCAAAGGTTAAAGATTTGGAAAATAAAAGATATTTGGGAGTTTTTCCCAAGCATTCGCACCTGTGCCTTGATCAGATTTAATTGACATGGCAGAAAGGTCATATCGAAGATGTCCTGGGAAATCATGAAGCCAGTGTCGAGCCCATGTCACAGTCTCAGATGGCTTTGGTTTCCTTTGAAGATATTTGAACATCTCTTTGCAAGTAAACCACCATGGATATGGGGGAAACCGAGCCAGAGCCAGTTCTGAGGTAGGTAATCTGGGAAATTTAGGTGGATGCATTTCGAATGCCAACCTATACCTATCCTCAGGTGACAGCCCTGAAGGAAGTTTTAGCTTAGAAACTTTTTGTTTAAATTTTTCCTTCAAGGTCTCAGCCGCTTGATGCACAGTGGAGTCCAAGCGTGTGGGGTCGTAAGTAGTTTCGAAGTAATTTTGAAAAGCTTTTATTTCTTTGGCATGAGTAAACATACCTTTCTTTGCTGGTATCTGCACATCGAAGGCATCAATTAGTTTCTGTCGAATAGTAAGTGTATCGAACATACAAGCTTGATAAAACTTAATCCACCACTCCAGAAATCCTTTGGCCGCGAGATGGGTAGGTTCGAAGGCTATCAGTTCAAATTGGGCAAAGCCCTGATATTGTTCTTGCTGGATCTTGGCTTCCCTTGCCTTGAAAGTTTGACCAGATGTGATGGCGCTCTCAGTCTGGAACAAAGGTTCAGGAATCAGTTGGCATAGGCCAAACTGCCTCGAAACGAAGTTTGGTTGGTAGGCAAAGAGAAGAATTTGGTTCTTAGCTGGGGTTATCCTTGAAGAGATAAGTCTAGGAAGCAAGAAAGCTCTCCACACATCTTGGATTTCCTTACTCTTGATGGCTTCTGAGAGAGCCATGGTGAACCAAGAAGGTCCATGAGCCCTCGAAGCAAAGGGCGCCATGCTCTCTTCGAACTTATGTCTTTTTGAGAGTATCAAGATGTACTTCGAAAATTGAACCTTGAAGTCGTCCTTGTCATCATTAGGGGTTAGTCTGCGAAGCCTAGTGCCTTCGACTATCCTATCACTTATTTCTGAATCTTGTTCATCTATGGTGTTGGCGGTTGATAAAGAAGGTTCGAACATGGCGTTGAGCCATAATTGAAGTAACCAAAATGGGCCAGCTAAGAGAATGTTTTTGGAAGTGTGGGATTTGAGGCTCGAAACAGCTGACCTCAGGCTCTCATAGAGGTCAACTAAGAGTAATTCACTTAGGCACACTTTGCGATTTTCATGTAAATCCCTAGCTAAAGGAATGAACCTACTAGCTACCTGCAGGGATCTACTGCAGAAAACGTACCTAGACAGCCACAGGGTTAAGAAAGCAATGTGCTCTGTGTCAGACACATTATCCCCTTCAGCATGATAATGGCCGATAAATTTGGAGAAGCTGGCTAACTTGACTTCGAAGTCAATTATGCTTGAGTGCTCTTCATTGTCAGGAACATAAGTTTCCCCCACTGGCGACAGCCCAGTAATGGCTGCTATATCGAAGAAGGTTGGGGTGATCATTCCACCTGGAAGATGGAAAGTGTTGTAGGTACTATCCCAGAAATAGAGGGACGCAAATAGCAGGGGATGACTATAGGTGAATCCAGGTTTCGATAGCTTAATAAGGTTATAAATGCCTAGTTCTTCCCATTGCTGGGATTTTTTGGCTTCTACTTTCGTGAACCAGTTTTGATAAGCAACATCAGCAGTAGGGCAAGATCGGAATGGTTTAAAGTTACTTTTTACATAATCCAAGATAAATGGGTCCTTAGGATAAACAGTTGAGGTTTCTGTGGTATTCGGATTAAGAGATTCTACTGCCCTAGGGGCATCCATTTTGTTGAATAAAGGTTTGAAGTTATAACACACGGGAAAAATGGTCCTGGTGTCCTTTAGTATTTCAAAAACTGTAAGAGGGCCATTTAAGGCTAACCTCTTACCAGCAACATGGGTAGGGATGAGTACCTGTGATGCGTACAGCATTTCTTTTTCTTTGGAAATCATTTGAGGAGCAAGAGCAGATTGGCCTTGAATGGTGACGATTTTACTCTCCATAGTTGCTCCTGTAGTTTTTCCTTTCTTCTTGGAGACTTTCTTGAGTTGGGATGATGTGGAAGAAGACATTTTTGTTGTTTGAGAGCTTAGATTGTTTATGAGAGAAGAAGAGTAAAATTCCAGAATTTGAAAGGTTTAGAGTGTAAAGAAGGAAAAAGGAAGGTTAAATTGACGTTTTATAATAAGAAGATTAAGCGTCCACCGAGTGAAAGTATGATACGTGGAGATCATGGATTGGTGTGATGAAGAGGTGGCGAGAAGTTGATATAGGTAATAGGCGTGATTTTTAAAACAATCATTACTTATAACTGCACCATGCTGTGAAGTGACTCTGGGCGGTTAAGGTACCCAAAGGATGCTATGATTGATGTGACTAGGGTCAAACGCATTAAATGCTATAATGATTCGAAAATCCTATCAAAATCTTGTATAAATGTTTAAAATAGGCATTTCTCAGAGAGATCGAAATACATATTTTAAAGGGGCAATTTGTTGGCTGAAGATTTTGATAGTGTTATTTAGAATTCAAAAAGAGCTAGAAGTTCTGATCGAAATGGAATTAAAACACCACGCTTCGAAATTGCAGAAGCAGTGTTTCGAATGAGTGTGTCAAAGCTTGAAGCTTCGAACGGTGATCATGGGAGCGTATCCAAAGGGGTCTCGAAACAGCAGCGAAGCTAGGTCTGAGAAGAGCGTTCGAAACAGAGAAACACCAAAGCATTTAAAATTTAAATGAAAGCGGGACTTTCAAAGTTTGAAAGTTATGTGTTGGAGCATTTGGGGACACGTGGAAAGATGAAAGGAGCATTGTCTTGCATGTTCGAAACGTGGCATGATCTTGTAGCGAGACCGTTAGGGTCGAGTTAGTATAAATAGAAGTCTTAGTGTTAGGATTTCAGTGTGTCATATCTGTTATACAAAATACTCAATAACATTCAAACTACCACATGGCAAGGGAAACGAATGCAAGAGAAATGTGTGTATGATAGCACCATGTATTTCTAATTTAATAAAAGCCTTTTTACTATTTCCAGCACTTTCCTTCTTTTTCTTTCTGTCGAATAACATTTGCAAGTTTCTTTATCTACTGTCTTTTCATTTCAAAGTCTTTTCTTCAAAGTTTTACATTTTACTGCTTTCTTTATATTTCGAGCACTCTATATTTCAGAGAACTTTTACGCTCTCAATACCTTTACTTTCAAGTATTATTCTTCAAACATGTACTTTCACTTAAAGTCATTTCTAGATTTCTTGCATTAAACGCTTTCTTCACATTTTAAACTTCCACATTCCAGAAACCTTTTGTGTTAAATGTTTTATGGGTCGAAACCAGTTACTTCATTTTCCATACAGTTTTATATGTCTTTTCAATCAGCATTACAATTAGCAATTATTCGTATAACTTAGTTTTCACATACATTTTGACCACATTTTTAAACTCTTAGAGAGAGGGATCGAAATAAACCAAACATTTGTACAATAGCACCCATGAATAATTGTTCGATTGTGAGAGTAACCTTAATATCCAAGGAGTCCTAGGATCAATCTAGTCGATCCTGTGAGTTACCAAAGAGATTGAGTAGCGTTAATAAAGATTATTCGATAGTTTGGAAGACTAGCGGTTGTTTACCAGAAATCACTGGAAACAGGACCCTCATGATTACTTCTATCAAGTTTCAATTCTTGGATCACAATTTTCCAAGAAATTCATTCAATATTATCAAAAGTGCAAAATGGGCAAAATTAGGGTTTTAACTAAAAATGATCGAACTTTGATTTTTGACCTAATACCTGACTTTTGGTTGGAATCGTGATCTCAAGGATCTGAGTGCATAATTTTGACCTAATCGCATATTTTAACTCATCTCCTGAGATCAGTGGATTGATAGATGAAATTCGATCAACTGGTGGAAAAAGTCAATTATGCACTAAAAAAGTCAAACTTTGACTTTTTGACCAAAATTAAGTCCCAAAAATCACATTTCATCAAGAAATCCAAAATATGAAATTTGATCATAAAAAATCAAGAGAGTCAAAAATCTAACTTTTGCAAGACTTGGAAAATTTTCTAAGTATTTTCAATACTTGTTAATTTCATTGCTTCATGACATCTTTTCACTATAATTCAAAATAATTCAAGATGTCACAAATATTCAAGATGTTACAAATGATTCAAGTTATTACAAAGTGGCATTTTTGCAAGAGTACAAATCCTAGGTTTGATCTTGTTTGAACTCTTCCCCTTTGACTCAAACCTTGCCATTATGCTGCCCATAAACATGCTTTGTCTTTGTTATAATCTGCATAAATTGGTCCACAAACCAGATTTTGTATCATGCTATAAACAATATTGTCTAAGCCTGCTGTGTTACCCATATAACAGCACAAAACCATGTCAAAAAGCAGCTCTGTTATGCTATCTCTAAACACTGCCACAACACTCCAAAATTGCTGCAAAAATAGCCCTGTTATGCTACTGCCAACCTAGTCCAAGCTTGCATTATCTCAGACCCGTGTTTGTATCAAATTTGCATATGAGAGCTGCATCTAAAAGGCAATGATGTAGCATACCCAAAATTTTCAAATTGTTATTTGTTTCCCTCCCAAAATACCAGCAAGACTTCCTCTATAAATGGATTCTTTTCACAACACACAATGGGGTTGGATTTGGGAGAGAAAAAACAGAATTCTTGTTAAACTCTGCTCATTCATAAAATTTTGCTCATCTTTAATTCTATTTTCACTCACAAAACAGAAAAATCCTCAACCCATTATTGTACAACCTTACAAGCTTTCCCCTAAATCAACTACCCAAATACCTCATATACACCATATAGAGATTACTGAAACAAAAGAATCATTTTGTAACACCCTTAACATCACCTTCTAAACACGAATAAAAATAGTATTTTGCAACTTTGACTGAGTTGGAGTGATTATGGAACTTTGCGGTACAAAGAAAGGATTAGAGAAACTTCAAGGAGGAGCTCGGCCAGTCATCACATTGCATCCAGAGACATCTATACATACTCCAAAGTTTCTCTTCAAGAGGTCAGGGTGCTGACACAGGCGTCCGTGTCATAGGACACGGCCCGTGTCAGGTCTACTGGAGCCAGAAACATGCAAAGTGGCAAGTCAGGGTGCTGACACGGGTGCCCGTGTCATAGGACACGGCCCGTGTTAGCTTAGTTGGTGCAGAAAGAAAAATGTACATGGATCATTACAGGGTACTGACACGGGTGCCCGTGTCACAGGACACGACCCGTGTCAGATCAGACAACATAAAACTTGATTTTTTTTTTTTACTTTTTGTTTTTATTTTCGTTCGATTCGGTTGTAATAGTAAAATTAGGTTTTATTTGCTTTTATCTCCCCATTTATGAACTTATACCCCCATCCTCTAAAGTGATGTAATAGCGTAAGATTTTAATTTCCGCAAATTTATCGCTTTTCATATAATTGTTAGTAATTATGGTGTGTATGTCAAGATAAAAACAACCGCTAGAAAACCCTAATCTCAAAGATAAAAATGCATGCAATCAAACACACTATTCACACGTGCACCTCTAGGGTAATCTTGCTTGTTGCCTGAGAAAATAGTCATGTCCCTAGAATATAGGAGTTTTAGCAAAGACCCTTGGTGAAAAAGATCGTAGTCCCTCGATGTTGCCTTCGGTAAACAATTTAGTCCCTTATGAAAATTGCTAAAACGCCTCATAAGTTGCCTTCTATGACTATACATTTGACCCACACTCGTCCCTTCACATCCAATGATGAGGCTTCTTACCAATCAATGGTAAGATAGTAACATCTAAAGGAGGAGGAAAAGAACAAAGACCTTTTGAGTAGGTAGGACTCTCGTAGCTGCTTTCTCACAAATCAAAACCATTTTCACACTTACACTTTCAAAAAACACCTTAAAAAAACAAACATCTCTTTGAACTATTTTCAAAACCAACACTTTATATACATTCTTATAGAGACGAGAATCATTACAAAGTTTGTCGAAACAAATGCGTTTTCAAAATACTTTCAAAACTCACCACAAACACATTTCAAACAAAGCAATTTCAAAAGTGATCTAGCAAGCAACTAAGAGCCCGTAGATAACTACGGATGAAAATGATGCTAACATATTCCCTTTTCATAACCTATCCCCCGAACTCAAGAAAATATCTCGAAAGGTCTTTCCTGTTCATTTCACCTTTTTCTTTATTGGATAAAAGAAAAGTCGGTGGCGACTCTTGCTATCCACAACATTTGCGATAAAATGCAAAACACCAAGTCAGTTCTCCCACTGTATTACACTTTGATTTCTTAAAAGGGATACATAGACATCTGGTCACGGGCTCGGCCGAGCAAAACTTTGTAAATATTTCATTCTTTTCCTTGTGTTTTCTTTTACATGCATTCCCTTTTTGCATTATCCCTTTAGCTTGATTAGCATTTAGATAGAAACACCCTTTAAATTAGAATTATAAGAGTGGGTTCCATGGAGTACCATAAATGTGATGGGTGTTAATACCTTCCTCTTTCATAATCGACTCCCATACCCGATCTCTCGGTCGTAAGATCGTGATTTCTCCCTTCAGATATTTCTTCAATGATTTTCCTTTCCCTTTTGTGGAATAAATAAATACTCGGTGGCAACTTCATTGATTAACTCTCGATGATTTTCCGCCAATTCCTTTAGGTTTTGAATACATTCTCTTTTTTGTTTCTTGTTTTATAGATATCGAGTACGACTCATGCGAGGTAATAAACGGGCAAAGGCTTGAACTTAGTATAATTATGAAGTCAGTGGCGAAGCCAATGAAAACTTACATAGGCTTCATAATTTTTCTATCTCTGCCACTGCATACGCATGTTGAAGAATGATGGAGTTTTAAAAGGATGAAGGTTTTATTGTTGTGTAATGAAAAAGATGGTCAATAGTGTAGAAAAGTTATTGTTATTTTTTCATGCCATATCTCTTGTTTCTTTTTTAGCCAACATATATATATATATATATATATATATATATATATATATATATATATATATATATATATATATATATATATATATATATATATATATATATATATATATATATATATATATATATATATATATATATATATATATATATATATATATATATATATATATATATATATATATATATATATATTACAAATTCATGTTGATGTTTTGGATGGTTCTCTAAATTTAATTCAAAATTATGTAATATATATTTTGTGGGAAAAACAATTACAATAATGAGCATCTCCTAGTGGTAAACTAATGTGTTGTTAAGGGAGAGGATCCAGATTCGATTCCATTGCATATCAATTTTTGTTTTACAAATTATCTAAAAAAATAATATATAGAAATATATATATAGTAAAATATAATGTATACTTTAAAAAAAAGTAAAAAAGAAGATTATTTTAAAATAAATAAAATAAAAATAAAATTTCACGGGAATTTAAAAAAATCATTATAAAATAAAAAGTGCTACGTGGACGGTTACACTGACAAAATTGAAGGAATTTTTGGTGAAATCTGACACTCAGGAGCCTAACTGACGGAATCTGAATATTAAGAGAGATGATTTAAAAAAATATTTTTCAGAAGACTAAAGGGAATCTCGCTAATTTTGTAGGGGTGTTGTATATTTAACTCTATTCTTTATCCACACTTAGCCACATTAAATCATGGATTATTTCCTTTCATGTCTACATCTTCACCAATTTCTGATTTTTATTTACATTATTTATTTTAGGCTCTCCTTGGTAAAAATAGAGGTTGAATGATAATCTAGTTGATAATTTATAGCTTATGACTGATGAATAATGACTGATAGTTAATAGCTGATGATTGATGACCGGTGATTTATAGCTAATGAGCTATTTGAAGTGTTTGGTAAAATTAACGGTTCAATTATTTGATGATCTGGATTGGGCCTACACTTGCCTTTCTAACGGGAAGCCCAAAGACAGCCCAAGTTAGGGATCATTGGGCAACTCCTCATCCGGCTGTTAGAGGACGTGGCCCACGTGCCCACGACAGCCATCTCAAACTGCCCTCCGGAAATCACGGGTCCAACCCTATTCTCGCGGAGCAGTTGACCAGGGGGGAGCCCACTTGCTGGACTCTATACACACGTAAGCCCTGAAAGTTCCTATTATTGGGCCTTAACATGGCCCAAGAGTGGGAACCTTGGCCCAGTGTTGGGGGCTATAAATACCCTCTCTCTCAAGAGGTCCAGGGATTCAATTCAATTCATATCTAAACTCATACTTGCTTGCTCATTCCATAACTTACTTTGCCATCAGAGTGTCTTGCAGGTACCCCCATCTCATTCAACTTCAGCCTGAGCCAGTTGTGACGATCCATTTCTGATCTGGTAAGATCAGTAGTGCCATCTGCGGGGAACTTGCTTCCCCGTCTTCTATTCACTTGAGACTAAAGCTAAACAATCCCCGACTGTCATGGCTGACCAGACTCGAGACAACATGAGCGTTCGTGTTGACAACGTCAACAACAACACCACCGACAATAATGTCGGCCTCGATAACGCCGGTACCTCCAACCACAACACAACCCCCAACGTCAACATGCTTAGGCCTTCTGACTATAGAGACAGAGCAACTGCTTCGTTATCATCTCTGCCTCGCCGACTTGAAGATGATAAGCCACTTCCCCAGAACTACCAACACGTCCAGTTCCACGAGGTCCCCGTCTTTGCTAGGGCAGACGCCACGACCATGGCACTATTCGCGGCAATCAATCAAACCAACTACCTAATCTTCGCCCAGGGAGAAAGACTGAGGGAGCTCAAGAGGATCGGAGGCCCCCAAGAAGACACAGGAGACCTCAATCTCCTCCTCCTCGACAAGTAGAGGAACATCCCTAATCTCCCCCGCAGAGACATAGTCGGGACATCTCTCGAAGCCCGTCTCCCCGACCAATCGGGCGACGGCCCCCCTTAGAAACTAAATAACTCGTTGATGCGGGAAGGCGCGATCACGTCTGTGATCGGTGGATCTGGAACTGACTGTTTAACGCTGGTTCGCGAAATGTCGCGGAAGCAAGAGTCGCCACCGTCTTTTATTTTCTCCAAATGGAAAGGACAAAAGCACAGAAAAATTCCTTATAGAGATTGCTCTCGGTTCGGGAGGTAGGTTATAGAAAGGGAAGGTGTTAGCACCCTTTCTATCCATGGTTATCCATGGGCTCTTAGGTACTTGCTCACTTGTGTTTTCAAAATGGTTTGTTTGCTTTTCAACTGTGGGTTTTAAAAAGTTTCTTTGAAAATTCCAGTTCGACTCTTGTATCGGTCCTCAAGAGTGTTTGAAAAATTGCTTTCGAAAGCTTTTTGAAAAGGTGTCGGTGTGAAAAGTATTTTTGATTTGTTTTGAAATTAGAGCAAGTATCTAGAGTCGTTTACCTACCCTAAGGAATTCGTCTGTGTAAATGTCCTTAAAGTAGTGCCATCCCACCATTGAGAGGTAGGTAGCACCACCGTTGGAGGTGTTCGGGTCAATTCGAGGTTCGGGACATGGTGATCACCAGAGCAATAGGAAGACACCTTAGAAGCTACCCTCATGCCAGGTTCCCGGATCATGAGGACTTACTAAGACATCCTCTACTCGACGATCACCTTTTGAGGCAAGGCAACAGTGAGGCGTACCCTAGGGGTGGTGTGTGATTCGTGTGTCAGATTCAGATATTTTTGTCTTGTTCATGTCAAAGTGATCTATGCGTTTGTTTTTATTTTTGTCATTCATTCTTGCATGCATTTATTAACAGTTAAAAAGAGCGAGAAATATAAAGTTCCTAGACTATTACAAAGGCGCGGGTCCACATCGCCAAATTTAATCCAGGACCCGATTTGACAGAAAATAAAGAAGTAAAGTGCGAAAGATAAATATTTACATGGCTTTGGGAGAATTACATTAATATTATAAGAAATAAAATAAAATGCGCGAATTGGAATTAAAATTGAAAGCGAGGGCGTTGGACCCTTTTAAAGAAATTAAATTGTAATTATGAAATTAATTAAATTAAAATGAAAAGAAATGATTTTTGAGTTTTTTGGTGTTTATGGGATTTTAATGAGAATTAAATGAAATTAAAATATTAATTAACCCTAATTCTAGTTATTTTTAATTTATTAAGAAAAGCATTAAAATTTAACCTAATTAATTAATTCAATTTTTATTTACAAAAATAATAATTAATAATTAATAATTAATAAAAGAAAAGAAAAAGGCGAAAGTAATTAAAACCTAATTCTACAAATTTTAAATTTATTAAGAAAATGTTAAAGTTAGACCTAAATTTAAAAAGCTAAATTAATTAATGAAATTTATTTACAAAAATATTAGTTAAATAAAATATATTTTGATTTTTGTCTTTTCTGATTTTTTATTTTATTTTTATGTTTTATGAAAATAACTTAATTTAAAGAATTAAAAAAAAAGATAATTGAAACAAATAAAATAAAATAAAGAAAAGAATTGCAAAACCTTGGGGGGTTCTGTCCCCAAACTGGAGGTTTTTTGGCTAGCAATCAGGCCCATTAGGACCCTGGCCTTGTTGACTTTATTGGCCACGTGCAGCTTCATTGACTTATGCCTAGGATGTTCTTCAAATCTGGACCTTTGGATTGGGATCATGGGATGCGTGGCAAGCTGAGATGGTGAGCGTATGGTGAACCTTTGGCTTGAATCTGCATAGGATTAGATTGAAACAAAATATATGAAATAAAGTGAGGGGACCTGGGAATCGAACCCAAGTCCCAGTGGTTACATGACAACACAGCTACCAACCATGCCAAGCGCTTTCTTTGTAGAATTAGTGGATAATAAATAATACATGTAATAAAACGTGCTAGTGACAATTAATTCAAAAAACGCGCTAAAGTTTGAATTATCCTTTCACTTCTTGACACCTAAGCATCTTCTTCCCTGTTCTGCGTTTTCCTGAAACAAACAAAATAAGATTGCAGGGGTTTTAAACCCCACTATGTGATATATGCAAAAATAGCGAATAGAAATCCTTGCATCATAAATTAGGCGCGATAGGGTAGTTGGATTCGTCCAAGCTTCCTGAATTCAATGGTCTAAGTCTCGTGTTCCAATTTTTCTATAACGAATAAGCCCCAATTTTGAATCTCTGCAACCCTAAAACACTCCAATGGTGGATTCGCGTATGGATGAGGAAAACTCAATTAAAGTATACAGTTAGCTTTAGAATCAATCAATTAGTGTAAATCCACAAAAAAATTGCAATGAGAATGCTTGAAAACCGAAACACGAATATGCAAAAAAGACGACACAGTTTGACTTCTAGTTACCAATTCTTGATGTTAGGGATGATGGTTTTGATTCAGGCACGTTCCTTGAAGCCTCAGGAACACAATGGAATGATTTTCTTGCCTTGAAATGCCTTGGAACCGTGTTTTCAGTATTTGAGTTTTCTTGAAAAAATGCAAGGTTGTCTATGGCTTTTTTGGGCGCCGCTTCAGGTTTTTGCACTAGGGTTAAGTTTGCACTTGTATAAGGAATGAATTCAGTCAATAATCCAAGCCCATAGCCTTGTTTTTAATGGTTTTCAAGATTTGATTTTGGTGAATCTTTTTCAATATTTTTTCATGAAGAATCATGCCAATTTGCACCAATTCTTTCCTCTTTTGATATGCACGAAATCCTTAGTGAATCATGAGTGATTGTCTTGCACAAAAAGATTTGAAAACCTTGTTTTGGTATTTTTCATATATTTTAATTAATTAAATGAATTATTAGCAATTAAAAATTCAAATAAATAAATAAAAATGATGAATAACTTCCCTTTGGGCCAAATGGTCGTGCACATGCTTTGGATGATGAATCTTGGGAGAAAAAGAGGCCCATTAGCAATTTTAAGGCATTTGAAGCAAAGTTGACTTTTCAAAATACCCAAAAAATTCCCAACTTCCACAAGACATATCTTGCTCAATTTTTAAGCTTTGATCATGTTCTTGGACATTTTGGAAAGGTCCTGAAGTCCTCTAACCAAAGCCTTTGGTCCCATGTCATTTTGATTTACCAATCTCAAGTTATGGCCTTTGACTTAAAGTCCCTTTTTGTTGACTTTTGAAAATGACCTATAATGTTGAAATTGATAACTTTTTGTGAGAGCATTTCTTGGACTTGAAGTGTGAAGAGGAGTTGTAGGAAATGTCTTTCTATTCAAAATGAGCTTTGGATGGAATTTTTCTGATAAACCATGTGGAAGTTATGCCTTGGTCAAGTTACAGTTGACTTTTTCAACTGTCCAAATATGGAAACTTTTGCATCTTGAGACTTTTTGAGCCAAACTTTGAGAATCATGATCAAGCATTGATCAAATGATGTTTGTGGCTTCAAAATGAGATGTTGACCAAAAATTTGAACTTTTGACTGTCAAATGACCATTTTGCCCCTGCAGTTGACTGTAGGGCAATTAGGGTTTTTGACTGTGCAATTTTGTGCTGTAAGTCTTGAAACTTGGAATGATGATGCTTGACCATGTTTGTAGGCATGTGGGACTTGATTGGACCCTTGAAAACTTCAATTTCTTTGCCAGAACCAAAACCCTAATTTTTGACTGTTAGGAGGCCTTTGAACTGTGCAACCCTTGGGGAATTTTGAAGCTTTGACTTGGCAAATTTGAAGAATATGGGAGGGCAAATTTTGGGGTACAACAGTTGCCCCTGTTTAATCTTCTTAGACCTGAGGATGTAGATTGGCTGACGTGCCTTTTGTAATCCGAAGGTGGAAGATGATTGAACACTAGAGTGCCCAGAAATTTGCGCTCACATAGTAGCAGTGTGATGATGGGAATGGGCTTATAGATGCCATTTGGAGATTAATGGATAGGATGATGGGCTTATAGATGCCATGCTAAGAGATGATGGAAGGTGGATGGGCTTATAGATGCCATCTGGGTGTTGATCGCGTAAGAGATTCCTTAGCGAGAGTTTGCGTACCTGCAAAAGAAAAATGATTACCTGGCCTGTTACAGGAGCTGGTCTTCAAACCCTTTGTATGGATGTGTCCTGACTGGTTACAGGAGCTGGATCTGGAGCTTCAAAAGGTGATGAATGAACCAGGGATAGTTACTACCTCAACAGGAACGCTGAGAGAACCTTGGGCGACTTCAACCTCAACAGTAATGCTGAGAGAATCTTGGGCGACTTCAACCTCAACAGTAACACTGAGAGAATCTTGGGCGACTTTAACCTCAACAGTAACGCTGAGAGAATCTGGGGACGATTACTACCTCCGCAGTAACGGGGAGAGAATCTTGGGGCGATTACTACCTCTGCAGTAACGGGGAGAGAACCACAGGCGACTTCAACCTCAACAGTAACGCTGAGAGAATCTGGAGACGATTACTACCTCCGCAGTAACGGGGAGAGAACCATAGGCGACTTCAATCTCAACAGTATCATTGAGAGAATCTTGGATATCTTCTACTGAGTCTTCATCAGGAAAATCTGTTAGGGGTCGATTTAGCTGGACTAGAGAAGGCCTTTGACTGGATAAGAAATAGAAAAATCTTAGGGTCGATTTAACTGAACCGGTCTAGGTCTTGAAATCTTCAACTGGATAAGAAACAGGGAGATCTTAGGGTCGATCTAACTGAACCAGAGAAGGCCTTTGACTGGATAAGAAACAGTAAAATCTTAGGGTCGATTTAACTGAACCGGTCTAGGTCTTGAAATGTCTTCAACTGGATAAGAAACAGGGAGATCTTAGGGTCGATCTGACTGAACCAGAGAAGGCCTTGAATATAATTGAGAACTTAACTGGATCTTTCCTGAAAGGTAAAGGTCAATCATAAGCAATGTATGATATCGATCAAGCAATGATGTTCTCAACATAAATGAGATTGTAAGGTATGATGCATTTATGCATGCTATAATGTATAGAAATGCGATGTTTATGAATATGTTTTTTCGTCTCGGGAAAATAAATCCTTGACGGGTGCCGGGAAGTCTCTCCTGGGCTGATGTTGAAGAATAGCTCTTTGCTTCCGCTGGGGATGATAGTTGCAAGAATACCAGTAGGAGAAGATGACTCCGTTGGGGAATAAACTTGGCGCATGGATTACTCTGCGGGGAGAGAAGTACTCTGACGATCTTGCTGGGAAACAAATACTCTGTGGGGAGAGAGGTACTTTGTTGAGTTGTTGATAATAACTTATTGGGGATACCCTTGTTGTGTTGGAAGTGTTGATAGACTTTGCTGGGGATAAGAATACTTTGCTGTGGACGGTCTTTCCGTGGCTTTTGGCTGAGGATAACCCAGTTATATCCTGGTAGGGAAATAACTCTTTGAATAAAGCTGGGAGACGCGTTCGTGCTCTGCGAGGATAAGCTTCCAGAATCTACTGGGGATGAGCTTACTGCTTGGGGAGATGAATTCCAACTTTCCTGGGGAACTAGATTGGACTCTCTTGGGGAAGTTTTGAATTGTAATTTTTTGTAAGTTGAAAGAGGGAACCTATGTAGGGTTGCCTGATGATGAGCTCGTGTAAAACCACATCTTGGAAAGAAGGACACCTGTGTAGGGTTGACTGATGACGGGCTCATGTAAAACTGCATCTTGGAGGAAGGAAACTTGTGTAGGGTTTACTGATGACGAGTCCATGTAAAAAATACGTCTGGAGCTTGAGAAGGGAACCTGTGTGGGGTTACGATGAGCCCGTGTAAAACTGCATCCTGGAAGAGGTAAAACCTGGGTAAGGTTTCTGATGACGAGTCCATGTAAAACTGCATCTTTGGGGAGATAAAACCTGTGTAGGGTTTCTTCGAGATAAGTTCGTGTAAAACTTTGGCGGAACTGGGGTAAGGTTACTGCGGGGTAAGTTCGTGTAAAACTTCTTGATGAACCGGGGTGAGGTTATCTTGAGATAAGTCCGTGTAGGACTTCTGGAGGAACCGGGGTAAGGTTACTACAGGGTGAGTTCGTGTAAAACTTCTTGATGAACCGGGGTAAGGTTATCTTTGCGGTAAGTCCGTGTAAGACTTCTGGAGGAACCGGGGTAAGGTTATCTTGAGATAAGTTCGTGTAAAACTTCTTGATGAACCGGGGTAAGGTTATCTTGGAGGTAAGTCCGTGTAAGACTTCATCTGAAAATTAAGAAGGAACCGGTGTAGGGTTACTTTGATGATAACTCCGTGTAAGACTTCTTGATGAACCGGGGTAAGGTCATCCTGAGATAAATCCGTGTAAGACTTCTGGAGGAATCGGGGTAAGGTTACTACAGGATAAGTTCGTGTAAAACTTCTTGATGAACCGGGGTAAGGTCATCTTGGAGGTAAGTCCGTGTAAGACTTCGTCTGAAAATTGAGAAGGAACCGGTGTAGGGTTACTTTGATGATAAGTCCGTGTAAGACTTCTTGATGAACCGGGGTAAGGTCATCCTGAGATAAATCCATGTAAGACTTCTGGAGGAACCGGGGTAAGGTTACTATAGGATAAGTTCGTGTAAAACTTCTTGATGAACCGGGGTAAGGTCATCTTGGAGGTAAGTCCGTGTAAGACTTCGTCTGAAAATTGAGAAGGAACCGGTGTAGGGTTACTTTGATGATAAGTCCGTGTAATACTTCTTGATGAACCAGGGTAAGGTCATCCTGAGATAAATCCGTGTAAGACTTCTGGAGGAGCCGGGGTAAGGTTACTGCAGGGTAAGTTCGTGTGAAACTTCTGGATGAACCGGGGTAAGGTTATCTTGGAGGTAAGTCCGTGTAAGACTTCTGGAGGAACCGGGGTAAGGTTACTGCAGGGTAAGTTCGTGTGAAACTTCTGGATGAACCAGGGTAAGGTCATCTTGAGATAAGTCCGTGTAAGACTTCTGGAGGAACCGGGGTAAGGTTACTTCGGGATAAGTCCGTGTAAGACTTCTGGAGGAATCGGAGTAAGGTTACTACAGGATAAGTTCGTGTAAAACTTCTTGATGAACCGGGGTAAGGTCATCTTGAGATAAATCCGTGTAAGACTTCTGGAGGAACCGGGGTAAGGTTACTTTGATGATAAGTCCGTGTAAGACTTTTTCTGAGAGAAAAGGAACCGGTGTAAGGTTGCCTGATGATGATCAAATGGATGATTGTCCTGTTTGGCTTCGGATATTAACCCATGATCTGGAATTTGTAAAGGTAGATGGTAATCATCTTTGTATTAACCTTTCCTTGGTACCTTGGTTGATAGAGCAACTGGATCGCCTGGACGACTCATTATTGCCCCTGTTTCTGAGGTGAGGGAAGAAGATACCTTGTGGAGGTGCTTGATGACTGCTGATTGACAAATCTTCCTCTGGTAAGCAAGTGACGAGATGCCTGGACATAGTCGTACGCTTTGATACCTAACTTTTGCCTGGACCGCCCTTTCGGGTTTTCAGTCCACCGGGATACCCATTTTTGCCCAAGCCGCCTTTTCAGGTTTTCAACTTGCCGGGTGTACAGATTGTTTTCATTTCATCCCTCATTTTGCCTGAACCCTTTTGGTTCGCCGGGAAGCCCTAATTTTTGCCTAGGTATGTCAACCTAGCGGGTCTTTTATCGTGCGTAGTATTTTTCGACTATGTCCACGCTCTTAGAATGCAGGGAGGTGCCCCTGACTGCTTGTGTTGCCATGCCACCAGAAGATCTTCGTTTGATCGTCCAATGCCCCAAGTGACTTAGACGGAGATTTCCCCCCCAGGCTTTGAGAGATTCTCTGAATCTTGACTTCACTGCCCCAGATGATGGACAATGATCAGGTCTGCCCCTTGATTGGAAGTGCTTCTGTCCATTAGGCATTTGTCGTGCGAATTTCCCTGCTGTTCAAACAAAAAGTCATGTGCAAACAATGTTATATCAAAAATGCAAAGCTTATGTCTGTCTTGAAGATTTTGAAAATGCATTCTTTTCATAAAACAAGTAAATGTTTGTAAAACGTGATGTCAACTCCGTATTTACCGTAGGCCTTAAGGAGTCAGGATACCTTTTGTAACAGTATGCTTTCGAACTAACCCATGCTTCAGCTAGGACTTTTAAGGGTTATAACGTGGCCTGGTTCATGGTTTAAGTAACAAAGGATAAAGGCTCAAATCATTTGTACCCACCCGCTCTTCGTGATGTTCTCCAAACCTAAACTTAGGGATGTCAGTTTGGACCTGTTAATGGGGATCTCCGCGGGGAACGCCCCGTTCGGGGCCCCAAAGATGGGGAATTTTCCCCCGTGGGGGCGGGGATGGGGAGAAAAATTCCCCCGAGAGCATTTCGGGGACGGGGACGGGGAATACACCCCCCGCCCCGCGGGGACCCCGCCCCGCCTATTATTTTAATATAGTTAATTTAATATATATATATTTTTTAGATTAGGTTTTTTAGTCATTTCCTTTATGTTTATTTATAAAAATAAATAAATAAATATTCATGTATTTATTAAGAGAGAGAAATGTAAATATTAGACCCTAAAAAAGTTGAAGCGTTTCATTTTCTTCTGCCAGACATTTAGAGTCTCACACGTTAGACTCCTTTTTTTCTTCTCCAATCAAATCTCCATTCATCTTCCTCTTCCAATTCCATCTTCTCTACTTGGTGTGCTTCCATTATTCACGGCTCTTACAATTTCATCAATAAGGTTTGATTTTCATAAATTTGTTCATGTAATTATTTATAGGAAAAAATAGATTATTTCTCTTTGATTCTCATAAATCTGTTTATATTATTGTTTATAGAAAAAAGTAGATTGTTTCTCCTTGATTCTCATAAACTTGTTCATGTAATTGCTTATAGGAAAAGTTGATTATTTTGATTAAATTTAAATTAAATTGTTTAGAAATTTTAGAGTTATCAAATCATTTGCATATTAAAAAAATATAAAATAATCAAAAAATTACTCATTTTTATCTCCTTTTAAATATTTTTGTGTTCATTTTTTATCTATACTATGCATTTGTAATTAAAATAATGTCGTCAGAGTTTCCTTAAAAAATATTAAAATATACTTTTCCTATTTTTATTAATATATCACACTATAATTTAATTTTCTATATTAAACAAAAAAATATTACTTTTTAAATGAATCAATATATCATGCTATCACGGTATCACCCATAAAAAAAACCAAATATCTTATATTTCTAATTATTAATGAAATAATAACATATAAACAATAATATATCATGCTATCACCCATAAAAAAATATATATCTTATATTTCTAATTATAAAACCAAAGCCATTAAGTGAAATAATAACATATAACTTTTTACACGAGTAAATATATCATGTATATAGGTAAATAAATGTATTCTCAATGTATATAATTAATTAATATATGTTATTATTTCTAATTGAAAAGTTACAGTAAATAAGGCATATTTAGAAATATGTGTAATGCATCATATATTTAGAAATATAAGATTTTTCTTATTAATTATTTTTTGTGTGAATTTCATGTATTTACTATTTCATTTATTTATTATTTTTTCATATATTTATTATTTTTGTTCTACTTCCATGTAGCCTTTTAAAATTTGTGTTTGTGTGTGCCAGGTTTTTGGTAAAAGAATGATTGGTGAAGTTCAATCATCTAATAGTCCTAATGTTGCTTTGGAAGGGAATGAAGTTCCTATAGAAAGTAGTGGAGTTTCACTCACACAGGAAGTTCAATCTACTCCAAATGAAATAAATATAGAAAATCAAGATCCTGAAGCTCCCGTTGAACCCACTACAAGTCCTAACAAAAGGGGATTAAAATCAGATGCTTGGCCCTATTTTAAAAGGCAAAAAATAGGAGGCATTTGGAAGGCTATATGCAAATCTTGTGATAAGAAAATTGGTGGTGATACAAAAAATGGTACTAAACATTTATTTGATCATATTAGCATATGTCCAAAACGCACAGAGAGAGGTCCAAAACAAGCCATGCTTAAAGTGACAGAAAAAAAATCCGGAAACAGACATGAATCATTTGTGGTTGGAAATTATACATTTAATCAAGATGTTTCTAGGAATGAACTCACGAAGATGATTATATTGCATGAATATCCCATCATGATGGTTAACCATATTGGTTTTAGAAATTATAGCCATTCTCTTCAACCTTTGTTCAAGATAGTTTCTCGCAACACCATGAAGAATGATATAATGAAGTTGTATGAAAGTGAGAAGTCAAAGCAAATGAAAATACTTGCAAAGAATAAAAGCCGCATTGCAATAACTACTGATATGTGGACTGCTAGCAACCAGAACAAAGGATATATGTCTGTTACAGCTCATTACATTGATGAAAATTGGATTTTGCAGAATCGGATCATCAGGTAACTTCTCCCTTCCATTTACGTTATTATTATAATATAGTTATTTTATGTGATATTTATTATAATTTATTTTTAGGTTCATTTATGTACCTACGCCACATACTGCTGAGGTCATTTGTGATTTTTTGGTAGATTGTTTGATGGATTGGAATATTGATAGAAAATTGTCAACATTAACCGTTGATAATTGTAGCACCAATGATGCTCTGATTGACCATTTGATTGATAAGATGTCACCTTCTTCTTTTATTTTAAAAGGGAAATTGTTTCATATGCGTTGTTGCGCCCACATATTAAACTTGATAGTGAAAGATGGCATGCAAACAATTTCTAGTTCAATTGAAAAGATTAGGGAAAGTGTCGGTTTTTGGGTAGCAACACCAAAGAGGGAGGAGAAATTTAAAGAAACTTGTAATCAATTGAACATGACTTATGAAAAGAAGCTTGCACAAGATTGTAGAACAAGATGGAACTCTACTTATTTAATGCTTGCTTCTGCATTGCCTTACGAACAAGTTTTTAAACGTTTAAAACAACGCCGTGATTCCCAATATAAGTGTGCACCAAGTGAAGAAGATTGGAAAATGGCAAGAGAAATTTGTGACAAGTTGAAATTATTTTTTAGTGTCACTGAGTTGTTCTCGGGTACTAAGTATCCAACATCAAACATTTATTTTCCCAAAGTTTGTCAAATAAGATTAGCTTTAAGAAAGTGGGAAGATTCTTCTAGTGATACTATACAAAGTATGGCAAGAAGTATGATAGTGAAGTTTGACAAATATTGGAGTTTGATTAATGGGGTGATGGCAATAGGGGCTGTTTTGGATCCTAGATATAAAATAACTTTGTTGAATTACTTCTTCCCACTTATGTATGGGAATAATGCTCCCAAAGAATTGGAAAAGGTAATACAAATGTGTGAAGATTTAGTTGAAGAATATCAACCAAATAATGATATGGTTCCTACAAGTAGTGAAGTTGGTGCATCAACATTGGTAGATGACATTGATGTCACAAGTCAAGATTGGGAGAAGGCTTATTCGGAATATGTGATGGAAAATACTTCAACTACAAATGTCAAGTCAGAATTTACTTCCTACTTGGAAGATGGTGTCTTGCTTGATAAACAAAAAAAAGGAAAATTTTGACATCTTAGGATGGTGGAAACAAAATGGTTTGAAATTTCCAACTTTGCAGAAGATTGCAAGGGACTTTCTAGCAATTCCTATCTCTACCGTTGCTTCAGAGTCCGCCTTTAGTACTAGTGGTCGTGTTTTAAGTCAACAACGTAGTAGGTTGAAGGAAGACACTTTAGAGGCTTTGATGTGCACTCAAGATTGGATCCGAAAAGATATAAAAGGTAATATATTTTTATCTTTTACAAGATTAATTGAAAAGGATTTTTAAATTTTAATTTAGCTATTTGTTTCTTAGGTTATTCAAAAACGTTGACTCAATTCGAATGTGTGGATGAAGATATGGATGATGATGATGATGATGATGATAATAAGGTAATTTACATATTAGTGTTGATTACCTTTTAGTTTTTAAAGTATTTTTTTAAGTAAATATAATTATTGATTGTTTACTTTTCGTAGGAAAAAGAAAGTCATATCTAATTGTGGAATGAGGAAGAAGACCTTGCAAGGAGAAGTTGGAAAGAGAGACATGATTGATCATTAATTGTTTGGATATTTTGCTTAATATTTTAGTTTATTTATATGTAACTTTGTTTTAAGTATTTTGATATTTCTACTTTACGTGTGTTATCAATTGAGCAAATAGAGATATGTTGACTTTTGCTTTTAGTTGACTTATTATGAAGTATTTTTTAGCTTTTCAAGCATACTCATGATGCTAAATTTTATAATTATCCCTTATTAGTTTTGATGAAGTATAGTTTTTTAAGCATAATTATGTTGTTGGATTTTTTTAGTTGTTTAGGCATATTGTTACTTTAAAAAGTATTATAGTTCATTTTGTTGAATTTTATAGCATTTTATAGAAATTTATAAAAAAAATATTATTATTTTGTGTTCCATTAGTATTTTTAATAAAAAAATAATAAATGTCAAATACTAGTATTTTTTAATAACATAATAAATATGTGAATTCTTTGTGCTTTTTATTTTTATAGAAAATATAAACATTTTAAAAAAATAAAATATTAATGAATAAATGTAGGATCTATGGGGATCCCCGCGGGGAACGGGGATCCGCGGGGAACGGGGATGGGGATAGAAATTCCCCCGTGACGAAGATCGGGGACGGGGACGGGGAATGAATTTGATGGCGGGGAAAAAGATGGGGAAGTGTCCCCCCGGCCCCGCCCCGCCCCATTGACATCCCTACCTAAACTCAGCTGATCGTGCGTTAGACCTTGTTTGAGTCTTTGTCCTGATGTTCCAATGATGGTTCAGATATTGATGATTTATTTTGAATAGGCAGTCATTCCTTATTTTTGTTGAGGGTTTGTATGACCTCTTTCTTTTTTATTTCGCTATCCCTAAATTTTGCCTGAACTGTTTCTTTTGTGATTACAGTTAGCGGGATGTCCCAGTTTTGTAAGTCTCCTTCATAGGTTTTGACTTATTGGGTTTTTATTTTTGAAAGATAACGACTGCCTGTCCTTATGATTATTCGGAATCATCACTGTCTTTTTTTTTTTTTAAGGACCTCTTTGGTGCCATTTGTTATGCACTTGGATCAACTGAGAGAACTACCCTGCCCCAGGTTATGATTAAGGGTTTTAAATTTCGAAAAGAAAAACTCCTACTTCTTTGGCTCAGAGGGGTTGACGAGGGATTATCTTCCTTATAACTCCAGTGTTTAGGGATTGAAACAATGCCTGTACCTCATCAGCGAGGTCTGTTCAAAAGCATACTGTAGATCGTGGCATCATTTTCGTCATCCTCCCTCAAGAGGCTTAGATTTATTAATCGAGCGTTGATCATCAGAAAAAATATGAAAACAATTTGTATATAGTGAATACGAATATATTGCTTCAAAACAGACATATGCGATGCATTAATGAAATAACAATGTTTAACATGAGTAAAATGTTTGAACGATCAAAGAAAAATACAACTTGAAAATCCTAATGAACAAAAGTCTTTTCGTCTCAGGGCTTGTCACTTCAAATGGTGAGCCTTGGAGGGATGGTAGAAAAACTCAGCCTGACCATCTTGTGTGAACTCCAATGCCCCTTCATCGATCAGGTCCTGGATCTTGTTCTTCAGAGCCCAACACTCATTTGTATCGTGTCCTGGACAGGCAGAGTGGTAGGCACACCTTTTATTGGGATCATAGATAGGAGATGCTGTGTTGGGGTTCCGGGGATGAGCCCTTAATGTGATCAGATTCAACCTCAACAAGCGTTGTAAAGCTTGGAACAGCGACATGTTGAGCTGGGTGAATTGCCTCCTGGGCTTGTCTGTCTGAAGCTGGTGAGGTTGGTGCTGAACTTGTGACCTTGAAGCCTTTTGAGGAGTTCTCTTATCCTCTTGCCTCAAAGGTGGTTGAATGATGACTGGCCCTTCAACCTTAGACGTTTGCCCCAGTTGGTTACCCTGAAGCAGTTGGTTGATGAGAACCCCGAGCTCTTCTTGTCTTTGAGCTAAACCTTGAATTGCAGTCACCTGCCCGAGCATCTGGGCTTTCATTGCATCCATTTCAGCTTGCAGATGTTTCAGTCGTTCGTCCTCAGCGCTGTTCCTGACCAAAGTCTCCATGAGGAGTGTCCTCAACTCCTCCTGCCCCTTGGATAGATTCAGGAGGATTTCCTCGAACCGAGTCTCTTGAGCAAGAAGGTCCTGGTTATCTTGTTGGGAAGCCATTGCTGAAATAAACAGCGAGAAAGGTAAGTGACCTGCAACAAGGATACCTGTTGTGTAATGATGAATGACATGCATGTAATGTTTTCAAAGATCTCGCGGGGTAAACAAGAAAATTGTTAGAATTAGGATCCAGTAGCTTGAAGGAACTTCATGTTTGTTGAGAGTCCTTCTTCAAGGGTCAAAGGCTCACCATATCCAGTGGGTCATAGCCCCTGACAGCTTTGGCTAGAGGAAAATAAATCCTCTTTGCCCCTTGCTAGATGTTTGATTTATCATGACCTGCATCACAAGCCCTTGAGATCCTTGAAATGGGTTAGTCTTCATGTTGGATGTATGCAATGGTGATGTTATGCTATGCATGGGGTAATGTAAGTAACCCTGTTATGAGTCCCAATTAAGGACTAAAAACAAAACCTGCAAGAAACTCAATAAACCCTGTTACAAGTCCTAATTAAGGACTATAAACAAAACCTGCAAGAAACTTAGCAAACCCTGTTACGAGTCCTAATTAAGGACTGCAACCAAAACCTGCAAGTACTCAAGTGTCAGATAACAAGCATGCAAATAGTCAAGTACGAAGGCACACAAGTCACACAAGACAAGCCCTTAGGGTTTAGGCCAGCATGAGGTCTAGGTATTACCCTCTTGAAGTTGGTGGGCTCAACCTGTCCTATTAGAAGTAACCGGGTTCTAAGGGTCCCAATATCATTGACTACCCTCAATCGGTCATAACTCCAGCATCGCAATCTTTTCTTGCGGCCAGAACCATCACGAGAGTTTAGCCTCAATGGGCGTAGCATACTGCTACTGTTCTAATGGCCAAGTTGTGTCATTTAAGGTTCTAAGGTTGTTGGTGCTTAATGACTCCTCAGAAGACCCATATTCTCCTCGTTGCGACACAAGGGATATCGGTACAGACCAAGGTGCCACACCAACGTAGCCACTGTTTCACCCGTGTCGGTCTATGCCGGACAGGTCCCTCACAGCTTATGCTACCTAAACAGGGTATCCCCAGATCCGGGTTAGGATCTTATGTAACTCCCATGCAACCCACAATAGTAAAGCAAGCAAGTCAATACAATTGAAAACACAGTTATGAACTATCCTAAGGTACACCTTACTTTATAAGATTTCCCCAGCAGAGTCGCCAGTTCTGTGATCGGTGGATCTGGAACTGACTGTTTAACGCTGGTTCGCGAAATGTCGCGGAAGCAAGAGTCGCCACCGTCTTTTATTTTCTCCAAATGGAAAGGACAAAAGCACAGAAAAATTCCTTATAGAGATTGCTCTCGGTTCAGGAGGTAGGTTATAGAAAGGGAAGGTGTTAGCACCCTTTCTATCCATGGTTATCCATGGGCTCTTAGGTACTTGCTCACTTGTGTTTTCAAAATGGTTTGTTTGCTTTTCAACTGTGGGTTTTAAAAAGTTTCTTTGAAAATTCCAGTTCGACTCTTGTATCGGTCCTCAAGAGTGTTTGAAAAATTGCTTTCGAAAGCTTTTTGAAAAGGTGTCAGTGTGAAAAGTATTTTTGATTTGTTTTGAAATTAGAGCAAGTATCTAGAGTCGTTTACCTACCCTAAGGAATTCGTCTGTGTAAATGTCCTTAAAGTAGTGCCATCCCACCATTGAGAGGTAGGTAGCACCACCGTTGGAGGTGTTCGGGTCAATTCGAGGTTTGGGACATGGTGATCACCAGAGCAATAGGAAGACACCTTAGAAGCTACCCTCATGCCAAGTTCCCGGATCATGAGGACTTACTAAGACATCCTCTACTCGACGATCACCTTTCGAGGCAAGGCAACAGTGAGGCGTACCCTAGGGGTGGTGTGTGATTCATGTGTCAGGTTCAGATATTTTTGTCTTGTTCATGTCAAAGTGATCTATGCGTTTGTTTTTATTTTTGTCATTCATTCTTGCATGCATTTATTAACAGTTAAAAAGAGCGAGAAATATAAAGTTCCTAGACTATTACAAAGGCGCGGGTCCACATCGCCAAATTTAATCCATGACCCGATTTGACAGAAAATAAAGAAGTAAAGTGCGAAAGATAAATATTTACATGGCTTTGGGAGAATTACATTAATATTATAAGAAATAAAATAAAATGCGCGAATTGGAATTAAAATTGAAAGCGAGGGCGTTGGACCCTTTTAAAGAAATTAAATTGTAATTATGAAATTAATTAAATTAAAATGAAAAGAAATGATTTTTGAGTTTTTTGGTGTTTATGGGATTTTAATGAGAATTAAATGAAATTAAAATATTAATTAACCCTAATTCTAGTTATTTTTAATTTATTAAGAAAAGCATTAAAATTTAACCTAAAATTAAACCTAATTAATTAATTCAATTTTTATTTACAAAAATAATAATTAATAATTAATAATTAATAAAAGAAAAGAAAAAGGCGAAAGTAATTAAAACCTAATTCTACAAATTTTAAATTTATTAAGAAAATGTTAAAGTTAGACCTAAATTTAAAAAGCTAAATTAATTAATGAAATTTATTTACAAAAATATTAGTTAAATAAAATATATTTTGATTTTTGTCTTTTCTGATTTTTTATTTTATTTTTATGTTTTATGAAAATAACTTAATTTAAAGAATTAAAAAAAAGATAATTGAAACAAATAAAATAAAATAAAGAAAAGAATTGCAAAACCTTGGGGGGTTCTGTCCCCAAACTGGAGGTTTTTTGGCTAACAATCAGGCCCATTAGGACCCTGGCCTTGTTGACTTTATTGGCCACATGCAGCTTCATTGACTTATGCCTAGGATGTTCTTCAAATCTGGACCTTTGGATTGGGATCATGGGATGCGTGGCAAGCTGAGATGGTGAGCGTATGGTGAACCTTTGGCTTGAATCTGCATAGGATTAGATTGAAACAAAATATATGAAATAAAGTGAGGGGACCTGGGAATCGAACCCAGGTCCCAGTGGTTACATGACAACACAGCTACCAACCATGCCAAGCGCTTTCTTTGTAGAATTAGTGGATAATAAATAATACATGTAATAAAACGTGCTAGTGACAATTAATTCAAAAAACGCGCTAAAGTTTGAATTATCCTTTCACTTCTTGACACCTAAGCATCTTCTTCCCTGTTCTGCGTTTTCCTGAAACAAACAAAATAAGATTGCGGGGGTTTTAAACCCCCACTATGTGATATATGCAAAAATAGCGAATAGAAATCCTTGCATCATAAATTAGGCGCGATAGGGTAGTTGGATTCGTCCAAGCTTCCTGAATTCAATGGTCTAAGTCTCGTGTTCCAATTTTTCTATAACGAAGAAGCCCCAATTTTGAATCCCTGCAACCCTAAAACACTCCAATGGTGGATTCGCGTATGGATGAGGAAAACTCAATTAAAGTATACAGTTAGCTTTAGAATCAATCAATTATTGTAAATCCACAAAAAAATTGCAATGAGAATGCTTAAAAACCAAACACGAATATGCAAAAAAGACGACACAGTTTGACTTCTAGTTACCAATTCTTGATGTTAGGGATGATGGTTTTGATTCAGGCACGTTCCTTGAAGCCTCAGGAACACAATGGAATGATTTTCTTGCCTTGAAATGCCTTGGAACCGTGTTTTCAGTATTTGAGTTTTCTTGAAAAAATGCAAGGTTGTCTATGGCTTTTTTGGGCGCCGCTTCAGGTTTTTGCACTAGGGTTAAGTTTGCACTTGTATAAGGAATGAATTCAGTCAATAATCCAAGCCCATAGCCTTGTTTTTAATGGTTTTCAAGATTTGATTTTGGTGAATCTTTTTCAATATTTTTTCATGAAGAATCATGCCAATTTGCACCAATTCTTTCCTCTTTTGATATGCACGAAATCCTTAGTGAATCATGAGTGATTGTCTTGCACAAAAAGATTTGAAAACCTTGTTTTGGTATTTTTCATATATTTTAATTAATTAAATGAATTATTAGCAATTAAAAATTCAAATAAATAAATAAAAATGATGAATAACTTCCCTTTGGGCCAAATGGTCGTGCACATGCTTTGGATGATGAATCTTGGGAGAAAAAGAGGCCCATTAGCAATTTTAAGGCATTTGAAGCAAAGTTGACTTTTCAAAATACCCAAAAAATTCCCAACTTCCACAAGACATATCTTGCTCAATTTTTAAGCTTTGATCATGTTCTTGGACATTTTGGAAAGGTCCTGAAGTCCTCTAACCAAAGCCTTTGGTCCCATGTCATTTTGATTTACCAATCTCAAGTTATGGCCTTTGACTTAAAGTCCCTTTTTGTTGACTTTTGAAAATGACCTATAATGTTGAAATTGATAACTTTTTGTGAGAGCATTTCTTGGACTTGAAGTGTGAAGAGGAGTTGTAGGAAATGTCTTTCTATTCAAAATGAGCTTTGGATGGAATTTTTCTGATAAACCATGTGGAAGTTATGCCTTGGTCAAGTTACAGTTGACTTTTTCAACTGTCCAAATATGGAAACTTTTGCATCTTGAGACTTTTTGAGCCAAACTTTGAGAATCATGATCAAGCATTGATCAAATGATGTTTGTGGCTTCAAAATGAGATGTTGACCAAAAATTTGAACTTTTGACTGTCAAATGACCATTTTGCCCCTGCAGTTGACTGTAGGGCAATTAGGGTTTTTGACTGTGCAATTTTGTGCTGTAAGTCTTGAAACTTGGTATGATGATGCTTGACCATGTTTGTAGGCATGTGGGACTTGATTGGACCCTTGAAAACTTCAATTTCTTTGCCAGAACCAAAACCCTAATTTTTGACTGTTAGGAGGCCCTTGAACTGTGCAACCCTTGGGGAATTTTGAAGCTTTGACTTGGCAAATTTGAAGAATATGGGAGGGCAAATTTTGGGGTACAACAACGTCCCCCTGCATCAAGAACGAAGACCCCCTGGAGACAGGGACGGGGGAAACCACCAATGGTCATACCGCCCGAGGACTGCTCCACGCGACCAGGGCCACAGTGACCGCCTCTACATCAGATCTTCGTCTCGCTTGCCCGAAAAGATTGACGAGGACGACCCCCGCGGTCCCTTGTCACAAGTTATCGTGCATGCACCCATTCCCCCCGGCATGGAGAAGCCTCCCCACCTGAAGGAATACAACGGCATCACCGACCTGGTCGACTATATAGACGGGTTTGAAGCCATGTTGCACTATCACAACATCGGGGGACCGATCAAATGCCGGTTGTTCCCCACAGCTCTGAGAAAAGCGGAGATGGACTGGTACAAAGGTCTCGCCCCGGGGTAAATTACATATTAGCGAAATTTGAATAACCAATTCATCAGTTCGTTCACTGCTTCACGACGACACCCGAAGACCGAAGCATCCCTCGAGGCCATCGTCCAGAGACACGATGAGACCCTGAGGGAACTTATTGACCGGTTCAACCTGGAAGCCATCCAGGTCCCCTGCATGGACCACATGAAAAGATACCTGCTCAAGAGGAGACTCCTCCCGGGCACTGAATTCATAAAGGCTGTAGGGATCGAACCACCCCGGACATTTGATGCCCTCCTTGAGAAGGCCAGAGCCTATATGGACTACGAGGAGAGAGAAGCGACCAACAGAGCCTAGAATCCCAGGAATCTCGGATCTACTAGTAATCCGCGGTAAGACACCGCCCTTCCTCGACGAACTGGCGAGAAGAGAAGGGATGACAAACCCCGAGACGCCCGGGAACAAAGGGGGCCCTCGGGGAGGTTCACTGAGTACACTCTTCTAACGGCTTCCCACGAGCGCATCTTAGAGGAGTACGCAAATATAGACTTCAAGGACAGCAGCGTCAAGCGTCCTCACCTCGCTCCTGCTAAACCCGGGGTAGACCAAAGCAAGTACTGCCAGTATCACCGGAGCCACGGGAACTTGACCGAAGATTGTGTCCATCTCAAGGACGCCATCTAGACCCTCATAAAACGGAGGAGACTCACGCAATATCGGCGAGGCGACACCCCTCATCGAGATTCCCATGAGACAGGAGAAGTAGAAGAGGATGCCCGACCATCTTACGAGACTGGAGGACTTCTACGTCCCCGAACATGTGCAAGAGCCTCTGTCTACGCACAACAGGTGGGAAAACTTCCCCTCCGCCATGGTCATCAATGGTGGAGGGTTTAATGATTTGACCATAAATTCAGAAAAGAGGAAGCTGGACGAACTGGTCGACACGGCTCCCCTGCAAACGGTGACCTTTGAAAGGGTGAAAGGCAGATTAAAGTCAATCACCTTTTACCTCGAGGAGCTTCCCAGAGAGGCCCCCAATTCAGCCATCCCTCTTCTGATAAGGGCGAGAATGGCCAACTTCGACGTCCACCGTATCCTGGTCGATGAGGGAAGTTCCGTCGACATGATGTACAACCATCCCTTCAAAACCCTGCAGCTCGATGACTCTCACCTTTCATCATATGTGGGGTCAGACCTGCAGGGCTTTAATGGATCGACCTCCAAGTCGTGGGGGTACGTGAAGCTTATGGTCATCTTCGGCGAAGATACTGCTACCAGGCAGGTCAAGGTGAACTTCCTCGTCATCGACTCCCCATCCCTCTACAACTGCATCCTCGGGAGGACGACACTGGCAGAGCTGACCGCGATGCCCTTCATTGTCCACCTAAAGATGAAGTTCTACACCAAGAGGGCACGAGTCGCCACCATTAAAGGTAACCTAGAAGCCGCAAGAAGATGCTTCAACGCGGCGGCCAAGGGACGCAGCACAATCGACACCGGGACACGGCCCACCAAGAAAGCTGCAACTGCACGACCAGAGCCTCAGCGGTCAGAGTCACAGCCCGTTAGAGTAGAGGAACAGAGGGCCCCTCCAAAGGTCGACTCGATCTCGTTGAACACTCGCTTCGACCAAGACAAACCCTCCAACGGTGAGCATGTTCCCTTTAGACCAATTCTGGATGGGGACTTTGAGCTTGTCCCTCTCGGTGAAGACCCAAGCAGAGGGGTGAAGATTGGCACTGGAATCCTCGACTTCGCAAGAAAGCAGATCAAGGCCTGCTTGAGGGAGAACACATATATGTTCGCATGGAGTTCTACAGATATGCCCGGTCTCGACCCTGAGGTCGCCTGTCATCAACTCGCCATTGATCCAGTCGCTAGGGCAGTAGTACAATGTAGGCATAGGCAGTCTCACGAGAAAGCGGAGGCTGCTGAAAAAGCTGTAAAAGACCTCCTAGAGGCAAATTTTATTTCTGAAGCCCAGTATTCAACCTGGCTGTTAAATGTTATACTTGTTAAAAAAAATAATGGAAAATGGCGAATGTGTGTTGACTATACCGGTCTTAACCGGGCATGCCCCAAAGATGCATTTCCCTTACCTAATATTGACATGCTGGTCGACAACTCGGCCGACTATAAAATTTTATCATTTATGGACGCCTATTCGGGCTATAACCAAATCCTAATGGCAATAAGCGACAAACATTACACCGCTTTCATGACCAGCTCAGGAAACTATTACTACAACATAATGCCATTCGGTCTGAAAAATGCAGAAGCAACGTGTGATACGGTGGGAAAGAACTGGCTGTTTTTTGGAATGTTGGTTTGTGTTTTGCATTTGTTTTCGCAAAATGTCACGGTAAGCAAGAGTCGCCACCGTCTTTTATTTTATCCAACAAGGAAAGGAAAAAAGCACAGAAAAATTCCTTTTTCGAGATATTTCTCGGGTTCGGGGGTAGATTATAGAAAGGGAAGGTGTTAGCACCCTTTCCATCCGTGGTTATCCACGGGCTCTTAAGTACTTGCTCAATTGTTTTCAAAATTGCTTTCTTTGTGCTTGTGGGTTTAAAAAAAGTCTGTTTGAAAAGTGTAAGTGTGAAAAGTTTTGTTTTGTTTTGGAAAGAGCAAGTACCTGAGAACCATCTACCTACTCGAAAAAGGAATCGTTCTATGCTATCTTTCTTTAGACAATGTTATCCCACCATGAATGAGTAGGTAGCATCGTCGTTAGAATTTAAGGGTCAATTCGAATTTAGGGACTTACGGTCACCAAAGCAATGTTAGGACGCCTTAGCGGTAACCCTAATGTCTTAGATCATTTGTTTTGAGGCAACAATATCCGAGGCAACCGTTTCGATGTGACTATGATCTTTGGACAAGAGGGCGAACTCTAAAACAACCTATACTCAATGACCGCGTTACAAAGGCAACCAAGTGGGGTGTACCCTAAGAGTGCGCATGTGTGAGTGTGTCGTTTTCAGTTATTTTGTCTTTGTACATGTCAATGGTTATCTATGTTGATTTTAGGTTAAACATTCAATCTTGTCATGCATACCTATTATCAAACATCTAACAGTTATATTTTTGCGGAAAATAAATTGCGGAAATTAAATTACAAGGCGTCGGGTATTTACATCGCCAAAAACAACTCTTTGAAATTTAAATGCGAAAAATAAATAAAGCGATAAAATAGTCCTAATTATCTATTACATTCCGGAAACAAATATAATATTGAATAAAAATGGATCGCGTGCGGGAAATTAAATCGGGCGCAAGTTCTAGGGTTTTGACCCTTTGTTATTAAAGAAAAAAGATTTTTTTGATTATTTTTGAATTAAGAAAGAAATTAAACTAAATCAATTATTGAATTAAATAAATAGGTTAATTAATGAAAATAAATATTTTTGTTTTTTTGTTATTTAAAGAAAGAAATAAAAATTGATCAATGTTAATAAAAACCTAATTAAGTCTAATTGATTTTAATTATTGAGAAAAAAATATTAAAGTTAATCCTAATTAATGGCCTAAATTAATTAAATTAATATTTATTAATAAAAATTGAAATTTGGTTTTAATGAAGAAAAATATTTTTTGTTTTAATTTTATTAAAGAAAATTATTTGATTGGTTAATTAATAATAAAAATAATAAAACAAACAATTAAATAAAATAAAAAATGAAAATAGAGAGAGTTAGAAGTGTATGGGCCTGAAAGGAGGTTTGGATAGCAATTCCATGGCTCAATTGGCGCTGGCCTGGTGGACTTTGTGAGATTCCATGTGCGCCCTTTGACTTGGTCCCATGGTAGACCATAATCCTGGATCATCAGATCTGGCCTTGGGCCATCTGGTGCTTGATTAAGTGAGGGAGCATGGTAGGCTATGCACTTGGATCAACACATGATTACCTGAAGAAAAATATAATAAAGCATATGGGGGGACCTGAGATTCGAACCCAGGTCCTGTTTGTATTTGGATGCACGCGTTCACCACTAGGCCATTGTGTGTTACTTGTTAGTATATTAAACAAAAATAATAATAAGACAAAACGCGTTATATTGCCAGAAAATAAATAAAAAAGTGCGTGAAAGTTTGAATGGTCCAATCAGAGGGAGACACGCCATCGTTCCTGACCTTCAAACCCTGTAACTTTACCTACGGATTTAAATCCGCAGCTAAATGCGTGGGTCATTCCTAAAATCAATTCCAGGCCATATAAATTCCTCCCAGGACCATGGTTGTGCTCGTCTTTCTCCTCCGGTCATGTCCATAGCCATTATTAGGGCTAATTTTACCTGTAAGGGAAATGCCCAAAAAGCAAACCACAAAACCCTAGATTCAGTTCTTGGCTTTACAGGTCAGATAAATAAAATTGAGTGATACAGAAAGCTTGGAAATTTGATGAGGATCATGAATATGCCCATAGTTTGTGCAAAAGATGCAAGAAATAAGATTTGCGAATTCAAGAGAAGGGCGATTTTTTGAGATACTTATAGAGCTTTTGAGCGTGTATGGAGACTAGCTTTGGGTTTGTTCTGCTTCAGTGATTGTCAAGGAAACCATTGAGATTGTTCTTGGCTTCTGAATTTGCCTCTAAGTGTGATTTTGGTTTTGCACTTTTCTGTGAATTTTGCAAGTTTTGCTTTCAGTGTTCTTGCAGCCTCTAGCCTCCAATTTCGTGCCTTTTCCTTCTATATGTATCATGGAATGTATTAGGTCAAGAATTATGCTTTGAATCTTTGCACATCAATGCCATGGGATTTGATTTGATCCACCATTGAAAGCGTGCCTAATTTGTCAAAAATCCACCTTTTTACACATGATTTTGTGTGATACGAATTTGATGATGATATTGATGATGATTAAGTCCTGAAAATAGAAAAAGATCTCATGTAATCAAGTTTTGGGATTTTATTTGATTTAAATTGATTTGAAATGAAATAATTCAATAAAAAATCAAATAAAATAATAAAATTGATAAATGGACACAAGGCTGAAGCTAGGACACGTATGCAATGTGGAAAGTTCAAATCAAGTGGAAAAGAATGGGCCCATTTGACAAAATTTGAAGTTTTGGGGATAGTTGACTTTTGGCAATTTTGCAAAAATGCCCAACTTCAACAATGCATAACTTCTTCAATTTTGAACTTTTGGAAGTGTTCTATGACTTTTTAGAAATCTTGATATGTCCTCTAACCAACCCTTTTGGTCTCATATCATTTTAATATTCCATTCTCATGTTATAAGCTTTGGCAAAAAAGGTGTTTTTGTTGACTTTCAAAAATGACCTATAATGTCCAAATTTATAACTTCTTGTGAGTGCATTTTCTAATCTTGGGGTATGAAGATGGATTATAGGAAATTGCATCCTCTTAAAAATGAGCTTTGGATGGGTCATTTCGCATAAAGTATGAGAAAGTTATGCTTGGTCAAAGTTGAGTTGACTTTTCTTGCAAAACCCTAATTTAGCAACTTTTGAGTCTTGATGAATTTTGAGCAATCCTTGATGAATCATGATCAACCCTTGATCAAATGATGAAATATCCTTTAAAATTAGAATGTTGACAAAAAATCTTGAGGTTTGACTGTTTATAGGTCACAGTTGACTTTTGCCCTAGCACAGTCGATTTTTGGACCCTTTGAGCAATTGACTGAGAAAACTTCCTCTGCAAGGCTTGAAATTTGACATGGATGACCTTGAGAACATATTAGGACATTAGGGAGAATTTTAGGTCATTTGGACTCAAGGATCTTGATGCAACACAAAAACCCTAATTTGGGGTTGACTGCCTTAGGAGATAGCTTGACTGTCCAACTCTTGAGCAATCTTGAGCCACTTGGAGATTTTCCTTGCAATGTTTTAAGAAATATGAGAGGGCAAATTTTGGGGTACAACAGCTGCCCCTATTCAGTCTTCTTAAACCTGAGGATATAGATTGGCTTTCGTGCCTTTCGTGATCTGAAGGTGGAAGATGATTGAACACTAGAGTGCCCAGAAATTTGCACTTGCATGAAGTGGTATCAGCATTGTGATGTCAGGAATGGGCTTACAGATGCCATTTGGAGATTGTTGATAGGAGGTCTTCGACTGGAATAAGAATCATGGAGATCTTAGCATCGATCTGACTGAACCAAAGAAGGTCTTGGATTAACTTTGACTGGATAAGAATCAAAAAAATCTTAGAATCGATTTAACTGAACCAGACGAAAGTCTTGGAATATCTTCAACTGGAATAAGAATCAGGGAGATCTTAATGTCGATCTGACTGAACTAGATAAGGTCTTGGATTAACTTTGACTGGATAAGAATCAGAAAAATCTTAGAATCGATTTAACTGAACCAGATGAAAGTCTTGGAATATCTTCAACTGGAATAAGAATCAGGGAGATCTTAGCATCGATCTGACTGAACCAGAGAAGGTCTTGGATTAACTTTGACTGGATAAGAATCAGAAAAAAATTTAGAATCAATTTAACTGAACCAGACGAAAGTCTTGGAATATCTTCAACTGGAATAAGAATCAGGGAGATCTTAGCGTCAATCTGACTGAACCAGAGAAGGTCTTGGATTGACTTTGGCTGGATAAGAATCAGAAAAATCTTAGAATCGATTTAGCTGAACCAGACAAAAGTCTTGGAATATCTTCAACTGGAATAAGAATCAGGGAGATCTTAGCGTCGATCTGACTGAACCAGAGAAGGTCTTGGATTGACTTTGGTTGGATAAGAATCATAAAAATCTTAGAATCGATTTAGCTGAACCAGACAAAAGTCTTGGAAGAGCATCTATATGAGGAATCCGCTGAAACAACCCTCAATAGATGTAGTTTTTAAGGGGACTACCAGGTCATGTAAGTAGTCAACGGTGTTTATTGATTCGTCTTTCCCTGAAAAGGTAAGGAGTTAGTCATATGCAATGTCATGATGTATGAAATGCATAATATATATCAAGCAATGATGCTCTCAAAATAAATTAGATTGTGTGGTATGATGCGTATATTCCTGTATCATGATGCATGGAAATGTAATGTTTCTAGCTGGGGAAGATAACTCCCAGATAGCTGCTGAAGAATAGAGCTGGATTCTTCGTTTCCGCTGGGGATGGCGAACGAAGAGAATAAACCTGTAGGAGAGGATGACTCCGTTGGGGGGAATAAACTGATGATGAGATTACTCTGAGGGGAAGAGATGTTTTGCTGAAGATTCCACTGATAAATTCCGTCGGGATGAATTATCGTTGCTGGTGATATTGAATCCTATTGGGGATTGAACTCCTGTTTATGAAAGGAAAGAACTCCGCTGGGGACGATCTCTCAGTGGCGACTTCACTGGGGATAACCTGTTAGACTTTGGTGGGGATAATCCTTTGAGCTCGGCTGGGAGATTTATTTTTGTACTTCGCTGGGGATAAACTTCCAGAGTCTACTGGGGATGATTCTTTCAACTCCGTTGGGGAAGCTTTTTCAGACTGTGCTGGAAAAAAAAATTTAATCCACTGGGGATATCTTGTATTTTGCCGGGGAATATTCTTATACTCCGTTGGGGAATATTAAGACTGCCGGGGATATTAAGCCTTTTCAGTGTTGATGGTTGATAAACTCTTCTTGGGGAGAATATTACCGACTCATTCACAGTTGCAAGCCTCAGCTAGGGAGAGCTATCATTATTGTCTTACTCTGCGGGGAGTGAAAGTACCCTGGTCATATTCTTCAACTGAATTTACCTTGTACCTGGCGGCCAGAGCAACCATACAGCTTGGACAATTCTCATTTGCCCCTGTTTCTGATATTACCATTAATCATATTTTTGTTTCGCAAGCAAATATCTATGAGTGGCAATTAATGTCAAGTGCATATATAAAAAATGAACATTGGACGTTCTTTGCAAGACAAAACAGATAAAGGAAAACAATTTGAAATTTGTCTGAAAGTGAATTGTATTGATTTTGAAGTTTGGCCTGTAAATAGGCGTTTCTGTACAAGAGGCTGACGTCCTAGTAGGAGAACGCCGCCGAATAATAGAATTTACACAATTTGTGAAAAACTAAACAAAACAACTATGTGAATAATCCCATTGGGTTCCAACTCTGCTATTGCCCTTATGTCCTCGAGCATCTCATTATTTTGCTGCGTGGTTGAAGATGAATCAGATTGATTAGTGTCGTCCGACCTTGATAGTCGATACCGAAGTCTGGATGCAAGGTGATCCAATGAGACATAGTGTTACGCTTTGATCCCTAATTTTTGCCTGGACTGCCCTTTCGGGTTTTCAGTCCACCGGGATACCCTGTTTTGCCCAAGCCGCCTTTTCAGGTTTTCGACTTTCCGGGTGTACAAATTTTTTTCATTTTCATCCCTTATTTTTGCCCGAACCCTTTTGGTTCGCCGGGAAGCCCTTATTTTTGCCTAGGCCAGTCAACCTAGCGGGTCTTTGATTATGCGCAGTATTTTTTCACTATGTCTGCATTGACGGGGTGAGGAAGGTCGTCACCATCCATGGTGGTTAGAATCATAGCTCCTCCTGAGAAAATGTTCTTAACCATAAATGACCCTTCGTAAGTAGGGGTCCATTTTCCCCTGGGATCACCTTGAGGTAAAATGATGCGCTTGATCACCAGATCCCCAACTTGATACTCTTATCGTCTGACTTTCTTATTAAACGCCTTAATCATCCGCTTTTGATACGTCTGACCATGACAAATAGCAGTGAGTCTCTTTTCGTCGATTAAGTTCAACTGATCAAGCTGGGTCTGGATCCAGTCATCTTCGCTCAAACCTGCATCCTTCATAATTTGAAGAGAGGGTATCTGAACTTCAATGGGTAATACAACCTCCATGCCATATACCAAGGAATAGGGTGTTGCCCCTGTTGACGTCTGTGCTGAAGTACGGTACCCATGAAGAGCAAATGGTAAAATCTCGTGCCAATCTTTGTATGTCACAGTCATCTTCTGCACAATCTTCTTAATGTTCTTATTCGCCGCTTCCACAGCCCCATTCATCTTCGGCCGGTAGGGAGAAGAGTTGTGATGCTGTATCTTGAACTGTTTGCAGAGTTCGGTGATCATCTTATTGTTGAGATTGGTACCATTGTCCGTAATGATCCTCTCTGGTACACCGTATTGACAAATCATATTGTGCCGAATGAACCGTGCCACGACGTTCTTGGTTACTGTAGCGAAGGAAGCTGCTTCAACCCACTTTGTAAAGTGATCGATAGCTACCAGGATGAAATGATGCTCGTTGGATGACGTAGGTCTGATCTCGCCGATCATATCAATGCCCCACATTGCAAAAGGCCAAGGTGCTGTCAAGACGTTCAGAGGAACTGGAGGTATGTGCACCTTATCAGCATAGACTTGGCACTTGTGACATGTCCGAGAATGCTGATAACAATCGGCTTCCATTGTGGACCAGAAATATCCTGCCCGAAGGATTTTCTTTGCCATGGTGTGTCCACTGGAATGAGTTCCGAAGGTACCTTCATGTAACTCTATCATGATCCTTTCTGCTTTGGTCTTATCCACACATCGCAGTAAGGTCGAATCATGGTTACGCTTGTAAAGAATGCCATTGCTGATGAAAAACTTCACTGCGAACCTCCTCAGAACTTCTTGTCATTAACAGATGCACCCTCGGGGTATTCCTGAGCCTCAAGGTATCTCTTCACCTCATGAAACCAGGGTTTATCCGCTACCTCTTCAGTCTCAAGATCACAGTAATGTGCAGGTTCGTCCAATCTTTCAATGATAATCCGGGGAGCTTCGTTGTTCCAATTGACTTTAAACATAGAAGTTATTGTAGCTAACGCGTCTGCCAACTGATTCTCCTCTCTAAGGAAGTGTTCAAAGGTTATTTCCTCGAAATGTGGGAGCAACGTCAATACATACTCCTTGTAAGGAATAAGATTAGGGCGTTTCGTATCCCACTCGCCTTTGATCTGACTGATCACGAGAGCGGAATCTCCGAATACACTCAAGAACTTAATCCTTAGGTCAATTACTGCTCAAAGACCCATAATGCATGCCTCATACTCCGCCATGTTGTTGGTGCAGTTGAAACATAGTCAGGCGGTGAACAGAGTATGAGAGCATTTAGGAGATATGATCACGGCGCCAATGCCATTACCCAAAGCATTCGAAGCTCCATCAAAGTACATAGACCATCGGGATCCTTCCTCAGGTCCTTCATCCGGTCCAGGTGTCTCACAGTCAGTCACTATCATGATATTCTCGTCCGGGAATTCAAAGTTCATAGACTGGTAATCATCCACTGCCTGATGTGCCAAATGATCTGCCAACACGCTTACCTTAATTTCCTTTTGGGTCGTATATTGGATGTCACACTCAGTCAAGATCATCTGCCATCTCTCTATTCTTCCGGACAAAGTAGGCTTTTCGAATATATACTTGATTGGATCCATCTTCGATATCAATATAGTAGTGTGAGTCAGCATATATTGTCTCAGTCGGCGAGCAACCCATGCCAAAGCGCATCAAGTTTTCTCGAGCAACGAGTATCGGGTCTCGCAGTCGGTAAACTTTTTGCTAAGGTAATAAATAGCATGCTCTTTTCGGCCAGACTCGTCATGCTGACCCAGCACACATCCCATTGATTTGTCGAGAACTGTCAAGTATAGGATTAAGGGTCTCCCTTCAACTGGAGGCATCAGAATGGGTGGCTCTTAGAGATACTCTTTGATCCTTTCGAAAGTGGCCTGGCATTCACCGTTCCAACGTACTACTTGATCTTTCTTTAGTAACTTGAAGATTGGTTCACAAGTAGCGGTCAGGTGTGAGATGAATTGGGTAATGTAGTTTAGTCGTCCCAGAAAGCCTCTGACTTCTTTTTATTTTTGGGGAGATGGTGTCTCTTGTATGGCCTTCACCTTTGCCGGATCCACTTGAATACCTTTATTGCTTACGACGAAGCCCAGCAGCTTACCAGACCTCACCCCGATGGTGCACTTGTTCGGGTTTAACCTCAGCTTGTACAACTTCAACCTGTCAAATAACTTCTGCAGATTTTCAAGGTGTTCTTCCTCAGTCTGGGACCTTGCAATCATGTTGTCGACGTATACCTCAATCTCATGATGGATCATATCATGGAATAAAGCAACCATGGCACGCTGATACGTTGCCCCGACATTCTTCAATCCAAAAGGCAATGACCTTGTAGCAAAAGGTACCCCACTGAGTAACAAAGGTTGTCTTCTCCATGTCTTCGGGAGCCATTTTAATTTGATTATAACCGGAGAAACCATCCATAAAGGAGAATATCTTATGCTGAGCGGTGTTGTCAACCAGAACGTCGATATGAGGCAGAGGGAAATCATCCTTGGGACTTGCCCTGTTCAGATCCCTATAGTCGACACACATTCGAACTTTACCATCCTTTTCAGCATGGGAACCACGTTGGCCACCCACTGTGGGTAAGAAGTAACTGTTAGAAAATCGGCGTCAAACTGTTTCATCACTTCAGCCTTGATTTTCTCAGACATATCCGAGCGCATACGGCAGACTTTCTGTTTTACTGGAGGATAGTCTTCCTTGGTAGGCAATTGGTGAACCATAATATCGGTATCCAAACCAGACATATCTTCATAAGACCAGGCAAAGATCTCAACGTAGTCACACATCATCTGAATCAACCGTTGTTTCATACTAAGCTCCAGGTTTGCACCGATCTTGACTTCTTTCTTGTCTACCTCTATACCCAGATTCACTGTTTCCACTGGCTCTTCATGTGGTTGTATAGCCCTCTCTTCTTGAAGTAACAGTCTTGCAAGTTCATCAGGCACTTCGCAATCATCTTCACCTTCGTCTTCGGCTAAGTTGATCGGATTTTTGAAGTCATAACTGGCAGTAGCAGAGTCATTACCAGTGAGATCCAGAGTGGATGTAGACCTATATATGTGAGTGTGTGTAAAATAGTTGTTTTGCAATATATAAAAAGAAAAACAAGGACCGCAAAATTTGAAATGCAAGAAAACGTCCAATGCTTTTATTGATGATATATGAAAATGACACACATAAAGCCCTCACAAATGAAGCCACAGTGCCCCGGGTAAGACACCGGGCCATAAAGTTTAAAACATTGTTTGTTACAATTTCAAAACAAAAAGTCTCATTACTGGGTGATAGCAGAAACGGGCATAGAATCCTTCGTTGTCCATTTGCTTAATCCACCATCAGCAGTCGGGTAGATCCAACTGTCAATATCAAACTCTTCATCATCGTCATCCCTGATAGCATTCACCCCTACATCCTGTTTAGGCTTTTCTGGTGCTCCCAACTCGATCTCCTTAGCATCAATCAAGTCATGTACCTTGTTCTTCAAAGCCCAAAAATCATTTGTATCATGCCCCGGGCTATCTGAGTGAAAAGCGCAACGGGCATTAGGGTTGTACTTAGGCGATGCAGTGTTGGGATTCCGTGGAGCCTCCCTCGGAGTTACTAGATTGGTTTTCAATAACTGCGGCAAAATCTGAGATAAAGTCATGTTGAGATGGGTGAATTGCCTTCGGGGCCTCTCGGCCTTTTGCTGATTGTTGCATTGAGGAGCACCGACAGGTCTTGAAATGACCACCGCATTAACAGCTTGGCGGTGTTCGGGTCTATTCTGGCTTTTCGAACCGTAAACAGCACTGGACTCTTTCTTAAAAGGCTTCTTCTTGGTGCCTGATGAAGCACCCTTCTGTATTTTACCAGACTTAATACCAGCCTTAATCCTTTCACCGGTCATAATTAGCTCTGTAAACCCAGATGAAGAACTTCCGATCAGATGGTTGAAATACGGACCGGACAAGGTCCCCAGAAACATATCAACTAACTCCCTATCAGCCAAGGGTGGTTGCACTCTTCTAGCGAGGTCCCTCCACTTCTGAGCATAATCTTTGAAACCTTCACCCGTTCCCATAGACATACCCTAGAGTTAGGTACGCGTGGGAGCGAGGTCGGCATTGTATTGGTACTGCCTGTAGAAAGCAGCAGCCAAATCTTCCCAACTGCGGATACTGGCTCCTTCTAACTGGTAAAACCATTCAAGCTGAGTCCCTGAGAGACTGTCTTGAAAGAAGTGGATCCATAGGTTCTTATCAGCGGTGTACGGCTGAATCTTCCTTACATACGACCGGAGGTGCAGTTTTGGGCAAGAAATTCCGTCGTATTTAGCAAAGGCTGGTGCTTTGAATTTGTGGGGAATCACCACCCCAGATGACAGACCCAGATCTCCAAAGTCTAGACCAGGCACCTTCTGAACTTCCATCGCACTCAACCGGTCTTCCAGTTGCTTGTATCTATCCTAAGCTGGAGGATACTGGTCTTCATCGAAGTCTGTCTCATTGTCTGAAACCACAGGGCTAGGAGCCTTCCTTTCTTCCTGACTATCTTTCCCTCCAGATGAGGTGGTCAAATTAACTTCATCTCATACCCTGTTTCCAAACCTGTGACCTGTGTTAAACAGGATTGTCTGCTTCTTCTTCTTCTTCTCTTTCAGAATAAGGGTCTTCAGATCTTGCTGACCCTTAGCTAGATTCATGAACAACTCTTAAATTTGGGCATTTTGAGCCTGCAGAGCCTTGATTGCTTGTTCATTCGATGGTTCAGAAGACATGATGCTGAAATAAACAGCGAAGAAGATGAGAAAACCTGTAAGGGTACCTGTTATGAGGTGCATGGAATGAAATGCGTATGATATGATTTCAAAGACATCGAGAGATTCAAATTCGTAAACAAGAAATGAAACACACTTTTATTAGATAAACTTGAAATTCAAATTGTTCAACAAATTACCCTTAAGGCGTTACAAGAAAGGAAATACTGAAAAGTAAATAAAAACTGGAAATAATCAAAGGACGTCAATGCTCCCATGGTCGTTTGCCTTTAGTGCTGACATAGTCATTGATGATCTGCTCTTTCTCCAACTGCCTAGTCAACTTCTGGATCTTTCGCTCTTGCTCATGATACTTTTCTCTATAAGTATCCCGCTCTTCTCTTAGCTGCATCCAGGACCTCTTCAATGCCCCAATGTCAGTAGGCATGTAAGGGTGGAGAATGGTAGGAGGAACCCCTTCCTCATCAGCAACTTCAACAATGATAGGCAAGACGGCTTCATACGGCATTCCCAGCTTTTGGGCACGGATGCGAACCCATCTGAGATATGGCTCCATCGGAAGAGAAGTCATTGGACCCAGCTAATGTGGATCAGATCTGTGAACTCTATCCCAAGCCCTTATGAATCTGCGACGTTGCTCATCACTATCGCCTTGAAAATCAAAGATGATACTATGCATTAGCAGCTCATGAGGTCCTTCCCTTCTGGCTCGCCCAAACTGATGTAAGGCCAAGCATGGATTGTAAGTAATTCCACCATGGGTTCCTATCAATGGAACATTGGGGTATTCCCCACAGCGATCAATAACGGCCACCTCGTCCATACCCTTAATAGTCTAAATGATGTCATTGTGAGACAGAGACATAACTCTATAAGCCCAGCCCATGCCTTCTTTGTTCTTCAGCACTGATTTGGGGAGGTGCGAAATAAACCACCTCGCCAATAACGGAGCACAGCACATCAAGGTTCCCCGCTTCCGGGAAGTACGGGCATAAAGCTGATGAAGAATGTCACCCAAGAGAGTGCGTACAGGATTACCAGAGATGAAGATTTTTATCGCATTCACATCAACAAAGGAGTCAGAGTTAGGAAACAAAACCAAGCCATATATCAGAAGAGCCATAATGTCTTCGAATGCCTTGAAGTCTAGACTATCCTAGAAATGATTAGCCTTACCAACCAAGAACTTAGTCAAAAAGCCCTTTGCTCCACTACGAGTTTCCCAATTAGCCATTACCTCATCCTTTGTCATATGAAGGGCTGAAGCAATCTCTTCCGGCCTAAGAATCTTCTTCCAACCTGTAAATGGGGTCTGCTCTAGAATAGAGATACCGAGCAGATCAGAGAACTCTTCTAAGGTGGGGACCAACTGGTAGTCCTGAAAGGTAAAGCAATGGTACAATGGATCATAGAACTGGACTAGGACACTCATCATCTACTCGTCCAATTTAGAGGTGACCAAATTAAGAAGATGCCCATGTCTTCTGATGAAGGAGGTAGTATCAGACATCTTTGTAACCAATTCTTTAAGCATAGTGGGAACCTGGACAAAGTTGATCCGGATGGTGTTCTTACGCATAAGTGCCATGACCTATAAAATAGAATAAAGATGAATCCCTCCTGTCTTTGAAATAGGTTAGTCCAATACAAGATGTATGCAATGTTATGATGTCATGATGTCATGATAGAAAGCACACCACAAGTATCCACAAATAGCAAACATGGTAAAGGCACACAAGTCACACAAAGAGCCCTTAGATTTCAGGCTGGCAAGGAGTCTAGGTACTACCCTCTTTCAGTTCAGTTGGTTTAAACCTGTCCTAAAAATAGTAACCGGGTTCTAGAGGATCTCAATATCACTGACTACCCTCAATCGGTCATAATTCCAGTTTAGCAACCTTTTCTTGCAGCCGAAATCATCGCGAGAGTTTAGTCTCAATGAGTGTAGCATACTGCTACTGTTTTATGGCCAAGTTGGTCAATTTAAAGGTTCTAAGGTCAGTTGGTGCTTAATGACCCCTTAGTAGACCCATGTTCTTCTCGTTCCAACACAAGGGATATCGGTACAAACTAAAGTGTCACACCAACGTAGCTACTGCTTCAACCGTATCGGTCTACGTCGTACAGTTCCCTCACAGTTTATTGTTACTTACCTAAAGAGTGTCCCCTAGATCCGGGTTAGGATCTATAGTAACTCTGATTCAAGCCCACAAATATAAAGCATACAAAGCAAACAATTGAAAACACAATGATCTAATCCTAAGGTACATCCCACTTATAAAATTTCCCCAACAGAGTCGCCAGTTCTGTGATACGGTGGGAAAGAACTGACTATTTTTTGGAATGCTGGTTTGCGTTTTGCGTCTGTTTTTGCAAAATGTCGCGGTAAGCAAGAGTCGCCACCGTCTTTTATTTTATCCAACAAGGAAAGGAAAAAAGCACAGAAAAATTCCTTTTTCGAGATATTTCTCGGGTTCGGGGGGTAGATTATAGAAAGGGAAGGTGTTAGCACCCTTTCCATTCGTGGTTATCCACGGGCTCTTAGGTACTTGCTCAATTGTTTTCAAAATTGCTTTCTTTGTGCTTGTGGGTTTTAAAAAAAAGTTTGTTTGAAAAGTGTAAGTGTGAAAAGTTTTGTTTTGTTTTGGAAAGAGCAAGTACCTGAGAACCATCTACCTACTCGAAAAAGGAATCGTTCTATGCTATATTTCTTTATACAATGCTATCCCACCATGAATGAGTAGGTAGCATCGTCGTTGAAGTTTAAGAGTCAATTCGAATTTAGGGACTTACGGTCACCAAAGCAATGTTATGACGCCTTAGCGGTAACCCTAATGTCTTAGATCATTTGTTTTGAGGCAACAATATCTGAGGCAACCGTTTCGAGGTGACTATGATCTTTGGACAAGAGGGAGACCTCTAAAACAACCTATACTCAATGACTGCATTACGAAGGCAACCAAGTGGGGTGTACCCTAAGAGTGCGCATGTGCGAGTGTGTCGTTTTCAATTATTTTGTCTTTGTACATGTCAATGGTTATCTATGTTGATTTTAGGTTAAACATTCAATCTTGTCATGCATACCTATTATCAAACATCTAACAGTTATATTTTTGCGGAAAATAAATTGCGGAAATTAAATTACAAAGCGTCGGGTATTTACATCGCCAAAAACAACCCTTTGAAATTTAAATGCGAAAAATAAATAAAGCGATAAAATAGTCCTAATTATCTATTACATTCCGGAAACAAATACAATATTGAATAAAAATGGATCGCGTGCGGGAAATTAAATCGGGCGCAAGTTCTAGGGTTTTGACCCTTTGTTATTAAAGAAAAAAGATTTTTTTGATTATTTTTGAATTAAGAAAGAAATTAAACTAAATCAATTATTGAATTAAATAAATAGGTTAATTAATGAAAATAAATATTTTTGTTTTTTATTTATTTAAAGAAAGAAATAAAAATTGATCAATGTTAATAAAAACCTAATTAAGTCTAATTGATTTTAATTATTGAAAAAAAAAATTAAAGTTAATCCTAATTAATGGCCTAAATTAATTAAATTAATATTTATTAATAAAAATTGAAATTTGGTTTTAATGAAGAAAAATATTTTTTGTTTTAATTTTATTAAAGAAAATTATTTGATTGGTTAATTAATAATAAAAATAATAAAACAATCAATTAAATAAAATAAAAAATGAAAATAGAGAGAGTTAGAAGTGTATGGGCCTGAAAGGAGGTTTGGATAGCAATTCCATGGCCCAATTGGCGCTGGCCTGGTGGACTTTGTGAGATTCCATGTGCGCCCATTGACTTGGTCCCATGGTAGACCATCATCCTGGATCACCAGATCTGGCCTTGGGCCATTTGGCGCTTGATTGAGTGAGGGAGCATGGTAGGCTATGCACTTGGATCAACACATGATTACCTGAAGAAAAATATAAGAAAGCATATGGGGGGACCTGGGATTCAAACCCAGGTCCTGTTGGTATCTGGATGCACGCGTTCACCACTAGGCCATTGTGTGTTACTTGTTAGTATATTAAACAAAAATAATAATAAGACAAAACGTGTTATATTGCCAGAAAATAAAAAAAAAAGTGCGCGAAAGGTTGAATGGTCCAATCAGAGGGAGACACGCCATCGTCCCTGACCTTCAAACCTTGTAACTTTACCTGCGGATTTAAATCCACAGCTAAATGCGTGGGTCATTCCTAAAATCAATTCCAAGCCATATAAATTCCTCCCAGGACCATGGTTGTGCTCGTCTTTCTCCTCCGGTCATGTCCATGGCCATTATTGGGGCTAATTTTACCTGTAAGGGAAACGCCCAAAAAGCAAACCACAAAACCCTAGATTCGGTTCTTGGCTTTACAGGTCAGATAAATAAAATTGAGTGATACAGAAAGCTTGGAAATTTGATGAGGATCATGAATATGCCCATAGTTTGTGCAGAAGATGCAAGAAATAAGATTTGTGAATTCAAGAGAAGGGCGGTTTTTTGAGATACTTACAGAGCTTTTGAGCGTGTATGGAGAGTGGCTTTGGGTTGGTTCTGCTTCAGTGATTGTCAAGGAAACAATTGCGATCGTTCTTGGCTTCTGAATTTGCCTCTAAGTGTGATTTTGGTTTTGCACTTTTCTGTGAATTTTGCAAGTTTTGCTTTCAGTGTTCTTGCAGCCTCTAGCCTCCAATTTCGTGCCTTTTCCTTCTATATGTATCAAGGAATGTACTAGGTCAAGAATTATGCTTTGAATCTTTGCACATCAATGCCATGGGATTTGATTTGATCCACCATTGAAAGCTTGCCTAGTTTGTCAAAAATCCACCTTTTTGCACATGATTTTGTGTGATACGAATTTGATGATGATATTGATGATGATTAAGTCCTGAAAATAGAAAAAGATCTCATGTAATCAAGTTTTGGGATTTTATTTGATTTAAATTGATTTAAAATGAAATAATTCAATAAAAATCAAATAAAATAATAAAATTGATAAATGGACACAAGGCTGAAGCTAGGATATGTGTGCAATGTGGAAAGTTCAAATCAAGTGGAAAAGAATGGGCCCATTTGACAAAATTTGAAGTTTTGGGGATAGTTGACTTTTGGCAATTTTGCAAAAATGCCCAACTTCAACAATGCATAACTTCTTCAATTTTGAACTTTTGGAAGTATTCTTAGACTTTTTAGAAATCTTGAGATGTCCTCTAACCAACACTTTTAGTCTCATCTAATTTTGATATTCCATTCTCAAGTTATAAGCTTTGGCAAAAAAAGGTGTTTTTGTTGACTTTCAAAAATGACCTATAATGTCCAAATTTATAACTTCTTGTGAGTGCATTTTCTGATCTTGGGGTATGAGGATGGATTGTAGGAAATTTCATCCTCTTAAAAATGAGCTTTGGATGGGTCATTTCTCATAAAGTATGAGAAAGTTATGCTTGGTCAAAGTTGAGTTGACTTTTCCTACAAAACCCTAATTTAGCAACTTTTGAGTTTTGATGAATTTTGAGCAATCCTTGATGAATCATGATCAACCCTTAATCAAATGATGAAATATCCTTTAAAATGAGAATGTTGACAAAAAATCTTAAGGTTTGACTGTTTATAGGTCACAGTTGACTTTTGCCCTAGCACAATCGATTTTTGGACCCTTTGAGCAATTGACTGAGCAAACTTCCTCTGCAAGGCTTGAAATTTGACATGGATGACCTTGAGAACATATTAAGACATTAGGGAGCATTTGAGGTCATTTGGACTCAAGGATCTTGATGCAACACAAAAACCCTAATTTGGGGTTGACTGCCTTAGGAGATAGCTTGATTGTCCAACTCTTGAGCAATCTTGAGCCACTTGGAGATTTTCCTTGCAATGTTTTGAGAAATATGAGAGGGAAAATTTTGGGGTACAACACAATGTATCAATGGATGATGAACAAATTCTTTCGTAACCAAATCGGAGATATGCTCAAGGTATACATGGACGACATGATCGTCAAGTCCCGAGTAGGGACCGACCATGTCGCTCAGCTCAAGGATGTCTTTGCCCAAGCAAGGCAATGTAGAATGAGGTTTAACCCTGAGAAGTGCATGTTCGGGGTCAAGGCGGGCAAGTTCCTCGGCTTCTACTTAACGGAACGAGGAATCGAAGCCAACCTCGATAATTGCCGAGCTTTCTATGACCTCCCTACACCCACATCGAAAAAATCCATACAAGTCTTGAATGGTGTGCTCACCTCACTCTCCCGTTTCGTTGCAAAATCCGCTCAATACGCCCTGCCCTTCTTCAAACTCCTTTGCAAGGAGGCGGCTTTTGAGTGGACCGAAGAATGAAAACAGGCCTTTCTCCATCTCAAATAGAGCCTCTCACGGCCGCCCATGCTATCACGACCAATCGACGGGGATACCTTATTTCTAAACCTGGCCATTTCCATCGAAGCCGTTAGTGCGGCCCTCATTCGCGAGACTCATGACGGACAAAAGCCCATTTATTTCATGAGCAAAACGCTCCAGGGGCCCGAGGTTAGGTACCAACAGATCGAGAAGGTGGCTTTGGCCCCCGTCAATGCAGCGAGAAGGCTCAAACATTATTTCCTTACGCACACGATCGTCGTACGAATGGACCAGCCCGTGAAACAACTCTTAGGTCGACCAAACATGTCGGGCCGAATGCTAAAATGGTCCTTGGAACTTTCAGAATTAGATGTCCAGTACGAGAGCATGAAGGCCCTAAAGGCCTAGGCTCTGGCCGATTTCATCGCGGAGATGACCACTCATAACCCCCCCCCCCCCCCCCCGCTGGGAAGGAGCACAAATGGGCCATCTTTGTCGATGGAGCCTCCAGCTCGACCAGAAGAGGAGCGGGAATCCTCCTCGAAAACGAGGAAGGCATAGTGATCAAAAATGCGCTCACCCTCTCATTTCCAACCTCAAACAATCAGGCAGAATACGAGGCGTTGCTCGCAGGCCCAAGACTGGCCGAGGATTTAGGCGCCCGAGAATTACAAATTTTCACTGACTCCTAACTTGTCGCGTCTCAAGTTCAAGGGGGATACCAGGCTAAGAACAACAGCCTCATCAAATATTTAAACTTGGTCACGGAACATGTGAAAAAGTTTGACCGGGAAGAAATTTCTCACGTACCACGCGAACAAAATACACAGGCCGACATACTTTCGAAGCTCGCAAGCACAAAGAAGAAATGCAAAAACAAATCCGTCATACAAGAATCTATATCTCGCCCGAGCATTAAAAAATCCACGACTTTACCTGAGGTAAATTCCATCGGGGATAACTCGTGCTGGATGACCCCGTTATTCAATTTCCTAACGAAGGGAGAACTTCCCCTGGACCAAAGGGAAGCGGCTGTGACCAAACGACGAGCATGCTCCTATGTGGTGCTAGAGCACAAACTGTATCATTGAGGATTTTCCATCCTACTCTTGAAGTGCGTCGAAGAGTCTGTGGTCCCCGAGATACTACGAGAAATACATGAAGGGATTAATGCCCAACATATGGGTGGAAAGTCCCTAGCACGAAAAACATTGCGAGCGGGGTACTACTGGCTGAAAATGCAACAAGACGCTAAAGAGAACGTCAAGAAATTTGACAAGTGCCAAAGGCACGCCGATATACACCTCTCCCTGCCGCATGAGCTGAACACATTATCATCCCCATGGCCATTTTCCTAGTGGGGAATGGACATCCTTGGACCATTCGTACAAGGGACATACCAAAACAAATTCCTCATTGTTGCCGTAGATTATCTTACAAAATGGATAGAGACCGAAGCCCTTATGAAAATCACCTCGCACAACATTCTCCATTTTTACAAACGAAACGTGCTCGCTCGGTTTGGAATCCCGCAGGCGCTCGTCACGGAAAACGGCACCCAGTTCACCTACCAAGGCTTTCAAAGCTTCATTGCCAAACTCGGAACCAAACAACGTTTTACCTCAGTCGAACACCCCCAGAATAATGGGCAAGCTGAGGGCGCAAATAGGGTTATCTTGTGAGGAATCAAAAGCAGGTTAGGCGAAGCAAAGAAGGGATAGGTCGAAGAATTACACAGCGTCTTATGGGCTTATCAAACAATGCCCCACTCGACTACCAGCGAGACACCATTTTGATTAACTTACGGTATTGAGGCAGTCATCCCAGTAGAAATCATATAGCCATCTGGGCAAACTGAAATACCCCTTGTGATACGGTGGCAGAACTGACTTTTTGTTTTTTGCGTTTGATTACAAATGTTGCGGATATCAAGAGTCGCCACCTACTTTTCTTTTATTCAAAAAAAGGAAAGGTGAAAAAGCACAGGAAAGACCTTTATAGATGTTTTCTTGAGTTCGGGGGGTAGATTATGAAAAAGGGAAGGTATTAGCACCCTTTTCATCCGTAGTTATCTACGGGATCTTAGTTGCTTTCTAGATTACTTGCTTTGTTTGAAAATATGCTTGCAACTTCTGACTGCACTTGCGTGGAGGCTGGCTCAGAAGTTTTGAAGTATCATATTCTCTTAACACTTAGAAAATTTTCTAAATGTTTAGAAATTTGATTTTTTTCAAAGTAATTTATGACTTCTGATTTTTTGATGAACCAATTTCATGTCTTGATGAAACATAATTGTTGAAACTTGATTTTTGATCTAAAAGTCAAAGTTTGACTTTTCAGTATGCTTTTGACCATTTTGCCCTTGTGAATGATTTTCTTGAAAAGTTGTAATTCAAGACTTGAAACTTGATAGGAGTAAACCCGAGGGTCCAGGATGATCCTTTGAGAAATGAGAGGGCAAATTTTGGGGTACAACAGCTGTCCATGTTCAATCTTCTTACACCTGAAGAGTTAGATTGGTAGGTCTGCCATTCGTGACTTGAAGGTGGAAGATGCTTGAACACTAGAGTGCCCAAAAATTTGTACTCGACGATGTTGTGGTTGATTGTGATATCGGGAATGGGCTTACAGATGCCATTCAGAAAAGATCTGTTGCATAAGAGATTCCTTGGCGAGAATTCCTGTACCTGCTGTTGAGGAGGACTTCGCTAGGGAATGTTGATTTATGTCATGGGAAGTAGAGTTTAGGAGCTTTGGTTGTTCATTACTCTACTGGGGAATTAACTCTTGATTGAGGAGGTGAAAGTGGAATGTATACCTGGTCAGGATCCAGGCTGTACAACGACTTATTGGGGAAATCTGAAATCGATCGTATCGGGTCAGGTCCGGGCCTTATAGTGTTGTAAATTATTGTCTGGAGATGAGGGAGAAGGAACCTGGATAGTAGGGTTACTTTGATATGAAAGCCTGGATAGTAGGGCTATGAGAAGGAACCTGGATAGTAGGGTTACTTTGAGATAAAAGCCTGGATAGTAAGGCTTATGGGAAGGAACCTGGATAGTAGGGTTACTTCGAGATGAAAGTCTGAATAGTAGGGCTTATGGGAAGGAACCTGGATAGTAGGTGTAATCGGTGGATCTGGAACTGACTGTTTAAAGCTGGTTCGCGAAATGTCGCGGAAGCAAGAGTCGCCACCGTCTTTTATTTTCTCCAAATGGAAAGGACAAAAGCACAGAAAAATTCCTTATAGAGATTGCTCTCGGTTCGGGAGGTAGATTATAGAAAGGGAAGGTGTTAGCACCCTTTCTATCCATGGTTATCCATGGGCTCTTAGATACTTGCTCACTTGTGTTTTCAAAAATGGTTTGTTTGCTTTTCAACTGTGGGTTTAAAAAGTTTCTTTGAAAATTTCAATTCGACTCTTGTATCGGTCCTCAAGAGTGTTTGAAAAATGCTTTCGAAAGCTTTTTGAAAATGTGTTGGTGTGAAAAGTATTTTCGATTTGTTTTGAAATTTAGAGCAAGTATCTAGAGTCGTCTACCTACCCTAAGGAATTCGTCTGTGTAAATGTCCTTTAAAGTAGTGCCATCCCATCATTGAGAGGCAGGTAGCACCACCGTTGGAGGTGTTCGGGTCAATTCGAGGTTCGGGACATGGTGATCACCAGAGCAATGGGAAGACACCTTAGAAGCTACCCTCATGCCAGGTTCCCGGATCATGAGGACTTACTAAGACATCCTCTACTCGACGATCACCTTTCGAGGCAAGGCAACAGTGAGGCGTACCCTAGGGGTGGTGTGTGATTTGTGTGTCATTTTTAGTTTATTGTTTGTCTTGTCATGTATTGGTGATCTACGCTTTGATTTTATTTTTGGGCATTCATTCTTTCATGCTATTGTTTAACAGTTAAAGGTGCGGGAATTTAAAGTGCGGAAAAGATAAAGGTCCTACGCTATTACAAAGGCGCGGGTCTACAACGCCAAATTAATCCAGACCCGATTTAAAATAAAGTGCAGAAAATAAATGTCTAATTAACTATTACAGAGCTTTGGAGCAAGTACATTATATTCACAAAAAGAAATAAATAAAACGCGCGAAACAAAAATGTAATCTAATGCGAGGGCGTTGAACCCTTTGAAGGAATTAAAATAAAATTATTAAAATAATTAAGTTAAATAAAAAGAAAAAACTTATTTTTTTATATCTTTGTATTTATGACATTAAAGAAAATTAAATTAATTAAGAGTCAAATAATTCTAATTCTAATTGTTTTAATTTATTAAAGAAAATGCATTAAAGTTAAAACCTAGAATTAAAAACTAAATTAATTATAAAATTTATTTACAAAATTAATGGTTAGTGATACTTATAATAAAATATATAATTTAAAAAAAAGGATAAAAAAAGCTAAAGACCTATTTATTATTTTTTGGTTATTGAGAAAAAAAGAATTAAAATTAACAACTTAAAATAAAAACTAAATTTATTATGGGATTTATTTACAAAAATACTAAAATAAAATATTTATTATTTTTTTATATCTTTTCTGATTTTTTTGTGTTTTGTTTTATATTATGAAAATAATAATTTAATTAAAAAGAGCAATAATTAAAAGAATGTAAAAATAATAAAAAAAGAAAGAATGAAAAGAAAGTTGCAAAACCTAAGGGGTCTCCCCCTAATTTTGGAGGTGAGACCTTGGTAATTCAGGCCCAATAAACCTTGGCCTGATTGACTTCTCCTGCCAGCGTGAGAGTGCATTGACTCACGTCCATGATATTCCTCAAATTGTGACCCTTGGATTGATCTAGGCATACGCGTGGCAGGTTTGATTTTATGGGTGCATGGTGGACTTTAGCGCTGAACCTGTACACAAACATTAATAACAAAATAATATGAAAGAGTGAGGGACCTGGGATCGAACCCAGGTCCTCTTGGTTATCAACGTATATGCCTGCCAACTGTGCCACTTTGTTTCTTTGTTTATCAATTAACAATCAATTAATATAAAATAAAACTAAAGCGCTGGTGGACTTTTAGCGCGAATTTTTGAACCAGCCAACCATTGCTTTACAACTCAGCATCTTCTTCCTCGCTTTGCTTATTTCCTGAAACATGAAAAGAAGAAGCAACGGTTTTTTGACCGTTCTAAAAGGTGCCTTTCCAAAAAATAACGAATAGCTTGTAGTGGCTCATAAATTGAGCGCGAGGCATCTAATCTCTTCGTCCAAGCATGCTGGTTGCAACCATGGCATCGTGATTCTCCAATTTTGCTGTATTCAAAAACCCCTAAATCAAAAGCTTAAGAACCCTAAAAAACAAAAATGGCAGATTCTCCAAGAGTGCATAAAAACGCAATTAGAATATAGGGTTAGCTTCAAAACACATTGCTTAGTATGAATATGTGAACAAAATGCTATGAGAATGTCTCAAAATTAAAACACGAATATGTATATTTATGAAGAAAAGTTGACTTCTGTATACCGATTCAAAGGGTTAGGGACGAAGTTCTTGGTTGGAAAAGTCCTCTTGAAGCCTCAGGAAACTAATGAGATCAGAATCTTGCCTTGAATCGTACTACAAGTATGTTTTCAGATTTTGAGTTTTTAAGCTAAAAGTGTGAGTTTTCTTTTTGTGTTTATGCGCAGCTTAGGTCTCAATTTTGCTTCTGATCACTTGCTTAGGTCTTATGCAACATGTATGAAGAGGAATTATGGCTCCATAATGCATAGCATTCAAGTTCAAAATCCTCCATAAACCTCCATAACCAAACTTCCTTTTTTGGATCATTTTTTGAATTCTTGCTTCTTTGAGCCTTGGCACGAAAATGGGATATACATAATGGTGCTTCAAGGTTAATCAAAGCCAAATATTCCCTTAAATTAATTTTTTTGAATTTCTCTTGATTTTAAAAGATTTAAAATTAATTAAATCCAATAAAATCAATAAAAAATGAAAAAATTAATTAAAAAATCTGAAATAAAAGGTGGGACACGTGGGAAGCATGGCCAAGTTAATTCAAGTGGAAAAAGTGGGCCCCTTTTGTCAAAAATGAAATTTCAAGGATAAATGATTTTGGCCATTTCACAAAAATTTCCCAACTTCTCCAATGCATATCTTGCTCAATTTCTAAGCTTTGATCATGTTCTTGGACATTTTGGAAAGGTCTTAAAGTCCTATAACCAATGTCTTTGGTCCCATGTCATTTTGATTTACCAATCTCAAGTTATGGTCTTTGACTTAAAGTCCCTTTTTGTTGACTTTTGAAAATGACCTATAATGTTGAAATTGATAACTTTTTGTGAGAGCATTTCTTGGACTTGGAGTGTGAAGATGAGTTGTAGGAAATGTCTTCCCCTTCAAAATGAGCATTGGATGGGACTTTTCTGATGAACCATGAAAAAGTTATGCCTTGGTCAAGTTACAGTTGACTTTTCAGCTGTCCAAAAATAGGAACTTTTGCATCTTGATGATTTTTGAGCCAAGCTTTGAGAATCATGATCAAGCATTGATCAAATGATGTTTGTGGCTTCAAAATAATATGTTGACCAAAAATTTTGACTTTTGACTGCCAAATGACCATTTTGCCCCTACAGTTGACTGTAGTGCAATTAGGGTTTTGAATGTGCAATTTGACCTTGTGAGCCTTGAAACTTGACATGTAGGCACTTGACAATGTGTATGAGCATAGGAGACTTGATTGAGCCCTTGAAAACTTCAGCTTCCTTGTGAGAACCAAAACCCTAGTTTGACTGGCTTAGGAGGATGGTTTGACTGTGTGGCCCTTGAGTAAATTTGAACCAATTGTGGATGATTCTTGTCAAAACTTTGAAGATTATGGGAGGGCAAATTTTGGGGTACAACAGTTGCCCCTGTTCAATCTTCTTAGACCTGAGGATGTAGATTGGCTGACGTGCCTTTCGTAATCCGAAGGTGGAAGATGATTGAACACTAGAGTGCCCAGAAATTTGCGCTCACATAGTAGCAGTGATGTAGTAGTGGAATGGGCTTACAGATGCCATGCTGAGAGATGCTGGAAGGTGGATGGGATTATAGATGCCATCTGTATGTTGATCGCATAAGAGATTCCTTAGCGAGAACTTGCGTACCTGTAAAAGAAAAATGAGTACCTGACATGTTGCAGGAGCTGGTCTTCAGATGCTTGGTATAGATGTGTCCTGACTGGTTACAGGAGTTGAATCTGGAGCTTCAAACGGTGATGAATGAACCAGGGGTGGTTACTACCTCAGCAGGAACAGTGAGAGAACCTTGGATGACCTTAACCTCAACAGCAATCGTTGAGAAAATCTTGGATAACTTCACTTCAACAGCAATCATTGAGCGAAATCTTGGTGGAATTATCATCTCCGCAGGATTGGGGAGAGAACCATAGGCAATTATAATCTCAATAGCAATCATTAAGAAAAACCTGGAATGGAATTATCGTCTCCGCAGGACTGGGGAGAGAACCATAGGAAATTATAATCTCAAAAGCAAACATTGAGAAAAACCTGGAATGGAATTATCATCTCCGCAGGATTGGGGAGAGAACCATAGGAAATTATAATCTCAAAAGCAAACATTGAGAAAAACCTGGAATGGAATTATCATCTCTGCAACAATGGGGAGAGAACCATAGGAAATTATAATCTCAAAAGCAAACATTGAGAAAAACCTGGAATGGAATTATCATCTCCGCAGCATTGGGGAGAGAACCATAGGAAATTATAATCTCAAAAGCAAACATTGAGAAAAACCTGGAATGGAATTATCGTCTCCGCAGGATCGGGGAGAGAACCATAGGCAATTATAATCTCAAAAGCAACCATTGAGAAAAACCTTTTGATAACTTCTACTGAGTCTTCATCAGAAAAAACTGTTTGGGGTCGATTTAACTGGACTAGAGAAGGCCTTGAAATGTGATTGAGAATTTAACTGAATCTTTCCTGAAAGGTAAAGGTCAGTCATATGCAATGCATGATATGGATCAAGCGATGATGTTCTCAACATAAATGAGACTTGTAAGATATGATGCGTATATGCATGCTATAATGATGTATGTGATGTTTAGAATGTGTTTTTTCGTCTAGGAAAGTAAATCCTTGACGGGTGCCGGGAAGTCACTCCTGGGCTGATGTTGGAGAATAGATTTTGCTTCCGCTGGGGATGATAATTGCAAGAATACCGGTAGGAGAAGATGACTCCGTTGGGGAATAATCTTGGCGAAAGGAATAACTCTGCGGGGAGGAAAGTACTCTAACGATCTTGCTGGGAAGCAATACTCTGTGGGGAGAGAGACATCTTGCTGAATTGTTGATAGTAACTTGCTGGGGATAAGAAGACTTCGCCGAGGACGCTCCTTCCGTGGATTTTGGCTGAGGATAACCCAGTTATATCCTGGTAGGGGAAATAACTCTTTGAATAAAGCCGGGAGACGCGTTTGTGCTTTGCGAGGGATAAGCTTCCAGAATCTACTGGGGATAAGCTTACTACCTAGGGAGGTGGATTCCAACCTTCCTGGGGAACTGGATTGGACTCTCCTGGGGGAGTTTTGAACTGCGGGGGAAGTGATTCCTTTGAATGTTGATATGCCGCCGGGGAACAATCTTTAGACCAAGACTGCCGGGGATGCTTGTTAAGAATATACATGCTGCTGGGGAATGTTGAGATCTGCTGGAGGATACTCAACTTCCTTAAGGTTTGATAATATAGCTTTGTTTGGGGAGAGTATACTGTCTTGCTGACTTACTCTCTGGGGAATTGGGATATCTGGTTGTGTTCTTTAGCTGAACTTATCTTGATACCTTAGAGGATGGAACAATTAGATTGCTTAGACAACTCTTTATTGCCCCTGTTTCTAAAGTTACCTGTAATTAATCCTTTGTTTCGTATGTAAATATTCATGAGTTAGCAAATTATTGTCAATGCATATATCACAAATTGAACCTTGGACGTTCTTCGCAAAACAAAACAGAAAAAGGAAAACAATTGGCACTTTTAACTGGAAAATATATTTGTATTGATTTTCGAATGGCTTGAAAATAGGCGTTTTGTGTACAAGAGGCTGACGTCCTAGTAAGAGAACGCCGCCGAACAAAAGAGTTTATACAAATTTTGTACAAAAGAAAATAAAACAGTTGTGTGAAATGAATGATCCACTGGGTTTCAACTCTGCTATTGCCTTTATAACTCCGAGCGTCTCATCACTTGATGACCTTGGTTGAAGGTGAAGTTGACTGATCGATGCCGTCTGAACTTGATGTAGATACCGGATTCTGGATGCAAAGTGATCCAATGAGACATAGTATTACGCTTTTATCCCTAATTTTTGCCTGGACCGCCCTTTCGGGTTTTCAGTCCACCGGGATACCCATTTTTGCCCAAGCCGCCTTTTCAGGTTTTCGACTTGCCGGGTGTACAGATTTTTTTTCATTTTCATCCCTTCATTTTGCCCGAACCCTTTTGGTTCGCCGGGAAGCCCTAATTTTGGCCTAGGCATGTCAGCCTAGCGGGTCTTTTTTCTTTTATGCGTAGTATCTTTTTACTATGTCTGCATTGGCGGGGTGAGGAAGGTCGTCACCATCCATGTTGGTTAGAATCATGGCTCCTCCTGAGAACACATGCTTAACTACAAATGGCCCTTTGTACGTAGGGGTACATTTGCCCCTTGGATCACTCTGAGGAAGGATGATTCGCTTGATTACCAGATCCCCAACTTGATATTCCTGCGGTCTGACCTTTTTGTTAAATGCCCTGATCATCCGTTTTTGATACGTCTGACCATGGCAGATAGCAGCAAGTCTCTTCTCATCAATAAGGTTAAGCTGATCAAGTCGTGTCTGGATCCAATCATCCTCGTTCAGATTTGCATCCTTCATTATCCGGAGAGAGGGTATTTGTACTTCGATTGGTAAGACTGCCTCCATACCATAAACCAGAGAGAAAGGAGTTGCCCCGGTTGACGTCCTAGCTGAGGTACGGTACCCATGTAGAGCAAACGGTAACATCTCATGCCAATCTTTATAAGTCACTGTCATCTTCTGCACGATTTTCTTAATGTTTTTATTTGCTGCTTCTACAGCCCCATTCATCTTCGGTCTGTAAGGAGAAGAATTGTGGTGCTGTATTTTGAACTGCTCGCAGAGCTCAGTGATCATCTTATTATTCAGATTGGTACCGTTGTCTGTAATGATTCTTTCAGGGACGCCGTATCGACAGATCAGATTATGCCGAATGAACCGTGCCACGACATTCTTGGTTACCGTAGCGTAGGAAGCTGCTTCAACCCACTTTGTAAAATAATCAATCGCTACTAGGATGAAGCGATGCCCATTGGATGCCGTAGGTCTGATCTCACCAATCATGTCTATGCCCCACATTGCAAACGGCCAAGGCGCAGTCAGAACATTAAGGGGAACTGGAGGAACATGCACCTTGTCTGCATAAATCTGGCATTTATGGCATGTTCGAGAATGTTGATAGCAGTCAGCTTCCATTGTGGACCAGTAATACCCTGCCCGAAGGATCTTCTTTGCCATTGTATGTCCACTGGAATGTGTGCCAAAGGTCCCTTCATGTAGCTCTTGCATGATCCTCTCTGCTTCAGTCTTATCCACACAACGCAGTAAGGTTGAATCATGGTTTCGCTTATACAAGATGCCGTTGCTAAGGAAGAACTTTGCTGCGAACCTTCTCAGGAACTTCTTATCATTGACAGAGGCACCTTCAGGGTATTCTTGAGCTTCCAAATATCTCTTCACCTCATAGTACCAAGGCTTCTCAGTCACTAATTCAGTCTCGAGATCACAACAGTATGCCGGTTCGTCCAGTTTCCAGATGATGACCCGGGGAGCCTCATTGTCCCACTTGACTTTGAACATAGAAGACATTGTAGCTAACGCGTCCGCTAACTGATTCTCCTCTCTCGGGAAATGTTCAAAGGTTATCTCTGTGAAGTGGGGGATCATTGTCAACACACATTCTTTGTAAGGAATAAGATTTGGATGTTTCGTATCCCACTCGCCTTTGATCTGGTTGATCACGAGAGCGGAATCTCCGAAGACACTCAGAAACTTGATCCTTAAATCAATTGCAGCTTTGAGTCCCATGATGCACGCCTCATACTCCGCCATGTTGTTGGTGCAGTTGAAACATAGCCGGGCAGTGAGTGGAGTATGAGTGCCTTGAGGGGATATGATCACAGCGCCGATACCATTACCCAAAGCATTGGAGGCTCCGTCAAAGTGCATAGACCATCGGGATCCTTCCTCAGGTCCTTCATCCGGTCCAGGTACTTCACAATCAGTTACTATCATGATGCTTTCATCCGGAAACTCGAAGTTCATTGACTGATAGTCATCTACGGCCTGATGTGCCAAGTGGTCTGCCAATACACTTCCCTTGATGGCTTTCTGGGTTGTGTACTGAATGTCGTATTCCGTCAAGATCATTTGCCATCTTGCAATTCTCCCAGACAGAGCAGGCTTTTCGAATATGTACTTTATAGGATCCATCTTTGAGATCAATAAGGTAGTGTGAGTCAGCATATACTGTCTTAGCCGGCGAGCAGCCCATACCAAAGCGCAGCAAGTTTTCTCAAGCAGTGAGTATCGGGTCTCACAGTCGGTAAACTTTTTTCTAAGGTAATAAATGGCATGCTCTTTTCGGCCAGACTCGTCATGCTGCCCCAGCACACACCCCATTGAATTGTCAAGTACTGTCAGGTAAAGTATCAGAGGTCTCCCTTCAACCGGTGGCATAAGGATGGGTGGTTCTTGGAGATACTCTTTGATTCTGTCAAAAGCAGCCTGACATTCATCGTTCCAACGTACTACCTGGTCTTTCTTCAGCAGCTTGAAGATTGGCTCACAGGTAGCAGTCAGATGTGAGATGAATCGAGCAATGTAATTCAGGCATCCTAAAAAACCTCTGACCTCTTTCTCTGTTTTAGGAACTGGCATCTCTTGAATAGCTTTAACCTTGGCAGGGTCCACTTGAATACCCTTATCACTTACAACGAAGCCTAGCAACTTCCCAGATCTTACCCCGAAGGTGCATTTGTTCGGGTTCAACCTCAGCTTGTACAGTTTCAGACGGTCAAACAATTTCTGCAGATGATCAAGGTGTTCTACCTCAGTCTGGGACCTTGCGATCATGTCGTCAACATACAATTCTATCTCATGATGGATCATATCATGAAATAAAGCAACCATGGCACATTGGTAGGTTGCCCCAGCGTTCTTTAGTCCAAAAGGCATGACCTTGTAGCAGAAGGTGCCCCACTGAGTAACAAATGTAGTCTTTTCCATATCTTCAGGAGCCATCTTGATTTGATTGTAACCTGAGAAGCCATCCATGAAGGAGAACACCTTATGCTGAGCTGTATTGTCAACAAGGACATCAATGTGAGGTAGAGGGAAGTCATCCTTGGGGCTGGCCCTGTTCAGATCCCTGTAATCGACACACATTCTGACCTTACCGTCCTTCTTAGGTACCGGCACCACATTAGCAACCCACTGAGGGTAAGAAGTCACTGCAAGAAACCCAGCGTCAAACTGTTTCATAACCTCGGCTTTGATCTTCTCAGACATCTCTGGGCGCATACGGCGGACCTTTTGCTTAACCGGAGGGCAATCTTCCTTGGTTGGCAAATGATGGACTACAATGTCGGTATCCAACCCGGGCATGTCTTCGTAGGACCAGGCAAAGATCTCCACATAATCCTGTAACATCTGGGTCAACCGTTGCTTCACGCTGAGCTCTAGCTTGGCGCCAATCTTGACTTCCTTACGGTCAGTCTCAGTATCTAGATTTATTGTCTCCACTGGCTCTTCATGTGGTTGAATTGCCCTCTCTTCTTGGAGTAACAGTCTTGCAAGCTCGCCAGGCACTTCGCAATCATCTTCACCTTCGTCTTCGGCTAAGTTGATTGGATTGTCGAAGTCATAATCGGCAGTAGCAGAGTTGTTACCAGTGAGATCCGGAGTGGATTGAAACCTGTATGAGTGAGTGTGTGTAAATACAGCTGTTTTGCAATATATAAAGAAAGGAAAGAAAAAGAGCGCAAGATTTGAAATGTGAAAAACGTCCAATGCTTTTATTTATGATATATGACAGTGACAAACAAAAGCCCTCATAAATAAGACCACGGTGTCCCGGGTAAGACACCGGGCCATACAGTTTCAAATTATTGTTTATTACAAATCCAAAACAAAGAAGTTCATTACTGGGGAACAAAAGTTATGGGTGTAAAGTCTTTAGCAGTCCAATTGGTCAATCCACCATCAGTCGTCGGGTAGATCCAGCTATCGAACTCTGACTCTTCCACTTCGTCTTCCTCTCCAATAGCATTCACTCCTGAGTAGGTGATGAGCACAGGAGGTCTTCCAATTCTCGCCTTGCGCACAGCCTTCTGAGCCTCCGTAGTGAAACCCAGCCCAAACTTGTTAGTCTTAGGAGTAAAATCAGGGAGCTTGCCCCAGTTTGCACATTCACCTCTTTCAATCACAGCCTGGGCGTCCTTTAAGGAGGCCATCTTCAAAGGAGAAACCTCTTCGACCACTGCTTCTGCTGCTGCCAATGTTTGTGGCACCTCTTCAAAATGTTGAAAGGGGGTCTCAATGAACTCCCCATCCATTTCCACGTACCTGAAGGAGTTAAGGTGGCTGACCATGTATTCCTCTTCCCCTTGCACCGTTATAATCTTCCCCCTGACCGGGTACTTGAGCTTCTGATGCAACGTGGAGGTCACAGCCCCAGCCTTGTGGATCCACAGGTGACCCAGCAAACAAGAATAGGATGGACGGATGTCCATCACATAGAATTTTGAATCGAAGACCTGTGACCCAACCCTGATTGGGATGTCCACCTCACCATGTACCATTCTTTTGGACCCGTCAAAGGCCCGAACAACAATGTTACTTGGTTTGAGCTCTAGACCCTCACAGTCCAGCCTATCCAGAGCCTTCTTGGGCAGCACGTTTAATGAAGAACCAGTGTCAACCAGCACATGAGCAAGTAGTGCCCCTGCATTCAATGGAGACATGCAGGGCATCATTATGGTTCTTCCCTTTTGCTGTCAGATCGGCATCAGAGAAACCCAGGCCATTGTCAGCGGTTAGGTTGGCCACACAGTCGGTGAACTGATCAGCAGACGTCTCTTGGGGTACGTGGGCCGTCTTTAAGAAAGCAATCAGGGCCTTGGCATGGGCCTCTGAACACAGCAGTAGTTATAGCATGGAGATTTTAGAGGGGGTGTGCCCCAGCTATTCTACAACGTTGAAATCACTTTTCTTTATAATCTTGAGGATTTCTTCCATATCCTGCCTGGAAGCCTCAACAATGGTCTTTGGTGCCTCCGTCCGGGCAGGCACATCAGCAGCAATCCCCTTTCCCCGAGTATCAGATGACTCGGCAGTAGGGGTGGAAACTTGGTCAGGGGGAGAAACAGGCACACTGGCAGGTGTGATGATCAAAGGCCTCTGAATTACCGGAGGAGCAATGTCTGGTGAGAATAGTCTTCCACTACGAGTGACCTTAGCGGGCCCGGTGATGTTGGTGACACCAGTATCAGCGTCGAACTCTTGTTTCACACCCAGAACATAAACATCTGCCCCATAGTGCCATGGGACAGCCTTATCAGATTTGTAGGGGATGGGTCCTAGAACAGTAATGGTGATGGGAGCAATCTTGTGGACAGGCAAAATTTGGACAGGCTTCTTTGAGGGAGCCTTGGAAGGGTTGTTGAAGATGGTAATAATTGAGACTTCTTCAACAGGAGCAGCAGGAACAACAGTCTTTCTGAACAAAATCTCTTTACTATCCATCAGGTTTTGGACGCCTGACTTCAGCAAAGAACAACCAGCAGGGGAAGCAACACATAGAGGGCAACCTTTGCTACATCCCAGAAATAAACCGGCTAGTAACAGGTTCCTCTTGACCGTCAGCAGCGGAGTAGCAACATCATCCACCGAAGCTACATACAAATCCTCCTCAACAGCATTCACTCCATGCTGGGGCATGGGAGCGGTTACAACATTCGGCCTCTCGGGCGCCTCAAACTGTATCTCCTTTGCATCAATAAGGTCCTAAACCTTATTCTTTAGGGCCCAGCAGTCATCTGTGTTATGCCCCGGGCTATCAGAGTGATAAGCGCAACGGGCATTGGGGTTGAACCTGGGGGATGTAGTATTCACACCATTCGGAGCCTCTCTGATAGTCACTAAATTGGTGGATAGCAACTGTGGCAGGATCTGTGATAAGGTCATGCTCAAACGGGTAAACTCTCTCCGGGGTCTTTCAGCCCTTTGAGGATTGGTCGGCCGAGGAGCGGCAGCAGGCTTGGCAATCATTACCGCACTGACAGATTGGCGGCGCTCAGATATCTCTGGTCTCCGGGAGCTATATACAGCACTAGCCTCCTTTTTGAAGGGTTTCTTTTCAGCATTGGAGGAGGCAACCTTCTGTATCTTCCCCGATTTTATACCGGCCTCGATCCTTTCACCAGTCAGGATCAGATCAGTAAACCCAGCAGAGGAATTACCAATGAGATGATTGAAAAATGGACCAGATAGGGTCCCCAAAAACATATCCACCAGCTCCCGGTCCGTCAATGGTGGCTGCACCCTGCCAGCCAGATCTCTCCATTTCTGGGCATACTCCTTAAAACCTTCGCCCGACCCTAGCGACATACCCTGGAGTTGGGTACGCGTAGGAGCGAGGTCGGAATTATATTGATACTGCTTGTAAAAAGCAGTGGCCAGATCCTCCCAGTTACGAATGTTGGTTCCTTCCAACTGGTAGAACCATTCGAGGTGAGTCCCTGAAAGACTCTCCTGGAAGAAGTGGATCCAAAGGTTCTTGTCTGCTGTGTAAGGCTGGATCTTCCTTACATAAGAACGGAGGTGCATCTTGGGACAGGAAGCCCCGTCATACTTCACAAAGGCAGGTGCCTTGAACTTGTGTGGAATCACCACCCCAGTAGATAACCCCAAGTCTCCGAAATCCAGTCCAGGCACACGCTGAATTTCCATAGCTTTTAATCTGTCCTCCAGCTGCTTGTACCGGTCTTCAGCAGGAGGGTACTGTTCGTCGTTGAAGTCTGTTTCAGTATCAGAGACCACAGGAGTAGGGACCTCCCTTTCTTGGTGACTACCTTCCCCCACAGATGGAGTAGTCCTCTCAGCCTCATTTTGCAAGGTGTTCCCGAGTCTACGCCCAGTGTTAAATAGCACAGTCCTCTTCTTCTTCTTATTCTTCTTCAGAAGCATAGCTTTCAGCTCTTTTTGACCTTGAGCTAAACCCATGATCAGCTCCTGAAATTGGGCGTTCTGCGCCTGAAGGGCCTTGATAGATGTCTCGGTTGATGATTCAGGGTTCATGATGCTGAAATAAACAGCGAAGAACAGTCAGCAACCTGAAAAGAAGGGTACCTGTGATGCATATGATGAATGGAATGCGTATGATTTATGTTTTCAAAGACAATCGGGAATCAACTTTGTAAACAAAAAGGAACACATTTCATTAAATTCAACTTTGAAACTGAAATTATTCAACGGGTTGCCCTTTGGCGTTACATGAAAGGAAATACTGAAAAGGGAAGTAAAACTGTAAAAAGAACATCCAGAGCTCCTTATTGTTCCCATGGTCTCCTCTTCTCAGTACGGATGTAGGCATTCAGAGCTCGCTCATTCTCCAACTGCTTTGTCAGCTTCTGGATTTTTAATTCCTGCTCGTTGAACTTTTCCCGGTAAGAATCCCGTTCTTCCCGCAGTTGCGACCAAGACCTCTTTAATGTCTCATAATCAGTGGGTATCTGGGGAGGAATGACAGTTGGAGGAACACCATCTTTGTCAGGACACTCAAGGATGATAGGTCTGACGGCTTCATATGGCATACCTAAATTCTGAGCACGGATGCGAACCCATTTGTAGTAGGCTTCCATAGGTAAAGAAGTTTTTGGCCCTAACTCCTGTGGGCCAGCTTTATGAACCTTGTCCCAAGCCTTGATGAACCTACGATGCAACTCGTCACTATCCACCTGAAATTCAAAACTGATGTGAGGCACCAACATCTCATGGGGGCCTGCTCTTCTTGCTCTCCCAAACTGACGGAGTGCTAGACACAGATTGTAAGAGATCCCTCCTTGGGTACCAATCAGAGGAACATTAGGGTATTCCCCGTATCGATCAATAATAGCTATCTCATCCAAACCTCTGCAAGTCCAAATGATGTCTTTATCGGTGAGAGACATTAACCTATAAGCCCAACCTCTTCCTTCTTGGTTCTTCAGTACGAACTTAGGGAGGTGCGAAATAAACCACCTCACCAACAAAGGGATACAACACCATAGGGTTCCTCGTCTTCGGGTAGTACGAGCATGAAGTTGTTGCAAGATGTCACCCAAGAGAGTGGGTACGGGATTCTGAGACATAAAGATCCTTATAGCAGTGACATTGATGAAGTTGTCAGGATTGGGAAACAAGACTAACCCATAGATTAGGAGAGCTAAGATGTCTTCATATCCCCTAAAGTCCAGGTCATTCCAGAAACTGTTAGCTTTACCAATCAGAAATTTGGCCAAGAAACCCTTAGCTCCGCTTCTAGTTACCCAATTGTCCATTACCTCCTGATGTGTCAAAGGAAGAGCTGCAGCAACATCCTCAAGCCTGAGGGTCTTTTCCCAACCAGTAAAGGGAGTCTGATCCAAGATAGGGATACCAAGCAAATCAGAGAACTCCTCCAGGGTAGGGACCAGCTGGAAGTCTTGAAAGGTGAAGCATTGGTATAGAGGGTCATAGAACTGGGTCAGAACACTCATCAACTGTTGATCCCGTTTTGCAGTGACCAAACTGAGAAGAGAACCATGCCTCTGAATGAAGGAAGTGGTATTTGGAATTCTGCTAACCAACTCATCAAGCAACTCAGGGGAGTGAACAAAGTTGAACCGGATAGTATTCCTTCGCACAGGCATCATGATGTCCTACAAAACAGAGCAAAGGTGAAACCCTCTTGTCTTTGAAATGGCCAGTCCTTATGCAGGATGCATGCAATGCTCATGATGTTATGATGCTATGATAAAGCACACCACAAATAGATACAAAGGCAAACATGGTAAGGCACACAAGTCACACAAAGCAAGCCCTTAAAGTTTAGGCCAGCATGAGGTCTAGGTACTACCCTCTTTCAGTTTGTTGGTTCATACCTATCCTATCAAAGTAACCGGGTTCTTAGAGGATCCCAATATCATTGACTACCCTCAATCGGTCATAACTCCAGCATCGCAATCTTTTCTTGCGGCCAGAACCATCACGAGAGTTTAGCCTCAATGGGCGTAGCATACTGCTACTGTTCTAATGGCCAAGTTGTGTCAATTAAGGTTCTAAGGTTGTTGGTGCTTAATGACTCCTCAGAAGACCCATATTCTCCTCGTTGCAACACAAGGGATATCGGTACAAACCAAGGTGCCACACCAACGTAGCCACTGCTTCACCCGTGTCGGTCTACGCCTGACAGGTCCCTCACAGCTTTTGCTACCTAAATAGGGTATTCCCAGATCCGGGTTAGGATCTATGTAACTCCCATGCAACCCACAAATTTAAAGCAAGCAAATCAATACAATTGAAAACACAGTTATGAACTAGCCCTAAGGTACACCTCACTTTAAGTTTATGTCCCCAGCAGAGTCGCCAGTTCTGTGATTGGTGGATCTGGAACTGACTGTTTAACGCTGGTTCGCGAAATGTCGCGGAAGCAATAGTCGCCACCGTCTTTTATTTTCTCCAAATGGAAAGGACAAAAGCACAGAAAAATTCCTTATAGAGATTGCTCTCGGTTCGGGAGGTAGATTATAGAAAGGGAAGGTGTTAGCACCCTTTCTATCCATGGTTATCCATGGGCTCTTAGATACTTGCTCACTTGTGTTTTCAAAAATGGTTTGTTTGCTTTTCAACTGTGGGTTTAAAAAGTTTCTTTGAAAATTTCAATTCGACTCTTGTATCGATCCTCAAGAGTGTTTGAAAAATGCTTTCGAAAGCTTTTTGAAAATGTGTTGGTGTGAAAAGTATTTTCGATTTGTTTTGAAATTTAGAGCAAGTATCTAGAGTCGTCTACCTACCCTAAGGAATTCGTCTGTGTAAATGTCCTTTAAAGTAGTGCCATCCCACCATTGAGAGGTAGGTAGCACCACCGTTGGAGGTGTTCGGGTCAATTCGAGGTTCGGGACATGGTGATCACCAGAGCAATGGGAAGACACCTTAGAAGCTACCCTCATGCCAGGTTCCCGGATCATGAGGACTTACTAAGACATCCTCTACTCGACGATCACCTTTCGAGGCAAGGCAACAGTGAGGCGTACCCTAGGGGTGGTGTGTGATTTGTGTGTCATTTTCAGTTTATTGTTTGTCTTGTCATGTATTGGTGATCTACGCTTTGATTTTATTTTTGGGCATTCATTCTTTCATGCTATTGTTTAACAGTTAAAGGTGCGGGAATTTAAAGTGCGGAAAAGATAAAGGTCATACGCTATTACAAAGGCGCGGGTCTACAACGCCAAATTAATCCAGACCCGATTTAAAATAAAGTGCAGAAAATAAATGTCTAATTAACTATTACAGGGCTTTGGAGCAAGTACATTATATTCACAAAAAGAAATAAATAAAACGCGCGAAACAAAAATGTAATCTAATGCGAGGGCGTTGAACCCTTTGAAGGAATTAAAATAAAATTATTAAAATAATTAAGTTAAATAAAAAGAAAAAACTTATTTTTTTATATCTTTGTATTTATGACATTAAAGAAAATTAAATTAATTAAGAGTCAAATAATTCTAATTCTAATTGTTTTAATTTATTAAAGAAAATGCATTAAAGTTAAAACCTAGAATTAAAAACTAAATTAATTATAAAATTTATTTACAAAATTAATGGTTAGTGATACTTATAATAAAATATATAATTTAAAAAAAAGGATAAAAAAAGCTAAAGACCTATTTATTATTTTTTGGTTATTGAGAAAAAAAGAATTAAAATTAACAACTTAAAATAAAAACTAAATTTATTATGGAATTTATTTACAAAAATACTAAAATAAAATATTTATTATTTTTTTATATCTTTTCTGATTTTTTTGTGTTTTGTTTTATATTATGAAAATAATAATTTAATTAAAAAGAGCAATAATTAAAAGAATGTAAAAATAATAAAAAAAGAAAGAATGAAAAGAAAGTTGCAAAACCTAAGGGGTCTCCCCCTAATTTTGGAGGTGAGACCTTGGTAATTCAGGCCCAATAAACCTTGGCCTGATTGACTTCTCCTGCCAGCGTGAGAGTGCATTGACTCACGTCCATGATATTCCTCAAACTGTGACCCTTGGATTGATCTAGGCATACGCGTGGCAGGTTTGATTTTGTGGGTGCATGGTGGACTTTAGCGCTGAACCTGTACACAAACATTAATAATAAAATAATATGAAAGAGTGAGGGACCTGGGTTCGATCCCAGGTCCTCTTGGTTATCAACGTATATGCCTGCCAACTGTGCCACTTTGTTTCTTTGTTTATCAATTAACAATCAATTAATATAAAATAAAACTAAAGCGCTGGTGGACTTTTAGCGCGAATTTTTGAACCAGCCAACCATTGCTTTACAACTCAGCATCTTCTTCCTCGCTTTGCTTATTTCCTGAAACATGAAAAGAAGAAGCAACGGTTTTTTGACCGTTCTAAAAGGTGCCTTTCCAGAAAATAACGAATAGCTTGTAGTGGCTCATAAATTGAGCGCGAGGCATCTAATCTCTTCGTCCAAGCATGCTGGTTGCAACCATGGCATCGTGATTCTCCAATTTTGTTGTATTCAAAAACCCCTAAATCAAAAGCTTAAGAACCCTAAAAAACAAAAATGGCAGATTCTCCAAGAGTGCATAAAAACGCAATTAGAATATAGGGTTAGCTTCAAAACACATTGCTTAGTATGAATATGTGAACAAAATGCTATGAGAATGTCTCAAAATTAAAACACGAATATGTATATTTATGAAGAAAAGTTGACTTCTGTATACCGATTCAAAGGGTTAGGGACGAAGTTCTTGGTTGGAAAAGTCCTCTTGAAGCCTCAGGAAACTAATGAGATCAGAATCTTGCCTTGAATCGTACTACAAGTATGTTTTCAGATTTTGAGTTTTTAAGCTAAAAGTGTGAGTTTTCTTTTTGTGTTTATGCGCAGCTTAGGTCTCAATTTTGCTTCTGATCACTTGCTTAGGTCTTATGCAACATGTATGAAGAGGAATTATGGCTCCATAATGCATAGCATTCAAGTTCAAAATCCTCCATAAACCTCCATAACCAAACTTCCTTTTTTGGATCATTTTTTGAATTCTTGCTTCTTTGAGCCTTGGCACGAAAATGGGATATACATAATGGTGCTTCAAGGTTAATCAAAGCCAAATATTCCCTTAAATTAATTTTTTTGAATTTCTCTTGATTTTAAAATATTTAAAATTAATTAAATCTAATAAAATCAATAAAAAATGAAAAAATTAATTAAAAAATCTGAAATAAAAGGTGGGACACGTGGGAAGCATGGCCAAGTTAATTCAAGTTGAAAAAGTGGGGCCCTTTTGTCAAAAATGAAATTTCAAGGATAAATGATTTTGGCCATTTCACAAAAATTTCCCAACTTCTCCAATGCATATCTTGCTCAATTTCTAAGCTTTGATCATGTTCTTGGACATTTTGGAAAGGTCTTGAAGTCCTCTAACCAATGTCTTTGGTCCCATGTCATTTTGATTTACCAATCTCAAGTTATGGTCTTTGACTTAAAGTCCCTTTTTGTTGACTTTTGAAAATGACCTATAATGTTGAAATTGATAACTTTTTGTGAGAGCATTTCTTGGACTTGGAGTGTGAAGATGAGTTGTAGTAAATGTCTTCCCCTTCAAAATGAGCATTGGATGGGACTTTTATGATGAACCATGAAAACGTTATGCCTTGGTCAAGTTACAGTTGACTTTTCAGCTGTCCAAAAATAGAAACTTTTGCATCTTGATGATTTTTGAGCCAAGCTTTGAGAATCATGATCAAGCATTGATCAAATGATGTTTGTGGCTTCAAAATAAGATGTTGACCAAATTTTTTGACTTTTGACTGCCAAATGACCATTTTGCCCCTACAGTTGACTGTAGTGCAATTAGGGTTTTGAATGTGCAATTTGACCTTGTGAGCCTTGAAACTTGACATGTAGGCACTTGACAATGTGTATGAGCATAGGAGACTTGATTGAGCCCTTGAAAACTTCAGCTTCCTTGTGAGAACCAAAACCCTAGTTTGACTGGCTTAGGAGGATGGTTTGATTGTGTGGCCCTTGAGTAAATTTGAACCAATTGTGGATGATTCTTGTCAAAACTTTGAAGATTATGGGAGGGCAAATTTTGGGGTACAACAGTAGGTTTACTTCGAAATGAAAGCTCAGATAGTAGGGCTTATGGGAAGGAACCTGGATAGTAGGGTTACTTCGAAATGAAAGCCTGGACAGTAGGGCTTATGGGAAGGAACCTGGATAGTAGGGTTACTCTACTTGATCATGTAGATTAGTTGACCTGTTTAGTTTCGGGAACTTATTTTTTTTCATTAGTTGTCTGCAGATATGACATGTATAATTGCTGGAATTATTGGTGATAACTGTCTTTCCTAAAAAGATAACAAGGTTAATCATATGTGATGCATGAAATGCATTGTGAGATGATGTTCTCAAAATAAATAAGATTATGTTGTACGTGATATGTATGCGCATGTCATGATGTATAAACATGAGATGTTATTTGTGACATATCTGAGTCTGGGAAAATAAATCCCTGACTGCTGCTGGAGAATATAGCATTCCTTACTGTTGTAGAGAACTGTGGTTCTTCTACTTCCGTTGGAGATGGTGAACGGAAATGACTGTGCCGAAGATTTGCTCTTTGTTGTTTGTGGATATTCTGCCAGGGAGAGACTTTGTATGAGAATAGCTTTGCGGGGGAATGACTTTGTTAAGCTCTGTTGGGGATTGAGCTTATGTATCTAGAGAAACAAACTCTGCTTGGGGAGATAAAAATTTAGGATGATCCGCTCGCGATTATGAAATTAGGCTGGGGATATAGATGTCAGGTTTCTGGATGACCCTGGCTAGGGAGATTACTTCCCGTTTTGAGAGAACTGACACCAATGCTTTTGATTACCTTTACTCTATGGGGAATACAAATGTTACAAGATCGCATGTATTGATGATTGTGCTCCAAAGTTGTCTCTACCCTGGTACCTGCTGGACAGAGTAACTGTTGGGTTTGAAATTTCTTATTTTTGCCCTTGTTTCTTAAGTTACGAGCAATTTGTCTTTTCGTTTCTTATGTAAATATTTACGAGCAACAATCATATTCAAATGCATATGTCAAGAATAAACCATTGTACGTTCTTGCAAATCAAAACAGAAAAATAAAAACAAATAGTTTTGTAAAAACAATTCGAGTCTGGATCCAGTCGTCTTTGTTTAAACCCGTATCTTTCATAATCCTTAAAGAAGGAATCTGGACCTCAATGGGTAGGACTGCCTCCATGCCATATACCAGAGAGTAAGGCGTTTCCCCTGTCGACGTCTGTGCTGAGGTACGATACCCATGCAAAGCTAATGGTAGCATCTCATGCTAGTCTTTGTATGTTACTGTCATCTTCTGTATAATCTTCTTGATGTTCTTCTTAGCCGCTTCAACAGCGTCATTCATCTTCAGCCGGTAGGGGGAAGAGTTATGATGTTGTATCTTAAATTGCTTACAGAGTTCGGTGATCATCGTGTTGTTGAGATTTGTACCGTTGTCGGTGATAATTCTCTCTGGCACACCATACCGACAGATTAGGTTATGCTTGATAAACCGCGCCACAACATTCTTGGTAATAGTAGCAAAGGAGACTGCCTCAACCCATTTCATGAAGTAATCGATGGCCACTAGGATGAAGCGATGCCCATTAGAAGCGGTAGGCCTGAATTATTTGATCATGTCAATGCCCCACATTGCAAAGGGCCACAGAGCTGTCAAGATATTCAAAGGAACCAGAGGCACATGCACCTTATCAACATAAATTTGGAACTTATGACAAGTTCGGGAGTGCTGATAATAATCTACTTCCATAGTGGACCAATAGTATCCTGCCCGTAGGATCTTTTTAGCCATGGTATATCCACTGGAATGGGTTCGGAAGGCACCTTCATGTAGATCTGTCATGATTCTCTCTGCTTCGCTCTTGTCTACACACCAAATTAAGGTAGAGTCATGGTTGCACTTATAGAGGATTCCATTACTGAGGAAGAATTTCGCAGCGAACCTTCTCAGAAACTTCTTATCATTGACAGATTCCCCTTCTGGATACTCTTGAGTCTCGAGATACTTCTTTACTTCATGAAACCAGGTTTGTCTGCCACCTCTTCAGTATCAATCTCACAACAATGTGCTGGTTCATCCAACTTTTCAATGGTGATTCGGGGAGCTTCGTTGTCCCACCTAACTTTGAACATATAAGACATGGTAGCTAGCGCGTCCGCTAACTGATTCTCCTCTCGTGGGAAATGTTCAAAAGTCACCTCCTCAAAGTGTGGGAGCAATGTCAGTACATGCTCTTTGTGATACGGTGGGAGAACTGACTTGGGATTTGCGTTTGTGTTTGCAAATGTTTCGGTTTAGCAAGAGTCGCCACCGACTTTTTATTTTATCCTAAGGAAAGGTCAAAAAGCACAGGAAAGACCTTTGAGATGTTTTTGTGGGTTCGGGGGGTAGATTATGAAAAGGGAAGGTGCTAGCACCCTTTTCATCCATGGTTATCCATGGGCTCTTAGTTACTTGTTTTAGATCACTTGCCTTTGCTTTTCAATTGCTTGAAATGGTGCTTTGTGTGTGGTTTTGAAAATGTTTTGAAAAAGATGCCTTGTCTAGGCAACCTTTGTAACAATTCTTGTTTGAATGTTTTACGAAGGTGTTTGTCTTTTTGAAAAGATGTTTCAATGTTTTTGAAAGTTGTTTTGAAAGTTGTGTTGTGGAGTGTGTTTTGAAAAATGGCAAGGATGTTTTTGCAAGTTTTTGATTAAGTAACTAAGAGTTATTTACCCTATTTTACTCAAAGATCTTTCTTATGTTTTTAACCCTTTTAACAGTGTTGTTTCACCATTATATTTTGTGAACAACCTTGTGTTAGGATGTTGAATAGGACGGGCATTGGGACGTTTATATAGTCATATAAGGCAACATATGGGATGTTTTAGCAATGTCGTTTTAGGGACTAGATCGTTTACCGAAGGCAACATCGAGGGTCATCGAGGGACTATGATCTTTTATCGAGGGTCTTTTCTAAAAACTCCCATGCTCGAGGGACATGACTACATTTTCCGAGGCAACAAGTGGAATTACCCTAGGGGTGCATGTGTGAATAGTGTGTTTGATTTGCATGCATTTGTCTTTGATTTTTAGGTTGTCTACTTGTTGATTTTATCTTTCCATACACACCTAATTACTAGCATTTGTACAAAGTAAATAAAATACAGAAAGATAAAATCCTAAGCTATTACAACCATATCGAAAGGCATAAAAAATATGAAGGAAAAAATAAGATAAAAGTAAGAAAAAAGAGTGTCTTTCGATTCAGGCAGGAGCACCCTTCGATTTGCATTCTGTTGGCCTCCTTCGATTGGGGCTGGCAACAACAAAGTCACGTCTTTCGATTAGGCTTTGGCACCAGTCAGGTTATGTACTTCGATTGGAGGTTGGCACCAGCATGGGAGTGCCTTTCGTCTGAGCCTGGACTTAGTGCAAGTGTGCCTCTGGCTGGGCCTTTCTGCCTTGTTGCCTTCTTCGATTGGGCCAGTGAAATCAGTGTGAGCGTGTCTCTGGATGGGCCTGGAAGTCAGTGTGGAAACCAAAGGCTTCGTTTCATACTCCTGGTTGTCTCTTTCGTTCGACCTGGAGAAAGAGGATAGAAGCTAGAAGCTTCGTTTCCTATTTCAGGTTTCCTGTTTCTTTCATTTAAAGCATTAAATGGCAACATGGCCTGAGGCCATGCTAGTATTTGTTTGGTAAACAGTTTAACAGTTAAAGCAAGTTCAGGTAAACAGAAAGCAAAAAACGAAAGGGTTTAGCTCTAAAAACATATTAAGTAGGTGGAAACGAAAAGAACTAGAGTGTTATGTACATGTTTTGAAATGAAAGGGAAGATTATTCACATACTATGCCATGAAACGAAAGGTTCAAGGGTAAGAGTGACTTACCTTGCTTCAGGCCTTAAATGGATGTGGGATTCGAACTTGAACTGCTACCTGGATGTTTCTGGAATTCGAAGAGTAGTCACAGGGGGTTTGCTTTTGGTTCAAAGAGTTGTCACATAAGGCTGTCTTTGAGTTTGAACAAACTTCTATGTGTGGGGTGTTCTTCAGAATCGAAAGAGGTGAGTGTTTGGGATTCTGGGTTTTGATTTCTCAAGTGTTGATGAACTTGAGAGTTTTGTTGTGTTTGAGAAAATTTGGGAGATTCGTTCCTCTGGTCCAAAGATCCTCCCTTAGCTTTGCATAAATTCCTCTATTTATAGAGAAAAAGAAATGGACATGTTTTCAACAGCCAGCCTTACAAAATAATAAAATAATAGGTAATGTGAAAGTACATGTGGGGGGCCTATTGGCAGTTGGGGTGCAGAAGATGTGACTTAGGCCTCTGACGTTGCTTGTGCTCAGACCAAATTCAGGTTGAAAGCTGCTTTTGTGATAAAGTACTCTCTATGAAAAGAAAGAGTATGTAGCCTTTAACCAAGAATAGTAGTATCTAAAAGACAAAGTTTAAAACCCTTGTACAAACTTCTGATTATGTAAAGATTTGGATGCAACATAGCCTGGCAAACGAGATTTGGTCTTAAGTCGAATGCAAGAGTGAGATCGAAGCACACCTGTTTGAAGGAAGCCTTTGCCTCAGTCGAAGCTTGTGGTCGAAACAAGCTAACTCGAAGGAAGCTATTGCCCAATCGAAAGCTCATGCTCGAAGGAAGCATATTGCCCAATCGAAAGCTCATGCTCGAAGGAAGCATATTGCCCAATCGAAGCCTGGGTCGAAGCAAACATATTTCCCAATCGAAAGTCCGTGTTTGAAGGAAGAAATGTTGCCCAATCGAAGCATGTGGATTGAAACAAACATAAAGGGAGTCATTGCCTTTTAGCGTGAGGGAGATTCCTGGCTTCTGAGTCGATGGGTATTCCCAAGTTGCATTCGAAGGAGGCTCCTGCTCAAAACGAAGGATGTACCTAAACTTGCATTCGAAGGAGGCTTAGAGTTCAACATGAAGGACATATCCAAGTTGCATTCGAAAGAGGCTTTTGCTAAAAACGAAGGATGTAATCCAAGTTGCATTCGAAGGAGGCTCTTGCTCAACTGAAGTTTTCATCCAGGCACACAGAAGGTGAGTGCCCAAACGAAGACTTGCCTTGCAGGGGGTACATGTGACCAGTAGGTCATGGCCTTCGATTGCAAGCATGCAGGCAGCAAAAGACACAAACAAAACCTGCAACAAGAAGTCACATGCCCATGCGAAAGAGGCACGCTAGCAGCCACTTTGAGAAATCGAAGGAGGCCAAGAGTCAATTGAAGGATGTAGAATCGAAGGAGACCTGTTTTCCTCCAAATTTGTCAAAATGTTATTTTTATCTATTTTCTCCCTTTTTGATAGTTTCCTTTTAATTTTGGTATTGGAAAATCCAAATGCACTTGTTCAAGCTTGAACCTTGAAAATCCTTGTAAGAAAGGCCTTGAGAATTGAGAGGGCAAATTTTGGGGTACAACACTCTTTGTATGGGATGAGATTCGGATGCTTCATACCATTCACCTTTGATCTGACTTATCACCGAGGTTGAATCCCCGAAGACATTTAGGAACTTTATCCTGAGGTCAATAGAGGCTTTGAGACCCATGATGCAGGCTTCATACTCCACCATGTTGTTAGTGCAATTGAAACATAATCGAGCAATGAAAGGAGTATGACAGCCTTCAGGGGATATAATTACAGCACCGATGCCATTACCAAGTGCGTTCGAAGCTCCATCAAAGATCATAGTCCATCGGGATCCTTCTTCAGGTTCTTCATCTGGTTCAGGTTCTTCGTAGTCAGTCACCAGCATAATGTTCTCGTCCGAGAACTCAAAATTTATGGACTGGTAGTCATCAATGTCCTGATGAGCCAAATGATCAGCCAATACACTCCCCTTGATTGCTTTCTGGGTTGTATATTGTATATCGTATTCGGTTAAGATCATCTGCCATCTGGTTATTCTTTCGGAGAGTGTGGGCTTCTCGAAGATGTATTTGATTGGATCCATATTAGATATCAACAAAGTAGTGTGGGTCTACATATATTGTCTCAGTCGGCGAGCAGCCCATGCCAAAGCATAACAAGTTTTCTTGAGCAATGAGTATCTTGTCTCATAGTTGGTAAACATTTTGCTAAGGTAGTATATTGTGTGCTCTTTTCGACCAGACTCGTCATGGTGCCCCAACACACACCCTATTGAATTGTCTAGCACTGTTAAGTATAATATCAAAGGTCTTCCTTTAACTGGAGGCATCAGAATTGGCGGTTCTTGAAGATATTCTTTGATCCTTTCGAAAGCAGTCTGGCGTTTGTCATTCCACTTTACCACTTGATATTTCTTCAGAAGCTTGAAGATGGGCTCACAAGTAGCAGTCAGATGTGAAATGAACCTAGCGATATAATTCAAGCGTCCCAAGAAACCTCTAACTTCCTTCTTAGTACGGGGAGCCAGCATCTCTTGTATGGCCTTTACCTCTGCGGGGTCTACCTGAATACCTTTGTCACTAACGACGAAACCCAGAAGCTTACCAGACCTTACCCCAAAGTTGCACTTGTTCGGATTCAACCTCAGCTTGTATATCTTCAACCTGTCAAACAACCTTTGTAGATGATCCATGTGTTCCTCTTCAGTTTGAGACTTGGATATCATGTCATCAACATAAACCTCGATCTCATGGTGAATCATATCATGGAATAAAGAGACCATGGCTCACTGATAGGTTGCCCCAGCATTCTACAACCCAAAAGGCATCACCTTGTAACATAAGGTACCCCACTGTGTGACGAAGGTTGTCTTCTCCATGTCTTCAGGAGCCATCTTGATCTGGTTGTAGCCAGAGAAACCATCCATGAAGGAGAAGATTTTGTGCAGCGCTGTGTTGTCAACCAGAACATCAATGTTGGGAAGCGGGAAGTCATCCTTGGGGATTGCCCTGTTCAGATCTCTGTAATCCACATACATCCGTACCTTTCCGTCCTTCTTAGGTACCATAACGACTTTAGCAACCCACTGCAGATAGGAGGTGACAGCTAAGAACCCCGCGTTAAACTGCTTCATGACCTCTGCCTTGATCTTCTCTGACATTTCAGGGTTGTGATCGGTGGATCTGGAACTGACTGTTTAACGCTGGTTCGCGAAATGTCACGGAAGCAAGAGTCGCCACCGTCTTTTATTTTCTCCAACATGGACAGGACAAAAGCACAACAAAATTCCTTATGAGATAGTTTCTCGGTTCGGGAGGTAGATTTATAGAAAGGGAAGGTGTTAGCACCCTTTCTATCCATGGTTATCCATGGGCTCTTAGATACTTGCTCATTTGTGTTTTCAAAAATGTTTGTTTGCTTTTCAAGGTGAGTGGGTTTGAAAAAAAAGTTTCTTTGAAAGTTTCAGTTCGACTCTTGTATCAGTCCTCAAGAGTGTTTGAAAAGTTGTTTTTTGAAAGCTTTTTGCAAAGTGTCGGTGTGAAAAGAAGTTTTTGATTTGTTTTGAATTAGAGCAAGTATCTATGAGTCATCTACCTACCCTAAGGAATTAGGCTGTGTAAATGTCCTTAAGGTAGTGCCATCCCACCATTGAGAGGTAGGTAGCACCACCGTTGGAGGTGTTCGGGTCAATTCGATTGTTAGGGACAGTGTGGTCACCAGAGCAATAGGAAGACACCTTAGAAGCTACCCCCATGCCATGTTCATGGACATGAGGACTTACTAAAACATCCTCTACTCGACGACCACGTTTCGAGGGGCAAGGCAACAATGAGGCGTACCCTAGAAGTGGTGTGTGAATTGTGTGTCGTTTTTAGTTATTTATTTGTCTTGATCATGCATTGAGTGTTCTACGCTTTGATTTTTGCATACATTCTTTCATGTGATTATTAACAGTTAAAAGGTGCGGGAATTAAAATGCGGAAAAATAAAGGTCCTACGCTATTACAAAGGCGCGGGTCTACATCGCCAAATTAAACCAAGACCCGATTTGAATAAATAAAATACGGAAAATAAATGTCCTAATTATCTATTACAAAGCTTTGGGGCAATTACATGAAATTTAAAAAGGAAATAAAAAATAAATGCGAAAAGAAATAAAAATCGAGAGTGCGAGGGCGTTGGACCCTTTAAGGAAATTAAATTGGAATTGAAAATTGATTTAATTATTAAATGAGAAAAAGGAACTTATTTTTTTATGTTTTTGGATTTATGAAATTAAAGAGAATTAAATTGGAATTAAAAGTTAAATAAAACCCTAGTTCTAATTGTTTTTAATTTATTAAAAAATGTTTAAGTTTGACCTAATTTAACCTAATTAATTAATTGCATATTTATTTACAAGATAATTAATAATTAATAATGATGGAAAAGGTTATTTATTAAGAAAAAGAATAAAAGAATTAAAACCCTAATTTCTACATTATTTAGTTTATTAAAGAAAAAACATTAAAATTAAATCTAAAATTAGAACTAAATTGATCATTAAATTTATTTACAAAATTAATGGAAATTAATATTAGTAAAAACATTTTTTTGTGTTATAAAATTAATTTTATGAATTAAATAAAACAATTATCACAAATAAAATAAATGAAAGAAAAGAATTAAAAAAAAAAATGCAAACAGATGAGGGTGTTGACCCAATGGAGGAGGTGAATTTGCAGCAATTGAGCCCATTTGAAGGAGGCCTTTTTGACTTTTCTGGCTTGTGTGTGGAGGTGTTGACTGGTGTCCATGGTGGACTTCACATGATGGCCATTGGATTGATCTTCAGGGGCATGTGGCGTGCCAAGAGATGGAGTTGTATGGTGGTTCCTGGGCAAAGAATTGTACCTGAACGCATTATGAACAAAAATATTGAAGAATATGGGGGACCTGGGAATTGAACCCAGGTCCCAATGCTTGAAGGACACCTCACTTTCCACCCAGCCAAATGCGTTTGTTTGATAAACTAGTGGAACCTGATCAATATGAGAGAGAAAAAGGTATTATGCTGGATAACAAAAAAAAGCGCCAATGTTTGAATCCACCAACCACGTTCCTCCATGCATCATCTTCTCCAATTGCTATTTGTTTTGCCTGAAAAAATAAACTAGATAGCGGGGGTTTTAAACCCCCACTAAGTGCAGAACACAAAAATAGCGATTAGGCCATATGTAAATATAAAAAAGGCGCGATGGGGGGAATTGCTTCGTCTGGAGCTTCTGATTTCATTGGTATAAGTCTTATGGTCCAATTATTCCAGATATGCAAAGCCCCAAAATTAGAGCTCTGAAACCCTAGGCAGTTTTCATGGTGGATTCACGTACAGGGCTTAAAAACACAATTGGATGGCACCATTAGATTTAGAATGATCAAGTTAGTATAAATCAAGCATTAGAAATCAAAAACACTGCATGAATCATGAAACACGAATATGTAAAAAGTTATGAACAGGGCAACGTGTTTCTACCAATTCTGGATGCATGGAGAGTGGAAAAGGATTGAGGCACGTCCAAAAATGTCCCAGCAAGCCTTTGGAATACTTCTTTTGCTTCGAAACACACTCTAGCTATGAAATCAGTTTTGAGAATTTTTGGAAAAAATGCAAAGTTGGTTTTCAGGTTTGGGCGCAGCTTGCTTGTTCTTGTGATTAGGTTTAGGTTTGTGCTTATATGTGGAATGAATTAGGGTAGAAATCCAAGTCCATAATCCTTTGCATTCATGATTTTGAATTCTTGATTTTGCATAATCTTTTTTCAATCTTTTTCATACCTTTTTGATACCAATCATTGCCAATTCTTGCCTTTTTGAGTATGCACGAAATCTTGAGTGAATGATGAGTTGAAATGCTGCATAAAAAGATTTGAAAACATTTGTTTAGTATTTTTCTCATATTTAATTTTAATTAAATGAATTAATGGATTTAAAAATTCAATTAATAAATTAAAAATTAGAAAATAACTCCCCTTTGGGTCAATGGGTCGTGCATAACTTTTGGATGATGATTCTTGGAAGAAATTGTGGCCCATTAGCAATTTTGAGGCATTTGAAGCAAAGTTGACTTTTCAAAATTCCCAAAAATTTCCCAACTTCCACAAGGCATATCTTGCTCAATTTTTAAGCTTTGATCATGTTCTTGGACATTTTGAAAAGGTATTGAAGTCCTCTAACCAATTCCTTTGGTACCATGTCATTTTTATTTACCAATATCAAGTTATGGTCTTTGACTTAAAATGCCTTTTTGTTGACTTTTGAAAATGACCTATAATGTTGAGATTGATATCTTTTTGTGAGAGCATCTCTTGGACTTGAAGTGTGAGGATGAGTTGTAGAAAATGTCATTCTCTTCAAAATGAGCTTTGGATGGAATTTTTCTGATAAACCATGTGGAAGTTATGCCTTGGTCAATTTGCAGTTGACTTTTTCAACTGTCCAAAAATAGAAACTTTTGCATCTTGAGACTTTTTGAGCCATGCTTTGAGAATCATGATCAAGAATTGATAAAATGATGTTTGTGGCTTCAAAATAAGATGTTGACCAAAAATTTTGACTTTTGACTGTCAAATGACCATTTTGCCCCTGCAGTTGACTGTTGGGCAATTAGGGTTTTTGACTGTGCAATTTTGTGCTGTGAGTCTTGAAACTTGACATGTAGGTGCTTGACAATGTTTATAGGCATGTGGGACTTGTTTGGACCCTTGGAAACTTCAATTTCTTTGTCAGAACCAAAACCCTAATTTTGACTGTTAGGAGGCCATTGGACTGTGCAACCTTTGGGAGATTTTGAAGCTTGATTTTGGCAAATCTTGAAGAATATGGGAGGGCAAATTTTGGGGTACAACAGTTGCCCCTGTTCAATCTTCTTAAACCTGAGGATGTAGATTGGCTGGCGTGCCTTTCGTAATCCGAAGGTGGAAGATGATTGAACATTAGAGTGCCCAGAAATTTGCGCTCACATGTTAGCAGTGTGATAGTGGGAATGGGCTTACAGATGCCATTTGGAGATTGATGGATAGGAAGATGGGCTTACCGATGCCATGTTGAGAGGTGATGAATAGGTGGATGGGCTTATAGATGCCATCTGGGTGTCGATCGCGTAAGAGATTCCTTAGCGAGAACTTACGTACCTGAAAAAGAAAGATGATTACCTGACCTGTTACAGGAGTTGGTCTTCAAACTCTTTGTGTAGATGTGCCCTGACTGGTTATAGGAATTGAATCCTTAAACCTCTTCAGACGTGCCCTGGCGAGATACAGGAGTCGAGTCTGGAGTTTCAAAAGGTGATGAATGAATCAGGGATGGTTACTACCTCAACGGGACGATGAGAGAACCTTGGACGATTACTACCTCAACGGGACGATGAGAGAACCTTGGACGATTACTACCTCAACAGTAACGATGAGAGAACCTTGGGCGATTACTACCTCAACAGTAACGATGAGAGAACCTTGGGCGATTACTACCTCAACGGTAACAATGAGAGAACCTTGGGCGATTACTACCTCAACAGTAACGATGAGAGAATCTGGGGCGATTACTACCTCAACAGTAACGATGAGAGAACCTGGGGCGATTACTACTTCAACAGTAACGATGAGAGAATCTAGGGTGATTACTACCTCAACAATAACGATGAGAGAACCTTGGGTGATTACTACCTCAACAGTAACAATGAGAGAATCTGGGGCGATTACTACCTCAACAGTAACAATGAGAGAATCTGGGGCGATTACTACCTCAACAGTAACGATGAGAGAATCTGGGGAGATTACTACCTCAACAGTAACGATGAGAGAATCTGGGGAGATTACTACCTCAATAGTAACGATGAGAGAATCAGGGGCGATTACTACCTCAACAGTAACGATGAGAGAATCTAGGGCGATTACTACCTCAACAGTAACGATGAGAGAATCTGGGGCGATTACTACCTCAACAGTAACGATGAGAGAACCTGGGGCGATTACTACCTCAATAGTAACGATGAGAGAATCTGGGGAGATTACTACCTCAACAGTAACGATGAGAGAATCTGGGGCGATTACTACCTCAACAGTAACGATGAGAGAATCTGGGGCGATTACTACCTCAACAGTAACGATGAGAGAATCTGGGGCGATTACTACCTCAACAGTAACGATGAGAGAATCTGGGGCGATTACTACCTCAACAGTAACGATGAGAGAATCTGGGGCGATTACTACCTCAACAGTAACGATGAGAGAATATAGGGAGATTACTACCTCAACAGTAACGATGAGAGAATCTGGGGCGATTACTACCTCAACAGTAACGATGAGAGAATCTGGGGCGATTACTACCTCAACTGTAACGATGAGAGAATATGGGGCGATTACTACCTCAACAGTAACGATGAGAGAATCTGGGGCGATTACTACCTCAACAGTAACGATGAGAGAATCTGGGGCGATTACTACCTCAACAGTAACGATGAGAGAATCCGGGGCGATTACTACCTCAACAGTAACGATGAGAGAATCTGGGGAGATTACTACCTCAACAGTAACGATGAGAGAATCTGGGGCGATTACTACCTCAATAGTAACGATGAGAGAATCTGGGGCGATTACTACCTCAACCGTAACGATGACAGAATCTGGGGCGATTATTACCTCAACAGTAACGATGAGAGAATCTGGGGCGATTACTACCTCAATAGTAACGATGAGAGAATCTGGGATGTCTTCTACTGAGTCTTTATCAGGAAAATCTTTAGGAATTGATTTAACTGGACCAGAGAAGGCCTTTGACTGGATAAGAAACAGAAAAATCTTTAGGAGTCGATTTAACTGAACCAGGCAAGGTCTTGGAGTCTTCAACTGAGTCTTCATCAGAAAAATCTTTAGGAATCGATTTAACTGGACCAGAGAAGGCCTTTGGCTGGATAAGAAACAGAGAAATCTTTAGGAGTCGATTTAACTGAACCAGGCAAGGTCTTGGAATCTTCAACTGAGTCTTCATCAGAAAAATCTTTAGGAATCGATTTAACTGGACCAGAGAAGGCCTTTGGCTGGATAAGAAACAGAGAAATCTTTAGGAGTCGATTTAACTGAACCAGGCAAGGTCTTGGAATCTTCAACTGAGTCTTCATCAGAAAAATCTTTAGGAATCGATTTAACTGGACCAGAGAAGGCCTTTGGCTGGATAAGAAACAGAGAAATCTTTAGGAGTCGATTTAGCTGAACCAGACAAGGTCTTGGACATAGCTGAGAACTTAACTGGATCTTTCCTGAAAGGTAAAGGTCAGTCATATGCAATGCATGATATGGATCAAGCAATGATGTTCTCAACATAAATGAGATTGTAAGATTATGATGCGTATATGCATGCTATAATGTATGGAAGTGCGATGTTTATGAATGTATGTTTTCGTCCTAGGAAAATAAATCCTTGACGGATGCCGGGAAGTCATATCCTAGGCTGATGTTGGAGAATAGGGCTTTGTTGTCTCCGCTGGGGATGATAGTTACAAGAATACCGGTAGGAGAAGATAACTCCGTTGGGGAATAAACTTGGCGAATGGATTACTCTGCGGGGAGAAAATTACTCTAGCGATCTTGCTGGAGAACAATACTCTGTGGGAAGAGAGGTACATTGTTGAGATGTTGATGATAACTTCGCTGGGGATACCATTGTTATGTTAGAAGTGTTGATAGACTCCGCTGAGGATAGGACGACTTTGCCAAGGACGATCTTTCCGTGGCTTTTGGCTGAGGATAACCCAGTTATATCCCGATAGGGAAATAACCTTTGAATAAAGCTGGGGGACGCGTTCGTGCTCTGCAGGGGATAAGCTTCCAGCATCTACTGGGGATAAGCTTCCTGCTGGGGAGAGGGGTTCAAACTTTCCTGGGGAAATCTTGACCTATACTGGACTCTCTTGGGGAGTTTTTGAGATGTACTGGAAGTGACTCCGCTGAATGTCTGGTATACCGCCGGGGAACAATCTTAGCTCAAGACTGCCGAGGACGCTTATTAAGAATATCCGTACATCACGCTGAGGAATGTTGAGATCTGCTGGAGGATACCCAACTTTCTTAAGGCTGATAGTGTAACTCTGCTTGGGGAGAGTGTAGTGACTTGCTGGGTCATTCTCTGGGGAATTTAGAGATTTTGGTTATGTTCTTCAGCTGAACTCACCTTGATACCTTGGCGGACAGAGCAATTAGATCGTTTGGACCACTCATCATTGCCCCTGTTTCTGAGGTGGGAGAGGAAGACCTGTGAGGTGCTTGATAGTTGTTGATGGACAAACCTTCTTCTGGTAGGCAAGTGTCGAGATGCCGTGACATAGTCGTACGCTTTTGATCCCTAACTTTGCCTGGACCGCCCTTTCGGGTTTTCAGTCCACCGGGATACCCTTTTTTGCCCAAGCTGCCTTTTCAGGTTTTCGACTTGTCGGGTGTACAGATTTCTTTTCATTTCATCCCTCATTTTTCCCGAACCCTTTTGGTTCGCCGGGAAGCCCTTATTTTTGCCTAGGTGTGTCAACCTAGCGGGTCTTCGATTATGCGTAGTATTTTTTTGACTATATCCACGCTCTCAAAATGTAGGGAGCTGCCCCTGTTAGAAGTGTTTTGCCATGCCACCAGAAGGTGTTTGATCAGGCAAGATTTGTTGCTGGAGTGCCCCAAGTGACTCAGGCGGAGATTTGCCCCAGGCTGTTTGGCCTTGAGAGATTCCTTGAATCTTGACTGGACTGCCCCAGATTATGGACAATGATCATGCCATGCCCCTTGATTGGAAGTGCTTTTGTTCATTAGGTACTCATTGTGCGAATTTCCTTGTTGTTCAAACAAATAGTCATATGCAAGCAATGTTATATCAAAAATGCAAAGCCTGTGTTTGTCTTGAAGATTTTAAAAATGCATTTTTTTTCATAAAACAAGTGAATGTTTGTAAAACGTGATGTCAACTTTGTATTTACCGTAGGCCTTAAGGAGTCGGGATACCTTTCATAATAGTATGCTTTCGAACTAACCCCCGCTTCAGCTAGGACTTTTGAGGGTTATAACGTGGCCTGGTTCACGGTTCAAGAAACAAAGGATAAAGGCTCAAATTATTTGTACCCACCCGCTCTTCGTGATGTTCTTCAAACCTAAACTCAGTTGATCGTACGTTGGACCTCGTTTGAGTCTTTGCTTTGATATACCAGTGATGGTTCAGATACTGACGGTTTATTTTGATTAGGCAGACATTTTTTTGTTTTTGTTGAGGGTTTGTATGACCTCTTTCTTTTTGATTTTGCTATCCCTATTTTTTTTTTGCCTGAACTGTTTCTTTTGTGATTACAGTCAGCGGGATGCCCCAGTTTTGTAAGTCTCCTTCATGGGTTTTGACTTATTGGGTTTTAATTTTTGAGATATAATGACTGCCTATCCTTATGATTATTCGGAATCATCACTGTCTTCTTTTTTTTTGTAAGGACCTCTTTGGTGCCATTTGTTATGCACTTGGATCAACTGAGAGAACTACCCTGCCCCAGGTTATGATTAAGGGTTTTAAATTTCGAAAAGAAAAACTCCTACTTCTTTGGCTCAGAGGGGTTGACGAGGGATTATCTTCCTTATAACTCCAGTGTTTAGGAATTGAAACAATGCATGTACCTCATCAGCGGGGTATGTTCAAAAGCATACTGTAAGTTGTGGTATCGTTTTCGTCATCCTCCCTCAAGAGGCTTAGGATTATTAATTGAGAGTTGACATCAGAAAAAATGAAAGCAGTTTGAATATAGCGAATGCGAATATATTGATTCAAAACAGACATATGCGATGCATTAATGAAATAACAACGTTTAACATGAATAAATGTTTGAACAATCAAAAGAGAATTACAACTTGAAAATTCTAATAGATAAAAGGTCTTCTCATTCAGGACTTGTTACTTCAAATGGTGGATCCTGTAGGGATGGCAGGAGCATTCAGCCTGGCCCACCTGGGTGAAATCCATAACTCCTTCATTAATCAGATCCTGGACCTTGTTCTTCAGAGCCCAGCAGTCGGCAGTGTCGTGTCCAGGACTATCAGAGTGGTATGTACATCTTTTGTTGGGATGATAGTTAGGAGCAGAGATGTTGGGATTCCGGGGAGGAGCCCTTAGTGTAATCAGATTCAACCTCAACAGGTGTTGTAAAGCTTGAAACAGCGACATGTTGATCTGGGTGAACTGCCTCTTGGACCTGCTTGGCTTACTCTGATCAACCTGTTGCTCTGGGCGGGGTTGTGGTTGGACCTGTGAAGTGGTAGCAATTTGGAGAGGTCTATTCTTCACCATACCAGACTCTTGTCCTCTTGGAAGCTGATCAATGACCTGGTCCCTGACTTGGGCTGGTTGCTTCATGTTGTATCTGTCTTGATGAAGTTGACTGATCATGGTCCTCAACTCTTCTTGCTCCCGAGCTAAGCCTTGAATGAGAGCCATTTTCCCCAGCATCTGGGTTTTCATTGTATCTACCTCAGCTTGTAGGCGTTTCAGTCGTTCGTCCTTGTCATCTTCAGCACTGTTCCTGGCCAAAGTCCCCATGAGGAGTGTCCTTAACTCTTCTTGCCCCTTGGATAGGCTTAGAAAGATCTCCCTGAACTGAGTCTCTTGAGCATGAAGGTCCTGGTTGTTTGGTTGGAAAGCCATTGCTGAAATAAACAGCGAAGAAGGTAAGAGACCTGTAAAAGGGTACCTGTAATGCAATGTATGTATGCATGCAATGTTTTCAAGGATCTCGCGGGGTAAACAAGAAAATTGTTAGAATTTGAATCTGATAGCTTGATTGAAGGAACTGCATATTGTTGAGAGTCCTTCTTCAAGAGTCAAGGCTCACCATATCGAGTGGGTCATAGCCCCTGACAACCTTGGCTAGAGGAAAATAAATCCTCTTTGCCCCTTGCTAGACATTATGGTTCATCATGACCTGCACCACAAACCCTTGAGATCCTTGAAATGGATTAGTCCTTATGTAGGATGTATGCAATGGTATGATGGTATGATGTCATGTTATGCGTGGGGTGATATAAGTAACCCTGTTATGAGTCCAGATTAAGGACTGTAAACAAAACCTGCAAGAAACTCAAGTGTCAGATAACAAGCATGCAAGTAGTCAAGTATGAAGGCACGCAAGTCACACAAGACAGCCCTTAGAGTTTAGGCCAGCATGGAGTTCAGGTATTACCCTCTTTCAGTTTGTTGGTTAAGACCTGTCCTATCAAAAGTAACCGGGTTCTAGAGGATCCCAATATCACTGACTACCCTCAATCGGTCATAACTCCAGCATCGCAATCTTTTCTTGCAGCCAGAACCATCGCGAGAGTTTAGCCTCAATGGGTGTAACATACTGCTACTGTTCTATAAGCCAAGTTGGGTCATTTAAGGTTCTAAGGTCGGTTGGTGCTTAATGACTCCTCAGAAGACCCATATTCTCCTCGTTGCGACACAAGGGATATCGGTACAGACCAAGGCGCCACACCAACGTAGCCACTGCTTCACCCGTGTCGGTCTACGCCGGACAGGTCCCTCACAGCTTATGCTACCTAAAAGGGTATTCCCCAGATCCGGGTTAGGATCTATGAAACTCCGATGCAAGCCCACAATAAAAAAGCAATCAAAGCAAGCAATTGAAAACAAGAGTGAACTATTCCTAAGGTACACCTCACTTATAAAGTATCCCCAGCAGAGTCGTCAGTTCTGTGATCGGTGGATCTGGAACTGACTGTTTAACGCTGGTTCGCGAAATGTCGCGGAAGCAAGAGTCGCCACCGTCTTTTATTTTCTCCAACATGGACAGGACAAAAGCATAGCAAAATTCCTTATGAGATAATTTCTCGGTTCGGGAGGTAGATTTATAGAAAGGGAAGGTGTTAGCACCCTTTCTATCCATGGTTATCCATGGGCTCTTAGATACTTGCTCATTTGTGTTTTCAAAAATCTTTGTTTGCTTTTCAAGGTGAGTGGGTTTGAAAAAAAAGTTTCTTTGAAAGTTTCAGTTCGACTCTTGTATCAGTCCTCAAGAGTGTTTGAAAAGTTGTTTTTTGAAAGCTTTTTGCAAAGTGTCGGTGTGAAAAGAAGTTTTTGATTTGTTTTGAATTAGAGCAAGTATCTATGAGTCATCTACCTACCCTAAGGAATTAGGCTGTGTAAATGTCCTTAAGGTAGTGCCATCCCACCATTGAGAGGTAGGTAGCACCACCGTTGGAGGTGTTCGGGTCAATTCGATTGTTAGGGACAGTGTGGTCACCAGAGCAATAGGAAGACACCTTAGAAGCTACCCCCATGCCATGTTCATGGACATGAGGACTTACTAAAACATCCTCTACTCGACGACCACGTTTCGAGGGGCAAGGCAACAATGAGGCGTACCCTAGAAGTGGTGTGTGAATTGTGTGTCGTTTTTAGTTATTTATTTGTCTTGATCATGCATTGAGTGTTCTACGCTTTGATTTTTGCATACATTCTTTCATGTGATTATTAACAGTTAAAAGGTGCGGGAATTAAAATGCGGAAAAATAAAGGTCCTACGCTATTACAAAGGCGCGGGTCTACATCGCCAAATTAAACCAAGACCCGATTTGAATAAATAAAATACGGAAAATAAATGTCCTAATTATCTATTACAAAGCTTTGGGGCAATTACATGAAATTTAAAAAGGAAATAAAAAATAAATGCGAAAAGAAATAAAAATCGAGAGTGCGAGGGCGTTGGACCCTTTAAGGAAATTAAATTGGAATTGAAAATTGATTTAATTATTAAATGAGAAAAAGGAACTTATTTTTTTATGTTTTTGGATTTATGAAATTAAAGAGAATTAAATTGGAATTAAAAGTTAAATAAAACCCTAGTTCTAATTGTTTTTAATTTATTAAAAAAATGTTTAAGTTTGACCTAATTTAACCTAATTAATTAATTGCATATTTATTTACAAGATAATTAATAATTAATAATGATGGAAAAGGTTATTTATTAAGAAAAAGAATAAAAGAATTAAAACCCTAATTTCTACATTATTTAGTTTATTAAAGAAAAAACATTAAAATTAAATCTAAAATTAGAACTAAATTGATCATTAAATTTATTTACAAAATTAATGGAAATTAATATTAGTAAAAACATTTTTTTGTTTTATGATTTTTTCTGGTTTTTTTTGTGTTATAAAATTAATTTTATGAATTAAATAAAACAATTATCACAAATAAAATAAATGAAAGAAAAGAATAAAAAAAAAGAAAGAAAATGCAAACAGATGAGGGTGTTGACCCAATGGAGGAGGTGAATTTGCAGCAATTGAGCCCATTTGAAGGAGGCCTTTTTGACTTTTCTGGCTTGTGTGTGGAGGTGTTGACTGGTGTCCATGGTGGACTTCACATGATGGCCATTGGATTGATCTTCAGGGGCATGTGGCGTGCCAAGAGATGGAGTTGTATGGTGGTTCCTGGGCAAAGAATTGTACCTGAACGCATTATGAACAAAAATATTGAAGAATATGGGGGACCTGGGAATTGAACCCAGGTCCCAATGCTTGAAGGACACCTCACTTTCCACCCAGCCAAATGCGTTTGTTTGATAAACTAGTGGAACCTGATCAATATGAGAGAGAAAAAGGTATTATGCTGGATAACAAAAAAAAGCGCCAATGTTTGAATCCACCAACCACGTTCCTCCATGCATCATCTTCTCCAATTGCTATTTGTTTTGCCTGAAAAAATAAACTAGATAGCGGGGGTTTTAAACCCCCACTAAGTACAGAACACAAAAATAGCGATTAGGCCATATGTAAATATAAAAAAGGCGCGATGGGGGGAATTGCTTCGTCTGGAGCTTCTGATTTCATTGGTATAAGTCTTATGGTCCAATTATTCCAGATATGCAAAGCCCCAAAATTAGAGCTCTGAAACCCTAGGCAGTTTTCATGGTGGATTCACGTACAGGGCTTAAAAACACAATTGGATGGCACCATTAGCTTTAGAATGATCAAGTTAGTATAAATCAAGCATTAGAAATCAAAAACACTGCATGAATCATGAAACACGAATATGTAAAAAGTTATGAACAGGGCAACGTGTTTCTACCAATTCTGGATGCATGGAGAGTGGAAAAGGATTGAGGCACGTCCAAAAATGTCCCAGCAAGCCTTTGGAATACTTCTTTTGCTTCGAAACACACTCTAGCTATGAAATCAGTTTTGAGAATTTTTGGAAAAAATGCAAAGTTGGTTTTCAGGTTTGGGCGCAGCTTGCTTGTTCTTGTGATTAGGTTTAGGTTTGTGCTTATATGTGGAATGAATTAGGGTAGAAATCCAAGTCCATAATCCTTTGCATTCATGATTTTGAATTCTTGATTTTACATAATCTTTTTTCAATCTTTTTCATACCTTTTTGATACCAATCATTGCCAATTCTTGCCTTTTTGAGTATGCACGAAATCTTGAGTGAATGATGAGTTGAAATGCTGCATAAAAAGATTTGAAAACATTTGTTTAGTATTTTTCTCATATTTAATTTTAATTAAATGAATTAATGGATTTAAAAATTCAATTAATAAATTAAAAATTAGAAAATAACTCCCCTTTGGGTCAATGGGTCGTGCATAACTTTTGGATGATGATTCTTGGAAGAAATTGTGGCCCATTAGCAATTTTGAGGCATTTGAAGCAAAGTTGACTTTTCAAAATTCCCAAAAATTTCTCAACTTCCACAAGGCATATCTTGCTCAATTTTTAAGCTTTGATCATGTTCTTAGACATTTTGGAAAGGTATTGAAGCCCTCTAACCAATGCCTTTGGTCCCATGTCATTTTGATTTACCAATCTCAAGTTATGGTCTTTGACTTAAAATGCCTTTTTGTTGACTTTTGAAAATGACCTATAATGTTGAGATTGATATCTTTTTGTGAGAGCATCTCTTGGACTTGAAGTGTGAAGATGAGTTGTAGAAAATGTCATTCTCTTCAAAATGAGCTTTGGATGGAATTTTTCTGATAAACCATGTGGAAGTTATGCCTTGGTCAATTTGCAGTTGACTTTTTCAACTGTCCAAAAATAGAAACTTTTGCATCTTGAGACTTTTTGAGCCATGCTTTGAGAATCATGATCAAGAATTGATCAAATGATGTTTGTGGCTTCAAAATAAGATGTTGACCAAAATTTTTGACTTTTGACTGTCAAATGACCATTTTGCCCCTGCAGTTGACTGTTGGGCAATTAGGGTTTTTGACTGTGCAATTTTGTGCTGTGAGTCTTGAAACTTGACATGTAGGTGCTTGACAATGTTTATAGGCATGTGGGACTTGTTTGGACCCTTGGAAACTTCAATTTCTTTGTCAGAACCAAAACCCTAATTTTGACTGTTAGGAGGCCATTGGACTGTGCAACCTTTGGGAGATTTTGAAGCTTGATTTTGGCAAATCTTGAAGAATATGGGAGGGAAAATTTTGGGGTACAACAAGGGTGCATATGGAGGACCTTCTATTTAACCGGAGGACAATCCTCTTTAGTTGGCAGGCGGTGTACCATGATGTCAGGGCCTAACCCAGGCATGTCTTCATATGACCAGGCAAAAATATCAACGTAGTCGTGCAACATCTGTATCAACCGCTGTTTGATCTTAGCTTCCAGATTTGCACCGATCTTAACTTCTTTTATGTTCACCTCTGTGCCCAAGTTTATTGTCTCAACTGGCTCTTCGTGAGGCTGTATAGCCCTCTCTTCCTGTTGTAACAGTCTATCCAGTTATCCAGGCACCTCACAATCGTCCTCACCTTCGTTCTCGGCTTGGTTGATCGAATTTTTGAAATCATAACTGGCAGTAGCAGAATTGTTATCAATGGGATCTAGAGTGGATATAGATCTGCAGTTTGATACGTGAGTGTGTGTAAGAGCATAACTGTATTAATAAAGTAAAAGCAGAAAAGAAAAACAGAGAACGCAAAATTTGTATGCAAGAAACGTCCAATGCTTTATTGATGACATGTGAAATGACATATAATAACCCTCACAGATGGAACCGTTGTGCCTCGGGTAAAGCACAAGGCCAAAAAGTTTAAAAATTGTTCATTACAAATTTAGAACACAAGTAAGACAATTACTGCGGAATAAAATAAACTGGAATAAAATCTCTAGCCGTCCAGTTATTCGGTCCACCGTTGGTAGTCGGGTAGATCCAGCTGTCAATGTCAGGGTCTTCCTCATTATCTTCAATAGCATTGACCCCACAATTACTGATGTGTAGGGGAGGTCCTCCAGTCCGAGTGCGTCGAACAGCCCTTTGAGCCCCTTCCTCAACCACTGTTCTGGCGTCCTTGAGAGAAGCCATCTTCATAGAAGGTTTGGTACTGGTGGTAGTCTCGGTCGATGCTAAAATCTGGGGAACCTCTTCAAAGTTGTGACAAGGGGTCTCTATGAATTCCCCGTACATCTCCACATACCTGAAGGAGTTCAGGTGGCTCACCATATACTCCTCTTCCCCATGCACAGTGACTATCTTCCCCTTCACCAGATACTTCAACATTTGGTGTATTGTAGAAGTAACGGCCCCAGCTTCATGGATCCAAGGACGACCCAACAAACAAGAGTACAATGGCCTGATGTCCATCACGTAGAAGGTGGACTTAAAAGTCTGAGAGCCTACCTTGACAGGGATGTCCACCTCCCCATGCACCATTCTCTTCGTCCCTTCAAAAGCCCTTACCACGATGTTACTGGGCTTTAGGTTCAAGCCTTCACAATCCAAACGATCAAGAGCCTTCTTAGGAAGCAAATTCAGAGAAGACCCAGTATCCACCAGCACATGAGCCATAGTAGTGCCCCTGCATTCGATTGAGGCATGCAGAGCATCATTGTGTTTTCTCCCTTTCGGAGTTAAGTCAGCATCTGAAAAACCCAGCCCATTATCGGTAGTCAGGCTGGACACACAGTCTTTGAATTGATCGGCTGAGGTTTCTTGCGGCACATGCGCGGTCTTGAAGAATGCAATCAGGGCCTTTGCATGGGCCTCAGAACATAACAGCAAAGACAACATAGATATCTTCGAGGGTGTTGTACCCCAAAATTTTCCCTCCCATATTCTTCAAAGATTTGCCAAGTCAAGCTACAAAATTCCCCAAGGGTTGCACAGTGCAAAGGTCTCCTATACAGTCAAAATTAGGGTTTGTGTTCTGATCAAGAAAATGAAGTTTCCAAAGGTCCAATCAAGTCTCATATGCCTACAAATATGGTCAAGCATCCTCATATCAAGTTTCAAGACATTCAGCACAAAATTGCACAGTCAAAACCCTAATTGCACTACAGTCAACTGTAGGGGCAAAATGGTCATTTGGCAGTCAAAAGTTCAAATTTTTGGTCAACATATCATTTTGAAGCCACAAACATCATTTGATCAATGCTTGATCATGATTCTCAAAGCTTGGCTCAAAAATCATCAAATTGCAAAAGTTTCCTTATTTGGACAGTTGGAAAAGTCAACTGTAAATTGACCAGGGCATAACCTTCACATGGATTATCAGAAAAATTCCATCCAAAGCTCATTTTGAAGAGAAAGACATTTCCTACAACTCATCTTCATACTTCAAGTCCAAGAAATGCTCTCACAAAAAGTTATCAATTTCAACATTATAGGTCATTTTCAAAAGTCAACAAAAAGGGACTTTAAGTCAAAGGACATAACTTGAGATTGGTAAATCAAAATGACATGGGACCAAAGGAATTGGTTAGAGGACTCAAAGACCTTTCCAAAATGTCCAAGAACATGAGAAAAGCGTAAAAATTGAGCAAGTTATGCCTTGTGGAAGTTGGGAAATTTTTGGATATTTTGAAAAGTCAACATTGATTCAAATGACCTAAAATTGCTAATGGGCCCATTTTTCTTCCACAATTCATCATCCCAAGTATGTGCACGACCACTTGGCCCAAAGGGAAGTTTTTATTCATTTTTTATTTATTTATTTGAATTTTTATTAATAATAATTCATTTAAATCAATTAAATATATGAAAAATATTTAACTTAACCTAACAAATCTTTTTGCACATGTAATCTACTCAATAATTCGTGCATAATTCAATATGGAAAGATTTGGATTGATTGGATCATGATTGGTACAAAATTGCATGAAAAAGATTGGAAAAAATATGATTGAAAATCAAATCTCAAAACCATGAATGCAATTGATTTGTTTTGTTTTTCTTGACCTAATTGATTCATACATAAGCATAGAACGAAAACCTAATCAAAAGAACCATTGAGCTGCGCTAGAAGCCATCCATCAAACTTGAAATTTTTGTTAAGAAACTCAAAACTGAAAACCCTTTTGCAGGCTGATTCAAGGCATAATAGTTGTTCAAACATCTTCCTGGAGGTTCACTGAACGATTTCCAATCAATATCATTCATCAAAACTCAAAGAACTGGTAACACGAACCGGACCTGTGCACAAAAAATTCCATAATCTTGCATCCCGATTCATGCACTTTTAATAATTTTTGTTCATTGATTCATACTCCTTATGCAATTCTGAAGCTAACCCATGTGTTTGATTGAATTTTTGCAAGCTATATACGATTTCGCCATTGTCAATTTTTAGGGTTTACAGGATTCCAAATTAGGGACTTTAAAACAAGGAAAAATTGGAGCATATGAATTAGGCCATTCACTTCAGCATACTCAGACGATCTTAAACCTACCCTCGCGCTCAATTTATGAGTGTCCTAGGGCTAATCGCTATTTTTCCAAAACATGCCTAAGAGAACACCATGAAAAACGTTGCCTAATGTGTTTGTGTTTCAGGAATAATGAAGAAGATGATATCGTGGCTGCCAACGATTGGCTGGTTTGAAAACTCGCGCGCAAAGTCCACTAATACATTTGTTTTCTTTTATATTATTTGTTCGTTATTATATGTTAACACGCGTGTGAGTTGATCCAGTGGCAAGCGTAGTCATTGGTAAAGTATATGACCTGGGTTCGAGCCCCAGGTCTTCCATATTCCCATATTGTTTTTCAGTAAAAATTCACGTGCAGGATCAACATCAAGGCACATCATGCGCTCTCAAAATCAAACCATTCACAAAGCCAGGGAGATCAAATCAAAGGCTCGGATCTAAGGAACACAATGCACCCTAGTCCATGCACATACACGCGTCCAGCAAAAGTCAACAAGGCCATGCTAAATGGGCCTGAATTACTTGGGTTATACCTCCATGTTGGGGACTACAACCCCCCTAGGTTTGCCATAATATTTTTTTTTTATTTTCTATTTGCTTTTAATTATTATTTGCTTAATTAATTTATTATTTTCACAAAATATCAAAAACACCTAAAAACCAAAAAAAATCAGAAAAGAGAAAAAAACAATAAATATTTTTATTTCTAATATTTCATAAATAAATGCATATAATTAACTTTAGTGTAAATTAGGTTTAATTTTAATTCTTTTTAATAAAAATCTAAAAAAACATAGAATTAGGGTTCATATTAATTTTTTTATCCTTTTTATTTTTCTTTCATAAATAATTAAATAATTAAATATTTATTTTTTATAATTAAATTTGCATGTAAATTAATTAGGGTTAATATTAGGTTTTAATCTTCTTTTCTTAATAAATTAAAAGCCACTAGAATTAGGGTTTGCATCTTATTTTAATTTTAATTAATTCTCTTTTTTCATGTAAATCCTAAAATACTAAAAAACACCAAAAAACAAGTTCTTTCTTTCTTTTAATTTTAATTAATTCCTCATTAGTTTAATTTTGCAAAAAGGGTCCAACGCCCTCGTCTCGATTTAATTCTTATTCGCATATTTATTTTATTTCTTTGTAATATTTATGTATCTCTCCCAAGGCCATGTAACCTTTTAATTTTCTCGCACTTTTCTTTACTTTCTTTATTTTTCTGTCAAATCGGGTCCTGGTTAATTTGGCGATGTGGACCCGCGCCGTTTGTAATAGCTTAGAATTTACTTTTCTCGCAATTTTTAACTGTTAAATAAATGCATGCAAGAATGAAATGACAAAAAAATAAAAACAAACGCATAGATCACCCATAACCTGACAAGACAAATTAAATGAAAACGACACACAAATCGCACACACCACCCCTAGGGTACGCCTCACTGTTGCCTTGCCTTTCGAAAGGTGATCGTCGAGTTGAGGATGTCTTAGTAAGTCCTCATGATCCGGGAACCTGGCATGAGGGTAGCTTCTAAGGTGTCTTCCTATTGCTCCGGTGATCACCATGTCCCGAACCTCGAATTGACCCGAACACCTCCAACGGTGGTGCTACCTACCTCTCAATGGTGGGATGGCATTACTTTAAAGGACATCTACACAGACGAATTCTTTAGGGTAGGTAGGTTCTCGTAGATACTTGCTCTAAATTTCAAAACAAATCAAAAATACTTTTCACACCGACACCTTTTCAAAAAGCTTTCGAAAGCAATTTTTCAAACACTCTTGAGGACCGATACAAGAGTCGAACTGGAATTTTCAAAGAAACTTTTAAAAACCCACAATTGAAAAGCAAACAAACCAATTTTGAAAACACAAATGAGCAAGTATCTAAGAGCCCATGGATAACCATGGATAGAAAGGGTGATAACACCTTCCCTTTCTATAACCTACCTCCCGAACCGAGAGCAATCTCTTTAAGGAATTTTTCTGTGCTTTTGTCCTTTCCATTTGGAGAAAATAAAAGACGGTGGCGACTCTTGCTTCCGCGACATTTCGCGAACCAGCGTTAAACAGTCAGTTCCAGATCCACCGATCACAGAACTGGCGACTCTGCTGGGGACTTAAACTTAAAGTGAGGTGTACCTTAGGGTTAGTTCATAACTGTGTTTTCAATTGTATTGACTTGTCTACTTTAACTTTGTGGGTTGCATGGGAGTTACATATATCCTAACCCGGATCTGGGGATACCCTGTTTAGGTAGCATAAGCTGTGAGGGACCTGTCCGGCGTATACCGACATGGGTGAAGCAGTGGCTACGTTGGTGTGGCGCCCTGGTCTGTACCGATATCCCTCGTGTTGAAACGGGGAGAATATGGGTCTTCCAAGGAGTCATTAAGCACCAACAGACCTTAGAACCTTAAATGACCCAACTTGGCCATTAGAACAGTAGCAGTATGCTACGCCCATTGAGGCTAAACTCTCGTGATGGTTCTGGCCGCAAGAAAAGATTGCGATGCTGGAGTTATGACCGATGGAGGGTAGTCAATGATATTGGGATCCTCTAAGAACCCGGTTACTTTGATAGGACAGGTATGAACCCACAAACTGAAAGAGGGTAATACCCATACCCCATGCTGGCCTAAACTCTAAGGGCTTCTCTTGTGTGACTTGTGTGCCTTCGTACTTGACTACTTGCATGCTTGTTATCTGACACATGAACTACTTGCAGGTTTTGTTCATAGTTCTTAACTAGGACTCATAACAGAGTGTACTAAGTCTCTTGCAGGTTTTGTTTATAGTCCTTAATTGGAACCCATAACAGGGTGTACTAAGTTTCTCGCAGGGTTTGTCTTAGTCCTTAACTGGGACTCATGACAGGTTTTACTTGAGCTTCTTGCAGGTTTTGGTTTGCAGTCCTTAATAAGGGCTCATAACAGGGTTTATTCATATTACCCCATGCATTATGACATCATATCATTGCATACATCCTAACCCATTTCAAGGATCTCAAGGGCTTGTGATGCAGGTCATGATGAATCAAACATCTAGCAAGGGGCAAGGAGGATTTATTTTCCTCTAGCCAAAGTTGTCAGGGGCTATGACCCACTCGATATGGTGAGCCTTGACTCTTGAACAAGGACTCTCAGCAATATGCAGTCCCTTCCATCAAGCTACCGGACCCAAACTCTAACAAATTTTCTTGTTTATCCCGCGAGGTCCTTGAAAACATTGCATGCATATCATCCATATCATTGCATAACAGGTTCCCTTTCTCTGCAGGTCACTTACCTTTCTCGTTGTTTATTTCAGCAATGGCTTACCCACAAGATAACCAGGACTTTCTTGCTCAAGAGACTCGGTTCGGGGAAATCCTCCTGAATCTATCCAAGGGGCAGGAAGAGCTAAGGACACTTCTCACGGAGACCTTTGTCAGGAACAGTGCTGAGGATGAAAAGCTGGAACACCTACAAGCTGAGGTGGATGCATTGAGGGCCCAGATGCTGGGGCAGGTGACTGCTATTCAAGGGTTAGCTCAAAGACAAGACGAGCTCTGGTTTCTCGTCAACCAACTGCTTCAGGGTAACCAGCTGGGGCAAAAGTCTAAGGGTAAAAAGCCAGTCATCGTTCGACCACCTTTGAGACAAAGAGGCAAGGAGAGAGCTCCCCAAATGGCTCCAATGTCACAAATTCAACATCGCAACCAACAAAAGAGCGAGAGAAGGCAGTTCACTCGGCTTAGCATGACCTTATCCCAGATATTGCCACAGTTGCTGGAAACCAAGCTGGTAACTCTAAAAGAAGCTCCGAAGAACCAAAATACAATGTCACTGAAGTATAACCCCAGCGCCCGTTGCGCTTATCACTCTGACAGCCCGGGGCATACTACAGATGATTGTTGGAGCTTGAAAAACAAGATCCAGGACCTGATTGATGAAGGGGCATTGGAGTTCACACAAGATGGTCAGGCTGAATTTTTCTACCATCCCTCTAAGGTTCACCATTTGAAGTGACAAATCCCGAGACTAGAAAATTTTTGTTCATTCGAATGTTCAAGTTGCAATTCTCTTTTGTTCAAACATTTACTCATGTTAAACACTGTTATTTCATTAATGCATCGCATATGTCTGTTTTGAAGCAATATATTCGTATTCACTATACGCAAATTATTTTCATATTTTTTCTGATGTCAACTCTCGATTAATAATTCTAAGCCTCTTGGGGGAGGATGACGAAAATGATACCACGATCTTTACAGTATGCTTTTGAACAGACCCCGCTGATGAGGTACAGGCATTGTTTCAATCCCTAAACACTGGAGTTATAAGGAAGATAATCCCTCGTCAACCCCTCTGAGCCAAAGAAGTAGGAGTTTTTCTTTTCCAACTTTAAAACCCTTAATCATAACCTGGGGCATGGTAGTCTCTCAGTGGATCCAAGTGCATAACGAATGGCACCAAAAAGAGGTCCTTACAAAAAAAAGAGAAGACAGTGATGGTTCCGAATGATCAATAAAGAAAGGCAGTCATTATCTTTCAAAATAAAAAAAAAACCCATTAAGTCAAAACCCATGAAGGAGACTTACAAAACTGGGGCATCCCGCTGACTGTAATTCCAAAAAAGGAAACAGTTCAGGCAAAAAAAAAGACAGGGATAACAAAATCAAAAAAGAGGTCCTACAAACCCTCGACAAAAATGGAAATGACTGCCTATTCAAAATAAATCATCAATATCTGAACCACCACCGGAAAATCAGAGCAAAGACTCAAACAAGGTCTAATGTATGATCAACTGAGTTTAGGTTTGGAGAACATCACGAAGAGCGGGTGGGTACAAATAAAATTTGAGCCTTTATCCTTTGTTTCTTAAACCGTGAACCAAGCCACCTTATAACCCTTAAAAGTCCTAGCTGAAGCATGGGTTGGTTCGAAAGCATACTGTTACGAAAGGTATCCTGACTCCTTAAGGCTTACGGTAAAATACGGAGTTGACATCATGTTTTACAAACATTCACTTGTTTTATGAAAAAGAATGCATTTTCAAAATCTTCAAGACAGACATAAGCTTTGCATTTTTAACATAACTCTGTTTGCATATGACTTTTTGTTTGAACAGCAGGAAAATTCGCACGATGAATACCTAGTGAACAAAAGCACTTCCAATCAAGGGCCACAACATGAGCATGGTCCATCATCTGGGGCAATCCAATCAAGATTCGGAGAATCTCTCAAAGGCCAAATAGCCTGGGGCAAATCTCCGCCTGAGTCACTGGGGGCATCCTAGCAACGAATCTTGCCTGGTCAAACACCTTCTGGTGGCATGACAAAACACTTCTAACAGGGGCAACTCCCTACTTTCTAAGAACGGACATAGTCGAAAAAATACTACGCATAATCAAAGACCCGCTAGGTTGACACACCTAGGAAAAAATAAGGGCTTCCCGGCGAACCAAAAGGGTTCGGGCAAAATGAAGGGATGAAATGAAAAAAATCTGTATACCCGGCAAGCTGAAAACCTGAAAAGGCGGCTTGGGCAAAAATGGGTATCCCGGTGGACTGAAAACCCGAAAGGGCGGTCCAGGCAAAAGTTAGGGATCAAAGCGTACGACTATGTCCTGTCACCTTGTCACCTGCCTACCAGAAGAAGGTTTGTCCATCAACCACTATCAGCGCCTCACAGGTCTTCCTCTCCCACCTCAGAAACAGGGGCAATAAAGAGTTGTCTAAAGCAATCTAATTGTTCCGTCCACCAAGATATCAAGGTGATTTCAGCTAAAGAACATAACCAGTACATTCCAATTCCCCAGAGAGTAAGTCAGCAAGACAGTATACTCTCCTCGAGCAAAGCAGTTATCAACCTTAAGGAAGTTGGGTATCCTCCCGCAGATCTCAACCTTCCCCAGCAGCATACACATATTCATAACAAGCATCCCCGGCAGTCTTGGTCTAAAGATTGTTCCCCGGTGGCGTACCAATATTCAAAGGAATCACTTCCCCCGCATTTCAAAACTCCCCAGGAGGGTCCAATCCAGTTTCCCCCGGAAAGTTGGAAGTCATCTCCCCAAGCAGTAAGCCTATCCCCAGTAGATTCTGGAAGCTTATCCCCTCGCAGAGTACGAACGCGTCGTCCGGCTTTATTCAAAGAGTTATTTCCTTACCAGGATATAACTGGGTTATCCTCAGCCAAAAGCCACTGAAAGGTCGTCGTCAATACAGTCTTCTTATCCCCAGCGAAGTCTATCAACACTTCCAGTACAGCAAGGATATCCCCAGCAAGTTACTATCCACAATTCAGCAAAAGCATCCCTCTCCCCACAGAGTATCACTCCCCAGCATGGTCGCTAGAGTATTTTTCTCCCCGCAGAATCTTCCATTTGCCAAGTTTATTCCTCAACGGAGTCATCTTCTCCTACCGGTATTCTTGTAATTATCATCCCCAGCGGAAGCAAAATCTATTCTCCAAACGTCAGCCCAGGAGTGACTTCCCGACACCCGTCAAGGATTTACTTTCCTAGACGAAAGCATACATTCATAAAACATCACATACATCATTATAGCATGCATAGACGCATCATATCATACAAATCTCATTTATGTTGAGAACATCATTGTTTGATCCATATCATGCATTGCATATGACTGACTTTTACCTTTCAGGAAAGATTCAGTTAAATTCTCCATCATATTTCAAGACCTAGACCGGTTCGGTTAATCGACTCCAAAAATTTCTTATCCAGTCCAAGGCCTTCTCCAGTCCAGCTAAATCGACTCCCAACAGATTTTTCTGATGAAGACTCAGTAGAAGTTTTAGGTTTTTCTCAGACGTTCGAGATTATAATTTCCTATTGGTTCCCTCCCCGACGGTGCGTGAGGTGATAATTCCTTTTGAGATTATAATGGTTCCCTCCCCGACGGTGCGTGAGGTGATAATTTCTTTTGAGATTATAATTTCCTATGGTTCCCTCCCCGACGGTGCGTGAGGTGATAATTCCCTTTTAGGTTATAATTTCCTATGGTCCTCTCTCCGACGGTGCGTGAGATGTAATTCCCTTTTAGGTTATAATTTCCTATGGTCCTCTCCCCGACGGTGCGTGAGATGTAATTCCCTTTTAGGTTATAATTTCCTATGGTCCTCTCCCCGACGGTGCGTGAGATGTAATTCCCTTTTAGGTTATAATTTCCTATGGTCCTCTCCCCGACGGTGCGTGAGATGTAATTCCCTTTTAGGTTATAATTTCCTATGGTCCTCTCCCCGACGGTGCGTGAGATGTAATTCCCTTTTAGGTTATAATTTCCTATGGTCCTCTCCCCGACGGTGCGTGAGATGTAATTCCCTTTTAGGTTATAATTTCCTATGGTCCTCTCCCCGACGGTGCGTGAGATGTAATTCCCTTTTAGGTTATAATTTCCTATGGTCCTCTCCCCGACGGTGCGTGAGATCTAATTCCCTTTTAGGTTATAATTTCCTATGGTCCTCTCCCCGATGGTGCGTGAGATGTAATTCCCTTTTAGGTTATAATTTCCTATGGTCCTCTCCCCGACGGTGCGTGAGATGTAATTCCCTTTTAGGTTATAATTTCCTATGGTCCTCTCCCCGACGGTGCGTGAGATGTAATTCCCTTTTAGGTTATAATTTCCTATGGTCCTCTCCCCGACGGTGCGTGAGATGTAATTCCCTTTTAGGTTATAATTTCCTATGGTCCTCTCCCCGACGGTGCGTGAGATGTAATTCCCTTTTAGGTTATAATTTCCTATGGTCCTCTCCCCGACGGTGCGTGAGATGTAATTCCCTTTTAGGTTATAATTTCCTATGGTCCTCTCCCCGACGGTGCGTGAGATGTAATTCCCTTTTAGATTATAATTTCCTATGGTTCTCTCCCCGACGGTGCGTGAGATGTAATTCCCTTTCAGATTATAATTTCCTTTGGTTCTCTTCCCGATACTGCGAAGCTGGTAATTCCCACCAGGATTTTCTCAACGAGCGTTGTTGAAGTTGAAATCACCCAAGGTTCTCTCATCGTTCATGCTGAGGTAGTAGCCATCCCTGGTTCATTCATCATCTTGTGAAGCCCCAGATCCAGCTCCTGTAACCAGTCAGGACATATCTATACCAAGCATCTGAAAACCAACTCCTACAACATGTCAGGTACTCATTTTTCTGTTTTACAGGTACGCAAGTTCTCGCTAAGGATTCTCTTATGCGATCAATGTCCAGATGGCATCTATAAGCCCATCATCCCCCATCAATCTCCAAATGGCATCTATAAGCCCATTTCCATCACACTGCTACTATGTGAGCGCAAATTTCTGGGCACTATAGTGTTCAATCATCTTCTACCCTCGGATTACGAAAGGCACGTCAGCCAATCTGCATCCTCAGGTCTAAGAAGATTGAACAGGGGCAACTGTTGTACCCCAAAATTTTCCCTCCCATATTCTTCAAAGATTTGCCAAGTCAAGCTACAAAATTCCCCAAGGGTTGCACAGTGCAAAGGTCTCCTATACAGTCAAAATTAGGGTTTGTGTTCTGATCAAGAAAATGAAGTTTCCAAAGGTCCAATCAAGTCTCATATGCCTACAAATATGGTCAAGCATCCTCATATCAAGTTTCAAGACATTCAGCACAAAATTGCACAGTCAAAACCCTAATTGCACTACAGTCAACTGTAGGGGCAAAATGGTCATTTGGCAGTCAAAAGTTCAAATTTTTGGTCAACATATCATTTTGAAGCCACAAACATCATTTGATCAATGCTTGATCATGATTCTCAAAGCTTGGCTCAAAAATCATCAAATTGCAAAAGTTTCCTTATTTGGACAGTTGGAAAAGTCAACTGTAAATTGACCAGGGCATAACTTTCACATGGATTATCAGAAAAATTCCATCCAAATCTCATTTTTAAGAGAAAGACATTTCCTACAACTCATCTTCATACTTCAAGTCCAAGAAATGCTCTCACAAAAAGTTATCAATTTCAACATTATAGGTCATTTTCAAAAGTCAACAAAAAGGGACTTTAAGTCAAAGGCCATAACTTGAGATTGGTAAATAAAAATTACATGGGACCAAAGGCATTGGTTAGAGGACTCAAAGACCTTTCCAAAATGTCCAAGAACATGAGAAAAGCTTAAAAATTGAGCAAGTTATGCCTTGTGGAAGTTGGGAAATTTTTGGATATTTTGAAAAGTCAACATTGATTCAAATGACCTAAAATTGCTAATGGGCCCATTTTTCTTCCACAATTCATCATCCCAAGTATGTGCACGACCACTTGGCCCAAAGGGAAGTTTTTATTCATTTTTTATTTATTTATTTGAATTTTTATTAATAATAATTCATTTAAATCAATTAAATATATGAAAAATATTTAACTTAACCTAACAAATCTTTTTGCACATGTAATCTACTCAATAATTCGTGCATAATTCAATATGGAAAGATTTGGATTGATTGGATCATGATTGGTACAAAATTGCATGAAAAAGATTGGAAAAAATATGATTGAAAATCAAATCTCAAAACCATGAATGCAATTGATTTGTTTTGTTTTTCTTGACCTAATTGATTCATACATAAGCATAGAACGAAAACCTAATCAAAAGAACCATTGAGCTGCGCTAGAAGCCATCCATCAAACTTGAAATTTTTGTTAAGAAACTCAAAACTGAAAACCCTTTTCAGGCTGATTCAAGGCATAATAGTTGTTCAAACATCTTCCTGGAGGTTCACTGAACGATTTCCAATCAATATCATTCATCAAAACTCAAAGAACTGGTAACACGAACCGGACCTGTGCACAAAAAATTCCATAATCTTGCATCCCGATTCATGCACTTTTAATAATTTTTGTTCATTGATTCATACTCCTTATGCAATTATGAAGCTAACCCATGTGTTTGATTGAATTTTTGCAAGCTATATACGATTTCGCCATTGTCAATTTTTAGGGTTTACAGGATTCCAAATTAAGGACTTTAAAACAAGGAAAAATTGGAGCATATGAATTAGGCCATTCACTTCAGCATACTCAGACGATCTTAAACCCACCCTCGCGCTCAATTTATGAGTGTCCTAGGGCTAATCGCTATTTTTCCAAAACATGCCTAAGAGAACACCATGAAAAATGTTGCCTAATGTGTTTGTGTTTCAGGAATAATGAAGAAGATGATATCGTGGCTGCCAACGATTGGCTGGTTTGAAAACTCGCGTGCAAAGTCCACTAATACATTTGTTTTCTTTTATATTATTTGTTCGTTATTATATGTTAACACGCGTGTGAGTTGATCCAGTGGCAAGCGTAGTCATTGGTAAAGTATATGACCTGGGTTCGAGCCCCAGGTCTTCCATATTCCCATATTGTTTTTCAGTAAAAATTCACGTGCAGGATCAACATCAAGGCACATCATGCGCTCTCAAAATCAAACCATTCACAAAGCCAGGGAGATCAAATCAAAGGCTCAGATCTAAGGAACACAATGCACCCTAGTCCATGCACATACACGCGTCCAGCAAAAGTCAACAAGGCCATGCTAAATGGGCCTGAATTACTTGGGTTATACCTCCATGTTGGGGACTACAACCCCCCTAGGTTTGCCATAATATTTTTTATTTTTATTTTCTATTTGCTTTTAATTATTATTTGCTTAATTAATTTATTATTTTCACAAAATATCAAAAACACCTAAAAACCAAAAAAAATCAGAAAAGAGAAAAAAACAATAAATATTTTTATTTCTAATATTTCATAAATAAATGCATATAATTAACTTTAGTGTAAATTAGGTTTAATTTTAATTCTTTTTAATAAAAATCTAAAAAAACATAGAATTAGGGTTCATATTAATTTTTTTATCCTTTTTATTTTTCTTTCATAAATAATTAAATAATTAAATATTTATTTTTTATAATTAAATTTGCATGTAAATTAATTAGGGTTAATATTAGGTTTTAATCTTCTTTTCTTAATAAATTAAAAGCCACTAGAATTAGGGTTTGCATCTTATTTTAATTTTAATTAATTCTCTTTTTTCATGTAAATCCTAAAATACTAAAAAACACCAAAAAACAAGTTCTTTCTTTCTTTTAATTTTAATTAATTCCTCATTAGTTTAATTTTGCAAAAAGGGTCCAACGCCCTCGTCTCGATTTAATTCTTATTCGCATATTTATTTTATTTCTTTGTAATATTTATGTATCTCTCCCAAGGCCATGTAACCTTTTAATTTTCTCGCACTTTTCTTTACTTTCTTTATTTTTCTGTCAAATCGGGTCCTGGTTAATTTGGCGATGTGGACCCGCGCCGTTTGTAATAGCTTAGAATTTACTTTTCTCGCAATTTTTAACTGTTAAATAAATGCATGCAAGAATGAAATGACAAAAAAATAAAAACAAACGCATAGATCACCCATAACCTGACAAGACAAATTAAATGAAAACGACACACAAATCGCACACACCACCCCTAGGGTACGCCTCACTGTTGCCTTGCCTTTCGAAAGGTGATCGTCGAGTAGAGGATGTCTTAGTAAGTCCTCATGATCCGGGAACCTGGCATGAGGGTAGCTTCTAAGGTGTCTTCCTATTGCTCCGGTGATCACCATGTCCCGAACCTCGAATTGACCCGAACACCTCCAACGGTGGTGCTACCTACCTCTCAATGGTGGGATGGCACTACTTTAAAGGACATCTACACAGACGAATTCCTTAGGGTAGGTAGGTTCTCATAGATACTTGCTCTAAATTTCAAAACAAATCAAAAATACTTTTCACACCGACACCTTTTCAAAAAGCTTTCGAAAGCAATTTTTCAAACACTCTTGAGGACCGATACAAGAGTCGAAGTGGAATTTTCAAAGAAACTTTTAAAAACCCACAATTGAAAAGCAAACAAACCAATTTTGAAAACACAAATGAGCAAGTATCTAAGAGCCCATGGATAACCATGGATAGAAAGGGTGCTAACACCTTCCCTTTCTATAACCTACCTCCCGAACCGAGAGCAATCTCTTTAAGGAATTTTTCTGTGCTTTTGTCCTTTCCATTTGGAGAAAATAAAAGACGGTGGCGACTCTTGCTTCCGCGACATTTCGCGAACCAGCGTTAAACAGTCAGTTCCAGATCCACCGATCACAGAGGGGGTCTTCCCTAACTTCTCGACCACATTGTAGTCGCTCTTTTTTATTATTTTTAAGGTTTCCTCTATCTCTTGCTTAGAGGATTCCACGACAAATTTTCTAGGTGACCCCGTCCGGGCAGGCTCACCTACAGCTTCTTTGCCTCGAGTCCTAGATGACTCATCAGCAGGGGTAACAACTGGAGTAAGAACGGGAATAGTAACTGAAGTACTAGCAGAAACAGAAGATGAAATAACAATAAGCTTATTGATAGTCTTTGGGGAAATATCGGGAGAGAAAATCCTTCCACTTTTGGTAATCTTACTGGTCCCAACAATGTTACTGACATCAAGATCAACCTCTTCATTCTTCAGGTCTTGTTTAACGCCATGATAGAAAATATCAGCACCGTAATGCCAAGGGACAACTTTGTCTGAGGCGTACGGGACAAGACCAGGAAAGGTGATTATTAACGGAGTAACTCTCAGAGCGGGTGTAATCCTAACAGGTCTTCTCGAGGAGGCCTTAGGAGGATTGGTGGAAATGGTTATAATAGCAACATCTTCGAACGGAACAGTTGGAATCAAAGTTTTCTCGAACAAAATTTCTCTACTGTCCATCAGGCGCTGGACACCTGTCTTCAGCAAATAGCAACCAGATGGCAGAGATGAATACATGTGGAAACCTTCACCACAACTCGGAAACAAACCGGCCAGCAACAAATTCTTCTTAACAATCATAAGGGGAGTAGAAACTTCATCAACTGAGGTCACGAACAGATCGGTATCAACGGCGTTAACTCCATGGTTGTGCTTAGGCATGGGAGCAGTTATGATATTGGGTTTCTCCGGGGCATCGAACTCAATCTCCTTGGCTTCAATCAGATCTTGTACTTTATTTCTTAGAGCCCAGCATTCATTTGTATCGTGACCAGGACTCTCAGAATGGTAGGCACACCGAGCATTTGGATTGTACCAATGAGAAGAGGTATTATGATTCTTGGGAGCCTCTTTCAAAGTTTCCAAGTTGGATTTCAGCAGATGGGGTAGAACCTTTGTCAATGTCATGTTAATCCGGGTAAACTGCCTTGGTGGTTATTCTACCATTTGTTGATTTTTTCATTGTGGAGCAGCCGTAGACCTAGGTATCATTACAGCATTTACTGTCGGACGGTGTTCAGCTCTACCATGACCTCTTGGGCTATAGATAGCACTGGCTTCCTTCTTACCAGTGAAGGGCTTCTTTACTGAACTCGAGGAGGTGTCTTTATGTGTTTTACCGCTCCAGATTCTAGCTTCTACCCTCTCTCCAGTTAAGATCATCTCCGTAAAACCAGCCGATGAGCTACCGATTAAATGGTTGAAGAATGGACCAGACAGCATCCTAAGAAACATGTCGACCAACTCCCTACCAGACAAAGGGGTTGGATTCTCCCAACAAAATCTCTCCATTTCTGCGCAAAGTCCTTAAAGCCTTCACCTGCACCCATGGACAAACTCTAAAGTTGAGTACGGGTAGGGGCAAGGTCGACGTTATATTGATACTGCTTATAAAAAGCAGCGGCCAAATCCTCCCAGTTTCGAACATTGGTTCCCTCCAATTGGTAGAACCATTCAAGTTGAGTCCCTGACAGACTGTCTTGAAAGAAGTGAACCCACAAGTTCCTATCAGCAGTGTGAGGCTGAATCTTCCTTACATAGGAACGGAGATGAAGCTTGGGATAAGACACTCCGTCATATTTTGCGAAAACCAGAGCTTTAAATTTTTGTGGGATGACCACTCCCGACACCAATCCCAGTTCTTCGAAGTCCAACCCAGGTATTCTCTAGACTTCCATGGCGCTCAACCGATCCTCTAACTGCTTGTATCTATCCTCAATGGGAGGATATTGCTCATCATTATAGTCAGTATCAATGTCATAAGCTTCAGGACTGGGGTCCTCTTCCCTCGTATGCCTTTCTTGATTTTCCCCTTCTTTGGACGAGGAGGTCAGATCGACTGGTTGCCTTAGTGGCCCCCTAAATCTTCTGCCCATATTGAGGGCACCAACGAGCTTCTTCTTCTTCTTCTTCTCTTTCAGGATGGGGGCCTTCAGATCTTCCTGTCCTTTTTCCAGAGTTATGAACATCTATTAAAATTGGTCATTTTGTGCCTGAAGATCTTTGATGCTTTGTTCATAAGACATCTTTGTTGAAATAAACAGCGAAGAAGATGAGAAACCTGTAATGGTACCTGTTTATGCAATGCTATGGATGGGATGCGTATGCAATGATTTCAAGGACTTTGGGAAATTTAAATTTTCAAACCAAAATGAAACAAAGATTTTATTAGTAGAATTCAAGGTACAATTGCCTCTTAGGCGTTACAATTAAAAAAATTTAAAAACTAAAAAATCAGGTTTCCCATGGATGCTTCCACTTCGTGCCGAGATAGACATTAAGGCTTCTTTCCTCATGAAGCTGCTTTATGAGCTCTAAAACCTTCTTCTCTTAGGCATAGAACTGGTCCATATAAGTATCCCTCTCCTTCTTCAATTGGATCCAAGACCTCTGTAGTTCTCCAAGATTAGTGGGTATATCAGGATGAAGAACCGTGTAGGGAATATCCCCTTCAGTAATGGGCTCCACAATCACTGGTAAGATGGCTATGTAGGGCATCATAAGTTTCTGAGCGCAAGCTCGTACCCATTGGAGATAAGGTTCCATAGGAATGGAATTCTTCGGCCCCAAAGTCTTGCCGTCAGATCTGTTTATCATGACCCAAGCACGTATGAACCTCTGGAAATACTGTGATACGGTGGCCAGAACCGGGACGTGTTTCCCCTCTTTTTTAGGGAATTTGCTCGTTTGCGTTTTGCGTCTGTGTTCGCAAAATGTCGCGGTAAGCAAGAGTCGCCACCGACTTTTATTTTATCCAACAAGGAAAGGAAAAAAGCACAGAAAAATTCCTTTTTCGAGATGTTTTTGAGTACGGGGGGTAGATTATAGAAAGGGAAGGTATTTGCACCCTTTTTATCTGTAGTTATCTACGGGCTCTTAGGTACTTTCTCATCATTTTTAAAATTGTTTTCTTTGTGTTTGTGTGATTTGAAAAGCTTTTGTTTTGACTTCAATTTAACTCTTGCTTCTGTCTTCAAGAGTGTAATGAAGTGTTTTTAAAAACTTTTGTTTGTAAAAGAGGGTAAGTGTGAAAAAGTTTGTTTGGATTGAGCAAGTACTTAAGAGCTAACTTACCTACTCGAAAAAAGAATCGTTCTATGTTTGTTTCCTTTAGACAATGCTATCCCATTATTAGTGAGTAGGTAGCATCGTCGTTGGAGTTTTAAGGGTCAATTCGAAAGGGACGTGCGGTCACTAAAGCAATGTTAGGACGTCTTAGTAATAACCCTAATGTCTTAGATCAATTATCCGAGGCAACAATTCTGAGGCAACCATTCCGAGGCAACTTTTCCGAATCGGGACTTTGATCTTTGTTTAGACAAAAGGACGACCACTAAAGCATCCTATACTCAATGACCATTTACCGAAGGCAACCAAGTGGGAGTGTACCCTAGGAGTGCGCATGTGCGAGTGATTCAATTTCAGTTTGTTTATCTTTGCACATTTAGGGTTATCTAACTGTTTTAAAATTAATCATACATTCTTGTCATGCATCCTAATATCATACATCTAACAGTTAATAATTTGGGGAATTTAAAATACGAAAATTAAACTACACTATTACAAGGCTTCGGGTATTTACATAGCAAAAAACAAACCCTTTGAAAAATAAAGCAATAAAAGTAAAAGTCCTAATTAACTATTACAACTTGTAGGCAGTTACAATAATAGGGTAAAAATAATAAAATAAAGCGCGCGATGAAAATTAGAACGAGTGCGAACTAGGGTTGTGACCCCTCTATCCTAATTAAAAGAGAAAATTTGTTTTTATTGTTTTTAATAAAAGAATTAAGTTTTCTAAATTAAATATACAATTAATTAGTTAATTAAATTAATTAATGAAAATAAATACATGGCCTATTTTTTTTTATGTTTTTTGGTTAATTTAAGAAAAAAGAAAAATATAATTAAGTTTGGACAAAAAACCTAATTTTCTAATTATTTTTAAGTATTTACAAAAAGAATTAAAATTATCTAAAATTAACAACCTAATTTAATTAATTAATTTTTTGTATAAAAAAAAAACTATCCAAACCTAAATTGATGAAAAGTATTATTTTTTTTGTGATTTTTTGATAAAAAGAAAATAATTTAATTGATTAGTAAACAAAATAAATTAATTAATTAAAATAAATGAAAAAAAGAAAAGAAATAGAAACTTGGGCCTGATTAGTAGCTTGAGGGGGTGTGAAAAACAATTTTCTGGGCCCAGAACAAAGAGGTCCACGTTGACCCTCAGAATTCCATGCCATGCGTTGACCCAGGTCTATTGTGCTCCTTCAGTGATGGCCTTTAGATTTGGCCATCTGGCCATCTGGCAGGCTGGATGATGAGGACATATGATGGTCCTTAGGCTTGCAAGCATGCTGGATTACCTGAAAGGAAAAAATATGAAAGGAATGGGGGACCTGGGATTCGAACCCAGGTCCTGAAGCAATTACCATGCACTCCACTACCACTGCGCCAACTGTTTTTATTTGTACATATAATACAAAACATTAATCAAATATGAAAACGACTAAACACAATAATTCAGCGCGCGTTTTTTCAAATAGGCCAATGGTTGCTTGCCAGCTGGTCATCTTCCTCCCTGCATCGTTGGTAAAAGTCCCAGACTTTTACCTACGGACGTTTGTCCGTCACTACAGGCCTGCGTATTCTCAAAATCAATTGCAAGCATGATAAATAAAAACCAAAGCCATGGATGGCTTCGTCTGAACCTGCTGAGTTCATTGGTGGTCCTTTCATGGCCCAATTTTACCTGTAAACGAAGATTCCAATTTGAATCACGAAACCCTAATAATGTTGAAATCCAATATAGGCCATGAAAACACAATTGACTATTACATAAAGCTTGCAAATAGGATGGTGAACAATAATATACAACTATTTTATGCTACAAGTACAAGAATAATGCTATTCGATTTCAAAAAAGAAGCTATGTCGTGGGTGACTTACAACGCGATATAAGGCCTGGAAACGCTTGTTCTGGGTTGCTTTTGCTTGCCTACACTCCCAGGAATCGATTGGGATAGTTTAAGGGTCTTGAATTGGCCTCTAAGTACGAATTCGATTCACCACTTTTTCTTGTTTTTTTTCAAGTTTTGTTTCTGGTTCATGCGCCTCTCTCTAACATCTTTTTGTTCGCCCCTTGGCACTGTATGCTTGCCCTTGTATTTATAGGAGTATGATGGTCCAGTAACGGCAAGAGACAACCAATTAAACAGGCCTTTAAATCCATGAGACAAGAATCAGACGAATTAAAAGCATTCATTTTTTGGAAAAATTCATGTCTCTTTGGAAATCTTGGATGAACTTGGACACTTGACCCCTTCGAATACCCTCTAGCATTTCTCTTCGATTGGCCTATGAGTTTCCATCTTCGAATAGACTTCTTATGCATGCTTCGAATGGGCCTTCTGAAGGCTTCTTCGAATGGACCTTTTGGAATGCCAATCGAAGGGCCTTTGTCCATACCAATCGAAGGGTGCTTGGTTAACAAGCTTGTCGAAGCTGCCTGGTTTGAGATGTTACATTGAAGGATTCTTTTCCATGCCAATCGAAGGGCTTGGCCATGAGACCAATCGAAAGGCCTTGTATCATTGCCAATCGAAGACCTTGTTGAAATGCCAATCGAAGTATCTTGTTACAAGGACAATCGAAAGGTTTTGTTGAAATGCCAATCGAAGGGCATTGTTGACCACTCGAAACTTTGTTTTGTTCTCTTCGATTTCCTTAAGTTTAGACCCATCGAAGCGACGTTAAGATGCCAATTAAAGACGTCTTTGTTCTGATTCCAATCGAAAGACTTTTCTAAAATGCCAATCGAAAGACCTTGTTAAAAGGCCAATCGAAGGACCTTTGTCCATGCCAATCTAAGGGCGCTATGCAGATGCCAATCGAAAGGCATTTTGCATATGTCAATCGAAAGGCACTTTGGAGATGCCAATTGAAAGGCACTTTGACCAACTTCAAAATTTGTTATTTTTCTTCAAGCAAATGTTTGTAACCACCCGTGTGAGAGAAGATCTTGTAAAAAGTGAGAGGGAAATTTTGGAGTACAACAGCTGCCCCTGTTCAATCTTCTTAAACCTGAGGATATAGATTGGCTTTTGTGCCTTTCATGATCCGAAGGTGGAAGGTGATTGAACACTAAAGTGCCCCAAAATTTGCACTTGCATGATATGGTGTCCGTCTTGCGATGTCGGGAATGGGCTTATAGATGCCATTTGGAGTTTGCTGACGGGGGATGGGATTAAAGATGCCACCCGAAGAAGCGTCGGTCGCATAAGAGATTCCTTAGCGAGAGCTTGTATACCTGTTGTGATCAGTGGATCTGGAACTGACTGTTTAATGCTGGTTCGCGAAATGTCGCGGAAGCAAGAGTCGCCACCGTCTTTTATTTTCTCCAAATGGAAAGGACAAAAGCACAGAAAAATTCCTTATAGAGATTGCTCTCGGTTCGGGAGGTAGATTATAGAAAGGGAAGGTGTTAGCATCCTTTCTATCCATGGTTATCCATGGGATCTTAGATACTTGCTCACTTGTGTTTTCAAAAATGGTTTGTTTGCTTTTCAACTGTGGGTTTTAAAAAGTTTCTTTGAAAATTTCAGTTCGACTCTTGTATCGGTCCTCAAGAGTGTTTGAAAAATGCTTTCGAAAGCTTTTTGAAAATGTGTTGGTGTGAAAAGTATTTTTGATTTGTTTTGTTTTGAATTAGAGCAAGTATCCACGAGTCGTCTACCTACCCTAAGGAATTCGTCTGTGTAAATATCCTTTAAAGTAGTGCCATCCCACCATTGAGAGGTAGGTAGCACCACCGTTGGAGGTGTTCGGGTCAATTCGAGGTTCGGGACATGGTGATCACCAGAGCAATGGGAAGACACCTTAGAAGCTACCCTCATGCCAGGTTCCCGGATCATGAGGACTTACTAAGACATCCTCTACTCGACGATCACCTTTCGAGGCAAGGCAACAGTGAGGCGTACCCTAGGGGTGGTGTGTGATTTTGTGTGTCATGTTCAGTTATTTTGTCTTATTCATGTCAAGGTGATCTATGCGTTTGTTTTTATTTGGACATTCATTCTTGCATGCATTTATTTAACAGTTAAAAATTGCGAGAAAGGTAAAATTCTAAACTATTACAAAGGCGCGGGTCCACATCGCCAAAATTTCTAGGACCCGATTTGACAGAAAAGTAAAGAGTTAAAGTAAAAGTGCGAGAGATAAATATTTACATGGCTTGGGAGAGGTACATAAATAATTAAAAGAAAAAGAAATAAATGCGCGAATTGAATTAAAATTAGAAACGAGGGCGTTGGACCCTTTTTAACGAAATTAAATTAAATGATTAAATTAATTAAAATGAAAGGAAATTATTTTTGGTATTTTTGTATTTTATGATTTTAATGAAATTGAATTAAATTGAGAAATTAACCCTAATTCTAATTTTTTTTATTTATTAAGAAGAAATATTAAAGTTAAACCTAGATTAACCTAATTAATTACATGCAATTTAATTACAAAAATAATATTTAATAATTAATTATTGTGAAAAGAAAAGAAAAAGGATAAAACTTGATACAAACCCTAATTCTACAAATTTTAGGTTTTTATTGAAAAAATATTAAGATTAATCCTAGATTTAAAAACTAAATTTAATTAATGCAATTTATTTACAAAAAATAACATTAAATAAAAATACTTATTTTTGTCTTTTTACTGATTTTTATTGTTTTTATGTTTTTTTTATGAAAATATTTAAATTAAAGGAATTAATAAATAAAAGAAATAATTGAATCAAAATAAAAGAAATAATGAAAAGAATATTGCAAACCTAGGGGGGTCTGTCCCCAAATAGGAGGTTTTTGCTTAGCAATTTGGCCCAAGAAGCTTGGCTTGGTTTGACCTTTCTGGGCGTGTGAGGCATATTTGACCAGGGTATATGGAGCTTCTCAGATCTGGGCCCTTGGATGGTCTTCAGTGGCCACATGGTGCGTTGAGATTATGAGTGCATGGTAGGCTTTGAAGCTTGAACTGCATAGGAATATATATTGAAAAATATTATGGAATAGAAAGGGGGACCTGGGATCGAACCCAGGTCCTGGAAGTCACCAAGATGCTTGCTTGCCACTGAGCCACCTAGCGCGTTTTGATTATATAGTAATAAACAAATAATATAAAATAGAACAAGATTTAATGGATAAATTAGCGCGAAATTTCAAATAAGCCAACCACAACTTTACACCTAGTCTTCGTCTTCCTCGCTTTTGTTTTTTCCTGAAACACAAAAGAATCAGCAACGGTTTTTGAACCGTTCCAAAATATGCCATTCCAGAAAATAGCGATTAGCTTGTGGTAACTCATAAATTGAGCGCGAGGGTGGATTTAGCATCGTCCAAGCATGCTGAGTTGAATGGCCTAGGTTTCATGTTCCAATTTTTCCTTAACTGGGAAACCCCAATTCAAGGTTCTGAAAAACCTAGATGTCGTCCATGGTAGTTTCTTCAATGATGAGTAAAAATTCAATTCAGCTACATGGTTAGCTTCAGGAAGGTCCCATTAGTATAAATCAATCATAAAAATGCAATGATATGGTCTAAATAATAAAGCATGATTATGCAAAAAGAATGATACAGTTTGCCTTTGAATTACCAATTCTTGATGTCAGGGATATGGAAAACTATTCAGTTAGCTTCAGTAAGACACGAGGAAGCTTTTGCAATTAGTCTCTTGCTCTGAATCGTGCTAGAACCTTGTTTTCAGTTTTCACTTTTTTGGCAAAAAATTCAAGTTTGGTTATTGGTCTATGGCGCAGCTGGGACCTCCTAAGGAGTAGGGTTAGCATATGTATATATGTGTGAGTGATTTAGGTCAAAGAAAACAAATCAAAACCTTTGCATTCATGATTTTCAAGATTTGATTCTTAAGGATCTTTTCAAATATTTTTTCATGCCTATTTGGTTCAAATCATGGCCAATCACTTCAATTCCTTCCATATCTGATCATTCACGAAATTTTAAACCTATTCCATGCACAAAAAGATTTGATTGCATTGGTTTGCTATTTTTCATGTATTTTAATTAATTAAATGAATTATTAATAATAAAAAATCCAAATAAATAAATAAAAATGGTAAAAAACTTCCCTTTGGGCCACATGGTCGTGCACATGCCTTGGATGATGAATTGTGGAAGAAAAAGAGGCCCATTAGCATTTTTAGGTCATTTGAAGCAATGTTGACTTTTCAAAATATCCAAAACTTTCCCAACTTCCACAAGGCATAACTTGCTCAATTTTTAAGCTTTGATCATGTTCTTGGACATTTTGGAAAGGTCTTTGAGTCCTCTAACCAATTCCTTTGGTCCCATGTCATTTTTATTTACCAATCTCAAGTTATGGCCTTTGACTTAAAGTCCCTTTTTGTTGACTTTTGAAAATGACCTATAATGTTGAAATTGATAACTTTTTGTGAGAGCATTTCTTGGACTTGAAGTGTGAAGAGGAGTTGTAGTAAATGTCTTTCTATTCAAAATGAGCTTTGGATGGAATTTTTCTGATAATCCATGTGGAAGTTATGCCTTGGTCAAGTTACAGTTGACTTTTTCAACTGTCCAAATATGGAAACTTTTGCATCTTGATGATTTTTGAGCCAAGCTTTGAGAATCATGATCAAGCATTGATCAAATGATGTTTGTGGCTTCAAAATGAGATGTTGACCAAAATTTTGAACTTTTGACTGTCAAATGACCATTTTGCCCCTACAGTTGACTGTAGTGCAATTAGGGTTTTTGACTGTGCAATTTTGTGCTGAAAGTCTTGAAACTTAGTATGAGGATGCTTGACCATGTTTATAGGCATGTGGGACTTGATTGGACCCTTGGAAACTTCATTTCTTTGTCAGAACCAAAACCCTAGTTTTTGACTGTTTAGGAGGCCCTTGAACTGTGCAACCCCTTGAGAGATTTTGAACCTTTGACTTGGCAATTCTTGAAGAATATGGGAGGGCAAATTTTGGGGTACAACAGTTGCCCCTGTTCAATCTTCTTAGACCTGAGGATGCAGATTGGCTGACATGCCTTTCGTAATCCGAAGGTGGAAGATGATTGAACACTAGAGTGCCCAGAAATTTGCGCTCACATAGTAGTGTGATGGTGGGAATGGGCTTATAGATGCCATTTGGAGATTGACGGATAGGGTGATGGGCTTATAGATGCCATGCTAAGAGATGATGGAAGGTGGATGGGCTTATAGATGCCATCTGGGTGTTGATCGTGTAAGAGATTCCTTAGCGAGAACTTGCGTACCTGCAAAAGAAAAATGAGTACCTGACCTGTTACAGGAGTTGGTCTTCAGATTATTTGTATAGATGTGTCCTGACTGGTTACAGGAGCTGGATCTGGAGCTTCAAACGATGATGAATGAACCAGGGATGGTTACTACCTCAATAGGAACGGTGAGAGAACCTTGGATGATTACTACCTCAACAGCAATCGTTGAGAAAATCTTGGGATGATTACTACCTCTGCAGTATCGGGGAGAGAACCATAGGCGACTACAACCTCAATAGCAATCATTGAGAGAATCTTGGGCGACTTCGAGTTCAACAGTATCATTGAGCGAATCTTGGGATGATTACTACCTCCGCAGGATCGGGGAGAGAACCACAGGCGACTACAACCTCAATAGCAATCATTGAGAGAATCTTGGATAACTTCGCTTCAACAATAATCGTTGAGCGAATCTTGGGATGATTACTACCTCCACAGGATTGGGGAGAGAACCACAGGCGACTACAACCTCAATAGCAATCATTGAGAGAATCTTGGATAACTTTGCTTCAACAGCAATCATTGAGCGAATCTTGGGGATGGTTACTACCTCCGCAGTATCGGGGAGAGAACCATAGGCGACTACAACCTCAACAGAAATCATTGAGAGAATCTTGGATAACTTTGCTTCAACAGCAATCGTTGAGCGAATCTTGGGATGATTACTACCTCCGCAGGATCGGGGAGAGAACCACAGGCGACTACAACCTCAATAGCAATCATTGAGAGAATCTTGGATAACTTCGCTTCAACAGCAATCGTTGAGCGAATCTTGGGGATGGTTACTACCTCCGCAGTATCGGGGAGAGAACCATAGGCGACTACAACCTCAACAGCAATCATTGAGAGAATCTTGGATAACTTCCACTGAGTCTTTATCAGGAAAATCTATTTGGGGTCGATTTAACTGGACTAGAGAAGGCCTTGGACTGGATAAGAAAACAGAAAATCTTAGGGTCGATTAACTGAACCGGTCTAGGTCTTGAAATGTCTTCAACTGGAATAAGTGTCAGAACGTCGCCATGTCTGGGTCACATCCGAACCATATCTGGAAGGAAATCTGGAAGAAGTATCAGAGTGTCGCCATATCTGGGTCACATCTGAACTATATCTGGAAGGAAATCTAGAAGAAGTATCAGAACGTCGCCATATCCGGTTCACATCTGAACTATATCTGGAAGGAAATCCAGAAGAAGTATCAGAACGTCGCCATATCCGGTTCACATCTGAACTATATCTAGAAGGAAATCTGGAAGGAGTATCAGAACGTTGCCATATCTGGGTCACATCTGAACTATATCTGGAAGGAAATCTAGAAGAAGTATCAGAACGTCGCCATATCCGGTTCACATCTGAACTATATCTAGAAAGAGTTGCGATAGTTGATAGTAATCATCTTTGTATTGACCTTTCCTGAAAAAGCATCAGTTGTATGCAAGATCATGATGCATGGACTGCATGATTTCAGGATGTCCTCAAAATTAATGAGATTCGTGTAGTATGATGCATATGCATGCTATAATGTATGAAGATGTGATGTTTATGAACATATGTTTTCGTCTTAAGAAAATAAATCCTTGGTGAGTGCCGGGAAGTCACTCCTGGGTTGCGGTTGAAGAATAGATTTTTGCCTCCGCTGGGGATGATAGTTGCAAGAATACCGGTAGGAGAAGATAACTCCGTTGGGGAATAAACTTGGCGAATGGATTACTCCGCAGGGAGAAAAGTACTCTAACGATCTTGCTGGGGAGCCATACTCTGTGGGGAGATAGATACTTTGCTGAAATGTTGATGGTAACTTCGCTGGGGATACGAAGACTTCGCCGAGGACGCTCTTTCCGTGGCTTTTGGCTGAGGATAACCCAGTTATATCCTTTTAGGGAAATAACTCTTTGAATAAAGCCGAGAGACGCGTTCGTGCTCTGCGAGGATAAGCTTCCAGAATCTACTGGGGATAAGCTTACTGCTTGGAGAGATGGATTCCAACTTTCTTGGGGAAACTGGATTAGACTCTCCTGGGGAAGTATTGAACTGTATTGGTTATGTTCTTCAACGGAACCTACCTTGATACCTTGGAGGACAGAACAATTAGATTGCTTAGACCACCCATTATTGCCCCTGTTTCTATGGGGGAGGCACCTGTGGGATGCTGATAATTGTTGAGGGTCAAACCTTCTTCAGGTAGGCAGGTGACAAGATGACAGGACATAGTCGTACGCTTTGATCCCTAAGTTTTGCCTGGACCGCCCTTTCGGGTTTTCAGTCCACCGGGATACCCATTTTTGCCCAAGCCGCCTTTTCACGTTTTCGACTTGCCGGGTGTACAGGTTTTTTCATTTCATCCCTTCATTTTGCCCGAACCCTTTTGGTTCGTCGGGAAGCCCTTATTTTTGCCTAGGTGTGTCAACCTAGCGGGTCTTTGATTTGGCGTAGTATTTTTTTCCGACTATGTCCATGCTCTCAGAATGCAGGGAGTTGCCCCTGTTAGAAGTGTTTTGTCGTACCACCAGAAGGTGTCTGATCGTGCAAGATTTGTTTCTGGAATTCCTGTCCAATGCCCCAAGTGTCTCAGATGGAGAGTTGCCCCTAGTTGCTTGGCATCGTTGAGAGATTCTCTGGATCTTGACTTAACTGCCCCAGATGGTAGACCATGATCATGTCGTGCCCCTTGATTGGAGATACTCTTGTTCATTAGACTTTCGTCATGCGAATTTCTCTGCTGTTCAAACAAGTAGTCATATGCAAGCAATGTTATATTAGAAATGCAAAGCTTATGTCTGTCTTGAAGTTTTTTTGAAAATGCATTTTTTAGTAAAACAAGCAATTCTTGTAGACTGTGATGTCAACTCAAGATTTGTAACAGACCTTCAAGAGTCAGGATACCTTTCGTAACAGTATGCTTTCGAACTAACCCATGCTTCAGCTAGGACTTTTAAGGGTTATAACGTAGCTTGGTTCACGGTTTAAGAAACAAAGGATAAAGGCTCAAATTATTTGTACCCACCCGCTCTTCGTAATGTTCTCCAAACCTAAACTCAGTTGATCATACGTTAGACCTTGTTTGAGTCTTTGCTCTGATTTTCCGGTGATGATTCGGATGTTGATAACTTATTTTGAATAGGCAGTGATTCCTTTTTTGTTGAGGGTTTGTAAGACCTCTTTCTTGTCTGATTTTTGTTATCCCTTTCTTTTGCCTGAGCTGTTTCCTTTTTTTTGGAATTATAGTCAGCGGGATGCCCCAGTTTTGTAAGTCTCCTTCATGGGTTTTGACTTAATGGGTTTTTATATTTTTTGAGATAATGACTGCCTTTCTTTATTGATTATTTGGAACCATCACTGTTTTCTCTTTTTTTTTTGTAAGGACCTCTTTGGTGCCATTCGTTATGCACTTGGATCAACTGAGAGACTACCCTGCCCCAGGTTATGGTTAAGGGTTTTAAATTTCGAAAAGAAAAACTCCTACTTCTTTGGCTCAGAGGGGTTGACGAGGGATTATCTTCCTTATAACTCCAGTGTTTAGGGATTTGAAACAATGCCTGTACTTCATCAGCGGGGTCTGTTCAAAAGCATACTGTAAAGATAGCGGTATCGTTTTCGTCATCCTCCCTCAAGAGGCTTAGAGATTATTAACCGAGAGTTGATCATCACAGAAAAAATGAAAACAATTTTGAATGTAATGAAAACAATTGTATTAATTCCCAAAACAGACATATGCGATGCTTTAATAGAATAAAAGAGTTTGCTATGACATTAATTGTTTGTATGAGCAAAGAAAAATACAACTCGGAAATTCAAATAAACAAAAGGTCTTCAATGATTGGGCAACGGAGCAGTGATTATGTTCGGAGTCTCAGGTACTTCGAACTGAATCTCCCCGGCGTCGATCATGTCTTGAATCTTGTTATTGAGAGGCCAGCAGTTGTCCGTAGTATGCCCCGGGCTATCAGAGTGGTAGGCACACCTCTCATTAGGATGGTAGTTCAAAGCAGAAGTGTTCGGATTCCGAAGAGGAGCCCTTAAGGTGATCAGCCCTGCCTTCAACATTTGTTGTAGTGCTTGATCCAGTGACATGTTGATCTTGGTGAATTGTCGTTTCTCCTTGCGCTGCTGCCCCTGTCCATGTTGATCAGGTCCAGGATTGGAGATCTGGGTTGCCCCTACCTCATGACGACTCTTTTTACCGTGCACGGCATTGGACTCTTTCTTTCCATGATGAGGATTTTTATCAGAAGGTGCAGCCTCTTGAATCTTCCCAGTCCTGATGCCAACTTCTATTCGCTCTCCAGTCAAGATAAGATCTGTGAATCCAGCTGACGAATTCCCAATCAGATGATTGAAGAACGGACCGGACAGGGTCCCCAAGAACATGTCAACGAGTTCCCGGTCAGTTAGCGGTGGTTGTACCCTTCCAGTAAGGTCTCTCCATTTCTGTGCATACTCTTTAAAACCTTCTCCCGATCCTAGCGACATACCCTGGAGTTGGGTACACGTAGGAGCGAGGTCGGCATTGTACTGATACTGCTTGTAAAAAGCAGTAGCCAACTCCTCCCAGTTACGAACCTTGGTCCCATCCAGCTGATAGAACCATTCGAGATGAGTCCCTGAAAGACTCTCCTGGAAGAAGTGGATCCACAAGTTCTTGTCCACAGTATACGGTTGAATCTTCCGCACATAAGACCTGAGATGCAGCCTGGGACAGGATGCCCCATCGTACTTAGCAAAAGAGGGTGCTTTGAATTTGTGTGGGATCACTACACCAAAAGTTAGACCCAAATCTCCGAAATCCAAACCAGGTACTTGTTGAATTTCCATTGCGTTCAGACGGTCTTCCAACTACTTGTACTTGTCTTCAGCAGGAGGGTATTGTTTGTCGTTGAAATTTGTCTCGTTGTCGGAGACAACTGGACTGGGCACCCTTTCCTCCTGATGACTGCCTTTCCCCACAGATGGAGTTGTCCTCTCAGCTTCATCCCGCAGTGTACTCCCAGATCTGCGTCTAGGGCTGAACAAAACAGTCCTCTTCTTCTTCTTCTGAATCAGAGTCTTCAATTCTTTTTGACCCTGGGCTAGGCTCGTAATCAACTCCTGGAACTGGGCATTCTGGGCCTGGAGGGCCTTAATAGTTTGCTCAGTAGACGATTCAGGATTCATGACGATCGGCTGAAATAAACAGCGAAGAAGGTAAGCAACCTGTCAAAAGGGTACCTGTAATGCAATGATATGTATGATATGCGTGCAATGTTTTCAAGGACCTCGCGGGATAAACAAAAATTGCTAGAACTAGGTAGCTTGATTGAGGGAACTTCATGTTTGTTGAGATTCCTTCTTCAAGGGTCAAAGGCTCACCATATCCAGTGGGTCATAGCCCCTGACACCCTTGGTTAGAGGAAAATAAATCCCCTTTGCCCCTTGCTAGATGTTCGATTTATCATGACCTGCATCACAAGCCCTTGAGATCCTTGAAATGGGTTAGGATGTATGCAATGGTATGATGTCATGCTATGCATGGGGTGATGTAGGTAAACCCTGTTATGAGTCCCAATTAAGGACTATAAACAAACCCTGCAAGAAATTCAGTATACTTTACTATGAGTCTCAATTAAGGACTATAAACAAAACCTGCAAGAGACCTAGTAAACCCTGTCATGAGTCCCAGTTAAGGACTATAAACAAAACCTGCAAGTAGCTTATGTGTCAGATAACACGCATGCAATTAGTCAAGTACGAAGGCACACAAGTCACACAAAAGAAGCCCTTAGAGTTTTAGGCCAGCATGAGGTCTAGGTGTTACCCTCTTTCCGTTGGTTGGTTCATACATGTCCTATCAAAGTAACCGGGTTCTTAGAGGATCCCAATATCATTGACTACCCTCAATCGGTCATAACTCCAGCATCGCAATCTTTTCTTGCGGCCAGAACCATCACGGGAGTTTAGCCTCAATGGGCGTAGCATACTGCTACTGTTCTAATGGCCAAGTTGTGTCATTTAAGGTTCTAAGGTTGTTGGTGCTTAATGACTCCTCAGAAGACCCATATTCTCCTCGTTGCAACACAAGGGATATCGGTACAGACCAAGGTGCCACACCAACGTAGCCACTGCTTCACCCGTGTCGGTCTACGCCGGACAGGTCCCTCACAGCTTATGCTACCTAAACAGGGTATCCCCAGATCCGGGTTAGGATCTATGTAACTCCCATGCAACCCACAAATTTAAAGCAGACAAGTCAATACAATTGAAAACACAGTTATGAACTAACCCTAAGGTACACCTCACTTTAAGTTTTATTTCCCCAACAGAGTCGCCAGTTCTGTGATCGGTGGATCTGGAACTGACTGTTTAACGCTGGTTCGCGAAATGTCGCAGAAGCAAGAGTCGCCACCGTCTTTTATTTTCTCCAAATGGAAAGGACAAAAGCACAGAAAAATTCCTTATAGAGATTGCTCTCGGTTCGGGAGGTAGATTATAGAAAGGGAAGGTGTTAGCATCCTTTCTATCCATGGTTATCCATGGGCTCTTAGATACTTGCTCACTTGTGTTTTCAAAAATGGTTTGTTTGCTTTTCAACTGTGGGTTTTAAAAAGTTTCTTTGAAAATTTCAGTTCGACTCTTGTATCGGTCCTCAAGAGTGTTTGAAAAATGCTTTCGAAAGCTTTTTGAAAATGTGTTGGTGTGAAAAGTATTTTTGATTTGTTTTGTTTTGAATTAGAGCAAGTATCCACGAGTCGTCTACCTACCCTAAGGAATTCGTCTGTGTAAATGTCCTTTAAAGTAGTGCCATCCCACCATTGAGAGGTAGGTAGCACCACCGTTGGAGGTGTTCGGGTCAATTCGAGGTTCGGGACATGGTGATCACCAGAGCAATGGGAAGACACCTTAGAAGCTACCCTCATGCCAGGTTCCCGGATCATGAGGACTTACTAAGACATCCTCTACTCGACGATCACCTTTTGAGGCAAGGCAACAGTGAGGCGTACCCTAGGGGTGGTGTGTGATTTTGTGTGTCATGTTCAGTTATTTTGTCTTATTCATGTCAAGGTGATCTATGCGTTTGTTTTTATTTGGACATTCATTCTTGCATGCATTTATTTAACAGTTAAAAATTACGAGAAAGGTAAAATTCTAAACTATTACAAAGGCGCGGGTCCACATCGCCAAAATTTCCAGGACCCGATTTGACAGAAAAATAAAGAGTTAAAGTAAAAGTGCGAGAGATAAATATTTACATGGCTTTGGGAGAGGTACATAAATAATTAAAAGAAAAAGAAATAAATGCGCGAATTGAATTAAAATTAGAAACGAGGGCGTTGGACCCTTTTTAACGAAATTAAATTAAATGATTAAATTAATTAAAATGAAAGGAAATTATTTTTGGTATTTTTGTATTTTATGATTTTAATGAAATTGAATTAAATTGAGAAATTAACCCTAATTCTAATTTTTTTTATTTATTAAGAAGAAATATTAAAGTTAAACCTAGATTAACCTAATTAATTACATGCAATTTAATTACAAAAATAATATTTAATAATTAATTATTTTGAAAAGAAAAGAAAAAGGATAAAACTTGATACAAACCCAAATTCTACAAATTTTAGGTTTTTATTGAAAAAATATTAAGATTAATCCTAGATTTAAAAACTAAATTTAATTAATGCAATTTATTTACAAAAAATAACATTAAATAAAAATACTTATTTTTGTCTTTTTCCTGATTTTTATTGTTTTTATGTTTTTTTTATGAAAATATTTAAATTAAAGGAATTAATAAATAAAAGAAATAATTGAATCAAAATAAAAGAAATAATGAAAAGAATATTGCAAACCTAGGGGGGTCTGTCCCCAAATAGGAGGTTTTTGCTTAGCAATTTGGCCCAAGAAGCTTGGCTTGGTTTGACCTTTCTGGGCGTGTGAGGCATATTTGACCAGGGTATATGGAGCTTCTCAGATCTGGGCCCTTGGATGGTCTTCAGTGGCCACGTGGTGCGTTGAGATTATGAGTGCATGGTAGGCTTTGAAGCTTGAACTGCATAGGAATATATATTGAAAAATATTATGGAATAGAAAGGGGGACCTGGGATCGAACCCATGTCCTGGAAGTCACCAAGATGCTTGCTTGCCACTGAGCCACCTAGCGCGTTTTGATTATATAGTAATAAACAAATAATATAAAATAGAACAAGATTTAATGGATAAATTAGCGCGAAATTTCAAATAAGCCAACCACAACTTTACACCTAGTCTTCGTCTTCCTCGCTTTTGTTTTTTCCTGAAACACAAAAGAATCAGCAACGGTTTTTGAACCGATCCAAAATATGCCATTCCAGAAAATAGCGATTAGCTTGTGGTAACTCATAAATTGAGCGCGAGGGTGGATTTAGCATCGTCCAAGCATGCTGAGTTGAATGGCCTAGGTTTCATGTTCCAATTTTTCCTTAACTGGGAAACCCCAATTCAAGGTTCTGAAAAACCTAGATGTCGTCCATGGTAGTTTCTTCAATGATGAGTAAAAATTCAATTCAGCTACATGGTTAGCTTCAGGAAGGTCCCATTAGTATAAATCAATCATAAAAATGCAATGATATGGTCTAAATAACAAAGCACGATTATGCAAAAAGAATGATACAGTTTGCCTTTGAATTACCAATTCTTGATGTCAGGGATATGGAAAACTATTCAGTTAGCTTCAGTAAGACACGAGGAAGCTTTTGCAATTAGTCTCTTGCTCTGAATCGTGCTAGAACCTTGTTTTCAGTTTTCACTTTTTTGGCAAAAAATTCAAGTTTGGTTATTGGTCTATGGCGCAGCTGGGACCTCCTAAGGAGTAGGGTTAGCATATGTATATATGTGTGAGTGATTTAGGTTAAAGAAAACAAATCAAAACCTTTGCATTCATGATTTTCAAGATTTGATTCTTAAGGATCTTTTCAAATATTTTTTCATGCCTATTTGGTACAAATCATGGCCAATCACTTCAATTCCTTCCATATCTGATCATGCACGAAATTTTAAACCTATTCCATGCACAAAAAGATTTGATTGCATTGGTTTGGTATTTTTCATGTATTTTAATTAATTAAATGAATTATTAATAATAAAAAATCCAAATAAATAAATAAAAATGGTAAAAAACTTCCCTTTGGGCCACATGGTCGTGCACATGCCTTGGATGATGAATTGTGGAAGAAAAAGAGGCCCATTAGCATTTTTAGGTCATTTGAAGCAATGCTGACTTTTCAAAATATCCAAAACTTTCCCAACTTCCACAAGGCATAACTTGCTCAATGTTTAAGCTTTGATCATGTTCTTGGACATTTTGGAAAGGTCTTTTAGTCCTCTAACCAATGCCTTTGGTCCCATGTCATTTTTATTTACCAATCTCAAGTTATGGCCTTTGACTTAAAGTCCCTTTTTGTTGACTTTTGAAAATGACCTATAATGTTGAAATTGATAACTTTTTGTGAGAGCATTTCTTGGACTTGAAGTGTGAAGAGGAGTTGTAGGAAATGTCTTTCTCTTCAAAATGAGCTTTGGATGGAATTTTTCTGATAATCCATGTGGAAGTTATGCCTTGGTCAAGTTACAGTTGACTTTTTCAACTGTCCAAATATGGAAACTTTTGCATCTTGATGATTTTTGAGCCAAGCTTTGAGAATCATGATCAAGCATTGATCAAATGATGTTTGTGGCTTCAAAATGAGATGTTGACCAAAATTTTGAACTTTTGACTGTCAAATGACCATTTTGCCCCTACAGTTAACTGTAGTGCAATTAGGGTTTTTGACTGTGCAATTTTATGCTGAAAGTCTTGAAACTTAGTATGAGGATGCTTGACCATGTTTATAGGCATGTGGGACTTGATTGGACCCTTGGAAACTTCATTTTCTTTGTCAGAACCAAAACCCTAGTTTTTGACTGTTTAGGAGGCCCTTGAACTGTGCAACCCCTTGAGAGATTTTGAACCTTTGACTTGGCAATTCTTGAAGAATATGGGAGGGAAAATTTTGGGGTACAACAGTTGCCCCTGTTCAATCTTCTTAGACCTGAGGATGCAGATTGGCTGACATGCCTTTCGTAATCCTAAGGTGGAAGATGATTGAACACTAGAGTGCCCAGAAATTTGCGCTCACATAGTAGTGTGATGGTGGGAATGGGCTTATAGATGCCATTTGGAGATTGAAGGATAGGGTGATGGGCTTATAGATGCCATGCTAAGAGATGATGGAAGGTGGATGGGCTTATAGATGCCATCTGGGTGTTGATCGTGTAAGAGATTCCTTAGCGAGAACTTGCGTACCTGCAAAAGAAAAATGAGTACCTGACCTGTTACAGGAGTTGGTCTTCAGATTCTTTGTATAGATGTGTCCTGACTGGTTATAGGAGCTAGATCTGGAGCTTCAAACGGTGATGAATGAACCAGGGATGGTTACTACCTCAACAGGAACGGTGAGAGAACCTTGGATGATTACTACCTCAACAGCAATCGTTGAGAAAATCTTGGGATGATTACTACCTCCGCAGTATCGGGGAGAGAACCATAGGCGACTACAACCTCAATAGCAATCATTGAGAGAATCTTAGGCGACTTCGACTTCAACAGTATCATTGAGCGAATCTTGGGATGATTACTACCTCCGCAGGATCGGGGAGAGAACCACAGGCGACTACAACCTCAATAGCAATCATTGAGAGAATCTTGGATAACTTCGCTTCAACAATAATCGTTGAGCGAATCTTAGGATGATTACTACCTCCGCAGGATCGGGGAGAGAACCACAGGCGACTACAACCTCAATAGCAATCATTGAGAGAATCTTGGATAACTTCGCTTCAACAGCAATCGTTGAGCGAATCTTGGGGATGGTTACTACCTCCGCAGTATCGGGGAGAGAACCATAGGCGACTACAACCTCAACAGAAATCATTGAGAGAATCTTGGATAACTTCGCTTCAACAGCAATCGTTGAGCGAATCTTGGGATGATTACTACCTCCGCAGGATCGGGGAGAGAACCACAGGCGACTACAACCTCAATAGCAATCATTGAGAGAATCTTGGATAACTTCGCTTCAACAGCAATCGTTGAGCGAATCTTGGGGATGGTTACTACCTCCGCAGTATCGGGGAGAGAACCATAGGCGACTACAACCTCAACAGCAATCATTGAGAGAATCTTGGATAACTTCCACTGAGTCTTTATCAGGAAAATCTGTTTGGGGTCGATTTAACTGGACTAGAGAAGGCCTTGGACTGGATAAGAAAACAGAAAATCTTAGGGTCGATTAACTGAACCGGTCTAGGTCTTGAAATGTCTTCAACTGGAATAAGTGTCAGAATGTCGCCATGCCTGGGTCACATCCGAACCATATCTGGAAGGAAATCTGGAAGAAGTATCAGAGTGTCGCCATATCTGGGTCACATCTGAACTATATCTGGAAGGAAATCTAGAAGAAGTATCAGAATGTCGCCATATCCGGTTCACATCTGAACTATATCTGGAAGGAAATCTAGAAGAAGTATCAGAACGTCGCCATATTCGGTTCACATCTGAACTATATCTAGAAGGAAATCTGGAAGGAGTATCAGAACGTTGCCATATCTGGGTCACATCTGAACTATATCTGGAAGGAAATCTAGAAGAAGTATCAGAACGTCGCCATATCCGGTTCACATCTGAACTATATCTAGAAAGAGTTACGATAGTTGATAGTAATCATCTTTGTATTGACCTTTCCTGAAAAAGCATCAGTTGTATGCAAGATCATGATGCATGGACTGCATGATTTCAGGATGTCCTCAAAATTAATGAGATTCGTGTAGTATGATACATATGCATGCTATAATGTATGAAGATGTGATGTTTATGAACATATGTTTTCGTCTTAGGAAAATAAATCCTTGGCGAGTGCCGGGAAGTCACTCCTGGGCTGCGGTTGAAGAATAGATTTTTGCCTCCGCTGGAGATGATAGTTGCAAGAATACCGGTAGGAGAAGATAACTCCGTTGGGGAATAAACTTAGCGAATGGATTACTCCGCGGGGAGAAAAGTACTCTAACGATCTTGCTGGGGAGCCATACTCTGTGGGGAGATAAATACTTTGCTGAAATGTTGATGGTAACTTCGCTGGGGATACGAAGACTTCGTCGAGGACGCTCTTTCCGTGGCTTTTGGCTGAGGATAAACCAGTTATATCCTTTTAGGGAAATAACTCTTTGAATAAAGCCGGGAGACGCGTTCGTGCTCTGCGAGGATAAGCTTCCATAATCTACTGGGGATAAGCTTACTGTTTGGAGATATGGATTCCAACTTTCTTGGGGAAACTGGATTAGACTCTCCTGGGGAAGTATTGAACTGTATTGGTTATGTTCTTCAACGGAACCTACCTTGATACCCTGGAGGACAGAACAATTAGATTGCTTAGACCACCCATTATTGCCCCTGTTTCTATGGGGGAGGCACCTGTGGGATGCTGATAATTGTTGAGGGTCAAACCTTCTTCAGGTAGGCAGGTGACAAGATGACAGGACATAGTCGTACGCTTTGATCCCTAACTTTTGCCTGGACCGCCCTTTCGGGTTTTCAGTCCACCGGGATACCCATTTTTGCCCAAGCCGCCTTTTCAGGTTTTCGACTTGCCGGGTGTACAGGTTTTTTCATTTCATCCCTTCATTTTGCCCGAACCCTTTTGGTTCGTCGGGAAGCCCTTATTTTTGCCTAGGTGTGTCAACCTAGCGGGTCTTTGATTTGGCGTAGTATTTTTTTTCGACTATGTCCATGCTCTCAGAATGCAGGGAGTTGCCCCTGTTAGAAGTGTTTTGTCGTACCACCAGAAGGTGTCTGATCGTGCAAGATTTGTTTCTGGAATTCCTGTCCAATGCCCTAAGTGTCTCAGATGGAGAGTTGCCCCTAGCTGCTTGGCATCGTTGAGAGATTCTCTGGGTCTTGACTTAACTGCCCCAGATGGTAGACCATGATCATGCCGTGCCCCTTGATTGGAGATACTCTTGTTCATTAGACTTTCGTCATGCGAATTTCTCTGTTGTTTAAACAACTAGTCATATGCAAGCAATGTTATATTAGAAATGCAAAGCTTATGTCTGTCTTGAAGTTTTTTTGAAAATGCATTTTTTAGTAAAACAAGCAATTCTTGTAGACTGTGATGTCAACTCAAGATTTGTAATAGACCTTCAGGAGTCAGGATACCTTTCGTAACAGTATGCTTTCGAACTAACCCATGCTTCAGCTAGGACTTTTAAGGGTTATAACGTGGCTTGGTTCACGGTTTAAGAAACAAAGGATAAAGGCTCAAATTATTTGTACCCACCCGCTCTTCGTAATGTTCTCCAAACCTAAACTCAATTGATCATACGTTAGACCTTGTTTGAGTCTTTGCTCTAATTTTCCGGTGATGATTCGGATGTTGATAACTTATTTTGAATAGGCAGTCATTCCTTTTTTGTTGAGGGTTTGTAAGACCTCTTTCTTGTCTGATTTTTGTTATCCCTTTCTTTTGCCTGAGCTGTTTCCTTTTTTGTGAATTATAGTCAGCGGGATGCCCCAGTTTTGTAAGTCTCCTTCATGGGTTTTGACTTAATGGGTTTTTATATTTTTTGAGATAATGACTGCCTTTCTTTATTGATTATTTGGAACCATCACTGTTTTCTCTTTTTTTGTTGTAAGGACCTCTTTGGTGCCATTCGTTATGCACTTGGATCAACTGAGAGACTACCCTGCCCCAGGTTATGGTTAAGGGTTTTAAATTTCGAAAAGAAAAACTCCTACTTCTTTGGCTCAGAGGGGTTGACGAGGGATTATCTTCCTTATAACTCCAGTGTTTAGGGATTTGAAACAATGCCTGTACTTCATCAGCGGGGTCTGTTCAAAAGCATACTGTAAAGATAGCGGTATCGTTTTCGTCATCCTCCCTAATTTTTGCCTAGACCACCCTTTCAGGTTTTCAGTCCACCGGGATACCCTTTTTTGCCCAAGCCGCCTTTTCAGGTTTTCGACTTGCCGGGTGTACAGATTTTTTTTATTTTCATCCCTTATTTTTTGCCCGAACCCTTTTGGTTCGTCGGGAAGCCCTTATTTTTGCCTAGGCCAGTCGACCTAGCGGGTCTTTGATTATGCGTAGTATTTTTTCACTATGTCTGCATTGACAGGGTGAGGAAGGTCGTCACTATCCATGGTGGTTAGAATCATAGTTCCTCCTGAGAAAATGTTCTTAACCATAAATGGCCCTTCGTACGTAGGGGTCCATTTGCCCCTGGGATCACCTTGCGGCAGTATGATGCGCTAGATTACCAGATCCCCAACTTGATACTCTTGTCGTCTGACTTTCTTGTTAAATGCCTTGATCATCCATTTTTGATACGTCTGACCATGACAAATAGCAGTAAGTCTCTTTTCGTCGATTAAGTTTAGTTGATCAAGCCGGGTCTGTATCTAATCTTCCTCGCTTAAACCCGCATCTTTCATAATCCGAAGAGAGGGTATCTGGACCTCAACAGGTAAGACTGCTTCCATGTCGTATACCAAAGAGTAGGGTGTTTCCTCTATTGACGTCTGCGCTGAGGTACGATACCCATGAAGAGCAAACAGTAACATCTCGTGCCAATCTTTATAGGTCACCGTTATTTTCTGCACAATCTTCTTAATGTTCTTATTAGCCGCTTCAACAGCCCCATTCATCTTTGGCCAGTAGGGAGAAGAGTTGTGATGCTGTATCTTGAACTGCTTGCAGAGCTCGGTGATTATTGTATTGTTGAGATTTGTACCATTGTCTATAATGATCCTCTCAGGCACACCGTATCGAAAGATCAGATTGTGCCGAATAAATCGTGCCACGACATTCTTGGTCACAGTAGCAAAGGAAGTTGCTTCAACCCATTTTGTAAAGTAATCAATTTCTACCAGGATGAAACGATGCTCGTTGGATGCAGTAGGTCTGATCTCACTAATCATATCGATGCCCCACATTGCGAAAGGCCAAGGAGCCGTCAAGATGTTCAGAGGAACTGGAGGTATGTGCACCTTATCAGCATAGACTTGGCACTTATGACAGGTTCGAGAATGCTGATAACAACTGACTTCCATGGTAGACCAATAATATCCTGCCCGTAGGATCTCCTTTGCCATGGTGTGTCCACTGGAATGAGTCCCGAAAGTACCTTCATGTAGCTCTACCATAATCCTTTCTGCCTCATTCTTATCCACACAACACAGTAAGGTTGAATCATGATTACGCTTGTAAAGGATACCATTAATGATGAAGAACTTCGCCGCGAACCTCCTCAGAAACTTCTTGTCATTAACAGATGCACCCTCGGGGTATTCCTGAGCCTCAAGATACCTCTTTACCTCGTGAAACCATGGTTGATCTGCTACCTCTTCAGTCTCAATGTTACAGCAATGTGTGGGTTCGTCCAACCTTTCAATGGTAATCTGGGGAGCCTCATTGTCCCACCTGACCTTGAACATAGAAGACATCGTAGCTAGCGCGTCCGCTAACTGATTATCCTCTCTGGGGAAGTGTTCAAAGGTTATCTCCTTGAAATGTGGAAGCAGCGTCAATACATATTCTTTGTAAGGAATAAGATTTGGGTGCTTCGTATCCCACTCGCCTTTGATATGACTGATCACTAGAGCGGAATCTCCTAATACACTTAAGAATTTAATCCTTAGGTCGATAGCTGCTCGAAGGCCCATGATGCATGCTTCATACTCTGCCATGTTGTTGGTGCAGTTAAAACATAATCGGGCGGTGAATGGAGTATGACAGCCTTCCAGAGATATGATCACGGTGCCAATGCCATTTCCCAATACGTTTGAAGCTCCGTCAAAGTACATAGACCATCGGGATCCTTCCTCGGGTCCTTCATTCGGTCCAGGTGTTTCACAGTCAATCACTAACATGATGTTCTCATCCGGAAACTCAAAGTTCATAGACTGGTAATCATCCACTGCCTGATGTGCCAGATGATCTGCCAACACACTTCCCTTAATTGCCTTTTGGGTTGTATACTGGATATCATACTCAGTCAAGATCATCCGCCATCTTGCTATTCTTCCGGATAAGGCAGGCTTTTTGAAGATATACTTGATTGGATCCATCTTCGATATCAATAAAGTAGTGTGAGTCAGCATATACTATCTCAGCCGGCGAGCAGCCCATGCCAAAGCGCAATAAGTTTTCTCAAGCAGTGAGTATCGAGTCTCACAGTTGGTAAACTTTTTGCTAAGGTAGTAAATAGCATGCTCTTTTTGGCCAGACTCGTCATGCTGCCCCAGCACACACCCCATAAAATTGTCGAGTACTGTCAAGTATAAGATTAAAGGTCTCCCTTCAACTGGAGGCATCAGAATAGGTGGCTCTTGGAGATATTCTTTGATCCTTTTGAAAGCGGCCTGACACTCATCATTCCACCTTACCACTTGATCTTTCTTCAACAGCTTGAAGATTGGCTCACAAGTAGCGGTCAAGTGTGAGTTGAATCGGGCAATATAGTTTAGACGTCCCAAAAAGCCTCTGACTTCTTTTTCAGTTTGGGGAGATGGCATTTCCTGTATAGCCTTCACCTTTGCAGGATCCACTTGAATACCTTTATCACTAACGACGAAACCCAGCATCTTACCAGACCTCACCCCGAAGGTGCACTTGTTCGGGTTTAACCTCAGCTTGTACAACTTCAACCTGTCAAATAGCTTATGGAGATGGTCAAGGTGTTCTTCCTCAGTCTGGGACCTTGCAATCATGTCGTCAACGTATACCTCAATCTCATGATGAATCATGTCGTGGAATAAAGCAACCATGGCGCGCTGATACGTTGCCCCAACATTCTTCAATCCGAACGTCATGACCTTGTAGCAAAAGGTACCCCACTGCGTAACAAAGGATGTATTCTCCATGTCTTCAGGAGCCATTTTAATCTGATTGTAACCGGAGAAACCATCCATAAAGGAGAAGACCTTATGTTCTGCGGTGTTGTCAACCAGAACATCAATATGAGGCAGAGGGAAATCATCCTTAGGGCTTGCCATGTTCAGATCCCTATAGTCGACACACATTCGGAACTTACCATCCTTCTTCTGCACGAGAACCACGTTGGCCACCCACTGTGGGTAAGAAGTAACTGCTAGAAAAACGGCATAAAACTGTTTCATAACCTCAGTCTTGATTTTCTCAGACATCTCTGGGCGCATTCGGCGAACTTTCTGTTTCACTAGAGGACAATCCTCTTTAGTTGGCAAGCGGTGAACCACAATATCGGTATCCAACCCAGGCATATCTTCGTAAGACCAAGCAAAGATCTCAACATAGTCACGCAGCATTTGTATCAACCATTGCTTGATGCTAGACTCCAGATTTGCACCGATCTTAACCTCTTTCTTGTCTTCTTCTGTACCCAGATTCACTGATTCTACTGGCTCTTCATGGGGTTGTATGGCCCTCTCTTCCTGAAGTAACAGTCTAGCAAGTTCACCAGGCACTTCGCAATCATCCTCACCTTCGTCCTCGGCTTGGTTTATCGGACTTTCGAAGTCATAACTGGCAGTAGCAGAGTCGTTATCAGTGGGATCCAGAGTGGATGTGGACCTGTATTATGATATGTGAGTATGTGTAAGACTATAGCTGTTTTTAATAAAGTGCAAGATAGAAAAACAAGGAGCGCAAAATTTGTAATGCAAGAGAACATCCAATGCTTTGTTGATGATATATGGAAATGACAAATATTAATCCCTCACAAACAAAGCCACGATGTCTCGGGCAAGGCACCGGGCTGTAAAGTTTAAAACTGTCTGTTACAAATCTCAAAACAAAAGTCTTATTACTGTGTAATCAAAGAAATGGGCATGAAGTCCTTCGCCGTCCAATTGCTTAATCCGCTGTCAGTAGTCGGGTAAATCCAACTGTCAATGTCTGACTCTTCTTCATCATCCCCAATTGCATTCACTCCTTAATCATGTTTGGGCATAGGTGTTGTTATGACGTTAGGCTTTTCTGGCGCGTCAAATTCAATCTCTTTAACTTCAATCAAATCTTGCACCTTATTCCTCAAGGTCCAGCAGTTGTTCGTATCATGCCCTGGGCTATCGGAGTGATAAGCACAGTGGGCGTTCGGATTTTACAACGGTGATGTGGTACTGGGATTCTTCGGAGCTTCCCTCAGAGTCACCAAGTTGGTCTTCAATAACTGCGGCAGAATTTGAGATAAAGTCATACTGAGCCGAGTATACTGTCTTTGTGGTCTCTCTACTCTTTGTTGAGTGTTGCGTTGTGGCGCAACAGTTGGTCTTGATATTACCACCGCATTAACGGCTTGGCAGAGTTCGAGTCGGTTTTGGCTCCTCGAGCTGTAAACTGCACTAGCTTCTTTTCTGAAAGGCTTATTTTCTGTACTTGACGAAGCACCTTTATGTATCTTGCCACTCTTGATACTGGCTTCAACTCTCTCCCCAGTCATAATCAATTCAGTGAAACCGGACGATGAACTTTCGATCAAATGATTAAAATATGGACCAGACAAAGTCCCAAGAAACATATCCACCAACTCCCTATCAGACAGAGGGGGTTGGACTCTTCCAGCAAGATCTCTCCACTTCTGAGCATAATCCTTAAAGCCTTCGCCTATACCCATAGACATACTCTGAAGTTGGGTACGTGTGGGGGCGAGGTCGGCATTATACTGGTATTACTTATAAAAATCAGCAGCAAGATCCTCCCAGTGACGGACATTAGCACCTTCCGGTTGATAGAACCATTCAAGTTGAGTCCCTGACAGACTATCTTGAAAGAAATGAACCCACAAGTTCCTATCAGCAGTATAGGGTTGAATCTTTCTGAAATACGAGCGGAGGTGTAGCTTCGGACAAGATACTCCATCGTACTTAGCAAAGACATGAGCCTTAAACTTGTATGGGATCACCACCCCAGATGCCAAAGCCAAATCTCCGAATTCCAACCCAGGTATCTTTTGGATCTCCATTGCACTCAGCCGGTCTTCGAGTTGCTTATACCTATCCTCGACATGAGGATATCGGTCTTCATCAAAATCAGTGTCATTGTCAGAAACCACAGGGCTAGGACCCTTCATTTCCTCTTGATTCTCTCCTCCTCCATATGAATGAGACAAATCAACTTCTTCTCGCAAACTGTTCCCAAATTTGTGACCCATATTCAGCAGGACCACTTTCTTCTTCTTCTTCTTCTTCTTGTCCTTCAAGATGAGAGTCTTCAAATCTTGTTGACTCTTGGCCAAGTTCAAGAACATCTCCTGGAACTGAGCATTCTGAGCTTGCAGAGCCTTGATGGCTTGATCAGTAGGTGTTTCAGAAGACATGTTGTGCTAAAATAAATAGCGAAGAAGATGAGAAACCTGTAATGGTACCTGTAATGAGGTGCATGGGAATGGAATGCGTATGAAATGATTTCAAAGACTTAGGGAGATTCAAATTTGTAAACCAAAATAAAGCACACTTTATTAGATTAAAAACTTGTAACAATGTTTAACAAATGCCTTTAAGGCGTTACAAAAGAAATACTGAAAATAAAATCTAAACTAGAAGCAATAAAAAACATCAGAAATCCCATGGTCGTTTTCCCTTCGTGATGACATAGTCGTTGATTGTCCTCTCGCTCTCAAGCTACCTTGTAAGCTTCAAGATCTTCCTCTCCTGCTCATGATACTTCTCTTTGTAGGTATCCCTTTATTCCTTTAGTTGGATCCAAGATCTCTTTAATGCCCCAATATCAGTAGGCATGTATGGATGGATGACCGTATAAGGAACACCTTCTTCATTAGTATGCTCTATGATCACCGGAAAAACAACTTCATAAGGCATCCCCAGCTTTTGAGCACGAGCTCGAACCCACTGGAGATACGGTTGCATCGGGAGAGAATTCTTCATTCCTAACTCATGTGGGTCAGACCTGTTCACCGCACCCCAAGCTCGTATAAACCTGCGGCGATGTCCCTCAACATCTCCCTTGAAGTCAAAGACAATGCCTGTAAGCAGCAGCTCATGAGGACCGTCTCTCCGAGTGCGTCCAAACTGTCGTAGAGCCAAACAAGGATTATAGGTTATACCCCCTCGAATTCCAAGCAACGGAACATTAGGGTATTCCACACAGCGATCAATGGCAACTACTTTTTCCATATCTTTAGAACTCCAAAGGATGTCCGTATGAGCAAGGGAAATGACTCTATAATCCCAACCTATACCTTCCTCATTCTTCAAAACAGACTTGGGAAGGTGCAAAATAAACCAACTCGCCAGCAGCGGCGCACAACACAAGAGAGTTACCCTTCTCCGCACAGTACGGGTATAGAGAGCATGTAGAATATCACCTAGAAGAGTAGGCACTGGGTTACGAGACATGAAAATCTTGACTGCGTTCACATCAACGAAAGAATCTGGATTTGGGAACAGAACCAAGTCGTAGATTAGGAGAGCCAGGATGTCTTCAAATTCTTGAAAGTCCAAACTATCCCAGAACTGTTGAGCTTGATCAATCAAAAACTTAGCCAAGAAACCTTTAACCCCACTCTGAGTCTCCCAGTTAGACACTACATCAGCCATTTTTAGATGTAGGGCTGAAGCAATATCCTCTGGCCTAGGAGCTATCTCCAAACCTGTAAAGGGTGTTTGCTCGAGGATAGATATACCCAATAAATCAGAAAACTCCTCCAAAGTAGGGACTAACTGATAGTCCGGGAAGGTAAAACAATGATGCAACGGGTCAAAGAACTGGAACAACACGCTCATCATTTGCTCATCCAACTTGGAAGTGACAAGGCTAAGGAGATGACCATGTCTTTTAACAAAGGAAGAAGTATCAGGAACCTTTGAGGCCAACTCTCTGAGCTGAGCAGGGATTTTCACGAAGTTGATTCAAATGGTATTTTTGCGCATAGAAGCTGTGATCTACAAAACAGAACAACGATGAATCCCCTTGGTCTTTGAAATGGTTAGTCTAATGCAATATGCATGCAATGTCATGATGCATGATGTCATGATAAAACATACAACAGGTATCACAGATAGCAAACATGGTAAAGGCAAACAGGTCACACAAGAGCCCTTAAATTTCAGGCTAGCATGGAGTTTAGGTATTACCCTCTTTCAGTTTAGTTGGTTCAACCTGTCCTAATAATAGTAACCGGGTTCTTAGAGGTTCTCAATATCACTGACCACCCTCCATCGGTCATAAGTCCAGTCACGCAATCTTTTCTTGCGGCTGGAACCATCTCGAGAGTACGGTCTCAATGAGTGTAGCATACTGCTACTTTCTATGGCCAAGTTGGTCAATTATAGGTTCTAAGGTCAGTTGATGCTTAATGACCCATTAGCAGCCCCATACTCTCCTTGTTGCTCCACAAGGGATATCGGTACCAACTAATGTGTCACACCAACGTAGCTACTGCTTCAACCATATCGGTCTACGCTGTACAGTTCCCTCACAGTCTATTGCTACTTACCTAAAAGGTATCCCCAGATCCGGGTTAGGATCTATAGTAACTCCGATTCAAAGCCCACAAATATAAAGCAATCAAATCAAACAATTGAAAACAATATGATGAACTAATCCTAAGGTACACCCCACTTATTAATATTACCCAGCAAAGTCGCCAGTTCTGTGATACGGTGGCCAGAACCGGGACGTGTTTCCCCTCTTTTTTAGGGAATTTGCTGGTTTGCGTTTTGCATCTGTGTTCGCAAAATGTCGCGGTAAGCAAGAGTCGCCACCAACTTTTATTTTATCCAACAAGGAAAGGAAAAAAGCACAGAAAAATTCCTTTTTCGAGATGTTTCTGAGTACGGGGGGAAATTATAGAAAGGGAAGGTATTAACACCCTTTCTATCTGTAGTTATCTACGGGCTCTTAGGTACTTGCTCATCATTTTCAAAATTGTTTTCTTTGTGTTTGTGTGATTTGAAAAGCTTTTGTTTTGACTTAGATTTAACTCTTGCTTCTGTCTTCAAGAGTGTAATGAAGTGTTTTTGAAAACTTTTGTTTGTAAAAGAGGGTAAGTGTGAAAAAGTTTGTTTAGATTGAGCAAGTACTTAAGAGCTAACCTACCTACTTGAAAAAGAATCGTTCTATGTTCGTTTCCTTTAGACAACGTTATCCCACTATTAGTGAGTAGGTAGCATCATCGTTGGAGTTTTAAGGGTCAATTCGAAAGGGACGTGCAGTCACTAAAGCAATGTTAGGACGTCTTAGTAATAACCCTAATGTCTTAGATCAATTATTCGAGGCAACCATTCCGAGGCAACTTTTCCGAATCGGGACTTTGATCTTTGTTTAGACAAAAGGACGACCACTAAAGCATCCTATACTCAATGACCATTTATTGAAGGCAACCAAGTGGGAGTGTACCCTAGGAGTGCGCATGTACGAATGATTCAATTTCAGTTTGTTTATCTTTGCACATTTAGGGTTATCTAACTGTTTTAAAATTAATCATACATTCTTGTCATGCATCCTAATATCATACATCTAACAGTTAATAATTTGCGGAATTTAAAATCGGAAATTAAACTACGCTATTACAAGGCTTCAGGTATTTATATAGCCAAAAACAAACCCTTTGAAAAATAAAGCAATAAAAGTAAAAGTCCTAATTAACTATTACAACTTGTAGGCAGTTACAATAATATGGTAAAAATAATAAAATAAAGCGCGCGATGAAAATTAGAACGAGTGTGAACTAGGGTTTTGACCCTTCTATCCTAATTAAAAGAGAAAAAATGTTTTTATTGTTTTTAATAAAAGAATTAAGTTTTCTAAATTAAATATACAATTAATTAGTTAATTAAATTAATTAATGAAAATAAATACATGGCCTATTTTTTTTTAATGTTTTTTGGTTAATTTAAGAAAAAAGAAAAATATAATTACGTTTGGACAAAAAACCTAATTTTCTAATTATTTTTAAGTATTTACAAAAAGAATTAAAATTATCTAAAATTAATAACCTAATCAAATTAATTAATTTTTTTGTATAAAAAAAACTATCCAAACCTAAATTGATGAAAAGTATTATGTTTTTGTGATTTTTTGATAAAAAGAAATAATTTAATTGGTTAGTAAACAAAATTAATTAATTAATTAAAATAAATGAAAAAAGAAAAGAAATAGAAACTTGGGCCTGATTAGTAGCTTGAGGGGGTGTGATAAACAATTTTCTTGGCCCAGAACAAAGAGGTCCACGTTGACCCTCAGAATTCCATGCCATGCGTTGACCCAGGTCTATTGTGCTCCTTCAGTGATGGCCTTTAGATTTGGCCATCTGGCAGGCTGGATGATGAGGATACATGATGGTTCATAGGCTTGCAAGCGTGCTGCATTAACTGAAAGGAAAAAATATGAAAGGAATGGGGGACCTGGGATTCGAACCCAGGTCCTAAAGCAATTACCATGCACTCCACTACCACTGTGCCAACTGTTTTTATTTGTACATATAATACAAAATATTAATCAAATATGAAAACGGCCAAACACAATAATTCAACGCGCATTTTTTCAAATAGGCCAATGGTTGCTTGCCAGCTGGTCCTCTTCCTCCCTGCACCGTTGGTAAAAGTCCCAGACTTTTACCTACGGACGTTTGTCCGTCACTACAGGCCTGCGTATTCTCAAAATCAATTGCAAGCATGATAAATAAAAACCAAAGCCATGGATGGCTTCGCCTGAACCTGCTGAGTTCATTGGCGGCCCTTTCATGGCCCAATTTTACCTGTAAACGAAGATCCCAATTTGAAGTACGAAACCCTAATAATGGTTAAATCCAATATAGGCCATGAAAACACAATTGACTATTACAGAAAGCTTGCAAATAGGATGGTGAACAATAATATACAATTATTTTATGCTACAAGTACAAGAATGATGCTATTCGATTTCAAAAAAGAAGTTATGCCGTGGGTGACTTACAGCACGATGTAAGGCCTGGGAACGCTTGTTCTGGGTTGCTTTTGCTTACCTACACTCCCAGGAATCGATTGGGATAGTCCAAGGGTCTTGAATTGACCTCTAAGTACGAATTCGATTCACCACTTTTTCTTGTTTTTTTTCAAGTTTTGTTTCTGGTTCATGCGCCTCTCTCTAACCTCTTTTTGTTCGCCCCTTGGCACTGTATGCTTGCCCTTGTATTTATAGGAGTATGATGGTCCAGTAACGGCAAGAGATAACCAATTAAACAGGCATTTAAAGCCATGAGACAAAAATTAGAAGAATTAAAAGCATTCCTTTTTTGGAAAAATTCATGTCTCTTTGGAAATCTTGGATGAACTTGGACACTTGACTCCTTCGAATACCCTCAAGCATTTCTCTTCGATTGGCCTATGAGTTACCATCTTCGAATGGACTTCTTATGCATGCTTCGAATGGGCCTTCTGAAGGCTTCTTCGAATGGACCTTTTGGAATGTCAATTGAAGGGCCTTTGTCCATACCAATCGAAGGGTGCTTGGTTAACATGTCTGTCAAAGCTGCCTGGTTTGAGATGTTAAATTGAAGGATTCTTTGCCATGCCAATCGAAGGGCTTGCCCATGAGGCCAATCTAAAGGCCTTGTATCCATGCCAGTCGAAGACCTTTTTAACATGCCAATCGAAGGATCTTGTTACAAGGATAATCAAAAGGTTTTGTTGAAATGCCAATCGAAGGGCATTGTTGACCGCTCGAAAACTTTGTTTTGTTCTCTTCGATTTCCTTAAGTTTAGACCCATCGAAGCGATGTTAAGATGCCAATTGAATACGTCTTTATTCTGATTCCAATCGAAAGACTTTTCTAAAATGCCAATCGAAAGACCTTGTTAAAATGCCAATCGAAGAACCTTTGTCCATGCCAATCTAAGGCGCTATGCAGATGTCAATCGAAAGGCATTTTGCAGATGCCAATCGAAAGGCACTTTGGAGATGCCAATCGAAAGGCACTTTGACCAACTTCAAAATTTGTTATTTTTCTTCAAGCAAATGTTTGTAACCACCCGTGTGAGAGAAGATCTTGTAAAAAGTGAGAGGGAAATTTTGGGGTACAACAGATACCCTTGAACGTCCCCATCATAGTTAAATACAATGCCCTGGATAAGTAACTAATGAGGACCATCCCTTCGAGCGTAACCAAATTGTCACAGAGCCAAACAAGGATTGTAAGTTATGCCTCCACTAATTCCAAGTAGTGGAACATTAGGGAACTCCCAACAATGGTCAATAATAGAAACATCTCCCATAAATCGGGAATACCAGAGAATATTCGCATGAGAAAGTGACATTATCCTTTGCGACCAACCCAAACCTTCTTCATTTTTTAGCACTGGCTTAGGAGGTGAGAAATAAACCACCTCGACAATAATGGCATGCAGCACATAAGGAGCCCTCTTCTCTTCATGGTACGAGTATGGAGAGCGTACAAGATATCTCCGAGCAAGGTAGGCACAAGGATGCGAGAGAGCAAAATCTTGATAGCATTCACATCTATGAGTAAGTCTGGATTAGAGAATAGTACTAACCCATAGATTAGAAGGGCCAAGACCTCCTCAAAAGCCTGAAAGTCCAAATCATCCCAAAACAGCTGGGCCCTAACTATTAGGAACTTGGCTAGAAAACCCTTGACTCTGCTTCTTGTTTCCCAATTAGATACCATGTCGGCCCGTTTTAGATGCAAAGCTGAGGCAATGACTTCTGACTTCAGAATCTCTTTTAAACCTGTGAAAGGCACTTGGTCAAGAATGGGTATATTAAATAACTGAGAGAACTCTTCCATGGTAGGAACCAATTGATAGTCTAGAAAGGTAAAGCAGTGGTGCTCGGGATCAGAGAACTGAAAGAGTACACCCATCATCTTTTCATCAAAGCTTGAAGTAACCAGGTTGAGAAGTCGACCATGTCTCTTGGTGAACGCAGAAGTTTCAGGAACCCTCAATACTAGTTCCTTAAGTTGGGGAGGTATTCTCACAAAGTTGATTCGGATAGTGTTTCTAGAAACGAAAGTCATAATCTGCAAAACAGAACAAAGATAAAATCCCTTGGTCCTTTAAATGGTTAGTGTAATAAGAATGGATGCTATGTTATGATGCATGATATTATGTTCAAACAGAGTAAATCACACACAAATGAAGCACACAATATACCCTAGGTTCAAAGGATTGCATGAGGTTAAAGGTAAGTACTCTCTTGAAGTTTAGTTGGTTTCAAACCTGTCTTAGAAAAGTAATCGGGTTCTAAGGATTCTCAATATCACTGATCATCCTCTATCGGGCATTGTTTCAGCTCAAACAATCTTTTCTTGCGGCCAAAATATCCCGAAAGTCTAATCTCAATGAGTGTAGAATCGAGTATCAACCAATCCTCGGCTTTATATTGAGGCCAGCTATCTCACTACTTTCTAATGGCTAAGTTTGTTCAACTAAGGTTCTAAAGTCCGTTAGTGCTTCGCGACACCACGCGGCGGCCCCGTATTCTCTTTGTTTCCATACGAAGGATACCGTTACCAACCAAAATGTCACACCAACACAACCATCACTTAAACCATACCGGTCTACACCGTACATTCTCCATGATCATTTGTTGTTTACCTAATAAGTGCCCCCAGATCTGGGTGTAGGATCTTTAACAAAACCCAAGCAAAAAACCCTTAAATATAAAGCAAACAAGTCAAACAAAGAAAAACAAGTAAAGGTGAATCTAGCCCTAAGGTAACCCCACTTTTAATTTCCCCAGCAGAGTCGCCAGTTCTGTGATACGATGGCAGAAATGACTTTTTGTTTTTTGCATTTGATTGCAAATGTTACGGATAGCAAGAGTCGACATCGACTTTTCTTTTATCCAAAAAAGGAAAGGTGAAAAAGCACAGGAAAGACCTTTAGAGATGTTTTCTTGAGTTCGGGGGGTAGATTATGAAAAGGGAAGGTATTAGCACCCTTTTCATCCGTAGTTATCTATGGGATCTTAGTTGCTTGCTAGATCACTTGCTTTGTTTGAAAATATGCTTGCAACTTCTTACTGCACTTGCGTGGAGGCTGGCTCAAAAGTTCTAAAGTATCATATTCTCTTAACACTTAGAAAATTTTCTAAATGTTTAGAAATTTGATTTTTTTCAAAGTAATTTCTGACTTCTGATTTTTTGATGAACCAATTTCATGTCTTGATGAAACATAATTCTTGAAACTTGATTTTTGATCTAAAAGTCAAAGTTTGACTTTTCAATGTGTTTTTGACCATTTTGCCCTTGTGAATGATTTTCTTGAAAAGTTGTAATTCAAGACTTGAAACTTGATAGGAGCAAACCTGAGGGTCCAGGATGATCCTTTGAGAAATGAGAGGGCAAATTTTGGGATACAACACCCCTCGACGAGGAGATGAACGACGAGGCCCTGAGAGACAAGCTCGACCTTGTTGAAGAAATCCGATCAAGAGAAACCCTGTGTGAGGCCACTCTAAAACAGCAGGTAGCCCTACGCCACGACAGCAAAGTCATAAAACACGAATTTTAGGTCAGCAGCCTAGTCTTGCGAAGAAACCAGAAGTATTCCCAGGAAGGAAAGTTGGCCGCAAACTAGGAGGAACCTTATCGCGTCTAGGGAGCTACAGGCACCAAAGTATATTACCTCGATCAATTAAATGGAGAACCACTATCTCAACCCTGGAATGATGCGAAGCTAAAACAATATTATAGCTAAAGTCCCTCACCTGTTGTGGACTTTTGCCGTCGAATATTCACCTTCAGTCGACGAAGGGAAAAGCTCGACCACGTAGGCGAGTCGAGGTACAGACCTGACCTACCAACCAACAAAGGCATAATGTTGTTCACTTTGACGAACAACATAAGTTCCAGACAGGGACACCTCGATCGAGATCCGCTATCGAAGTACCCCAACATGGTAGAACACCCAGTTCGCGATGGGAAGTTCACGCCACGAGCATAGGATCTCGGTCGCGATCATACGCTCGTTATGCAGATCCCTACTTCTCCCCCTCGACACATTTCGAAGTGTGTCGAACCGACATTAGGGTGGAACGGGTATCTCCACACGAACATGAACTTCGTGAAAAATTCATAACGACTACAACAATGGTCAGGTACATACATCAAATATTATTCATCAAATAACTATTGTAAATAAAGCATTCATCAAATAGACAGTTATAAACAAAGCAATTATAATGTTCCAACCACAAGGGCCGACGTTGTTTAAAATTACAATTTAGGCACGACGGCCACAAAACTAAAAGAATCATAGCGGGCACGCATGCCCTAAAATAACAGCGGATACGCAGGCCCTGAGCAATAAATACAATCAAACTTCATCCTCCCCGTCGCTGCTATCAGGGGGATAAAGGATCTTCTCGTCAACGACCTGGTTAAATGGGCCCACCCCTCGACCACTATCTCGGCCCTCGGGTTCAAGATCTTCAGTTGCTCGACGGTAGTATTGAAGCCATAGCCAATGGTATCGACCACGTCTTGTTCGAGCACGCGGATACGAGTAATCAAATCTGCCATGGTCGCCATATTCTTCTCCGTATCAGTTTCATCCTCGGCTGGCGCAGTGATCCCCTCTAACTCCAAATTACGAGCGACCAGACGCTCATTCTCTTTAGTGGCCTCCTCCAGCTGGGATCTCAGCTCATTCAAATCCTTGAGAAGCCGAACTTGGGTCTCGAACTTTGACTCATGGTTGAGGATATCACACTTCAACTTCTCATTTTTGGCCTTCAGCTTGTGAATTTTGGCGTAGGCCATGTCGAGAGAGGCTTGAGCACTCAAGACCCATCATTGAGCGAAAGAGATGTCTCGAGCACCCTCATCATAGCGACCACGTCCTCGGCTAAGTGCTTCCGACGAACCTCCTTGTCTTCAGTCAAGATTGCCTCCCTCTCCTCCTCGCGCATGCCGAGGGAGTTCTCCTCGCTGAAGAGGTCGCTGTTTAGATAGCAAGGAGGCAATACAAAGACCCCCCGCAGGTGTTTTGTCACCCTCAGGCGTTACATCCGCAGTGTTATCTACATGCTTCCTCTTAGCCACGAGCTCGTTGATGGGAACCTAGGCCGGTTCAGTAGAGAAAGCAGGATTTTTTGATGAAGAAGGGGAACCACTGGCCCGACCGGCAGATTAGGCCTGTTCCTGAAGCTGGGTGACTCTGTTTCGTGGCCCAGAAGTGGTTGCACTCTTGGGCCTCAGCTTCAATAGACGCTCAAAAAGAGATGCCATTCGACTTGTAATAAAAAAGAACCGTTAGTCGAGTTGGAAAAAAAATCAAAAATAGCGCGAGCACTTCCCCACATAAAGAGGAGCAAATTAACGGCTACGCCCCTTACCCAAAAGCCTCATAGCTTCCCCATTTGAGGATCACTCGAGCAAGGCCTTCGTGTTGATCAACCTATTGACTAAGAGATACCCCTCCTCGTCGTCGAACAACAGGTTGTTGTTCATATCCACGCATTTCGCGGGGGATAAACTCTTAACATAAGCCGACAGCTTCTCGTATGAAAGCTGGTCTTGGGCGTCCAAGTCCTCAGGTTTCACTGCATAGTATTCGGGCCTTTGTTCATAATGCTTCCACTACCATTCGAGCGGGAATCTGGCCATTAGTCGGGTAATTGGCCGCCCGTCCTCCACCTCTTTCACACGGGTATAAAGAGAATCTATAGCCGCATCCGTCAGGGGCTTCACGACGAAGTACCTCTCTATAAAATTTCGGACGGACTCCAGGTAAGGCTGGAAGAGTTTCCTGAACTGCTTGAAGGATACCCATGCTTGCCCCCTCGGACAGATTGTCTTTGGAGGTGAAAATGCGGGAAAAAAAGGGGTAGCGTGGCACCTATCCTCAGGTACTGGTAGACGAGCTCAAACACCCGCATAAACACCAACACGTTCGTATGGAGTTGGGAAGGCGCCAACTGAAGTCACTGGAAAACCCCGAACTAGAAATCATTGAAGGGCAGGCACATCCTCGCCTCTTTGAAAGAAAATTCGTACATGGGGGGGGGGGGGGGAACTATTTTCTCGGATGCGTCAACCATATCCTTCGGTCCCGATGGGGGATTGGAGCATCCAATTGGCGGGGGCCCTTCTACGCGTTCCTCCGGGTAATTGAACGCTTCTGTCGCGTCTTGGGAGAAGCACGATCGCTTATCCCAGGGCTCAAGAGCGACCCAAGCCAAAGTGTCCTTGTTAGTATGAGGCTCGTCTTTGTGATGGGCGGCCAGAATATCGTCCCTGATTGAACGCGCCATTATACCTGAAAAATAGGGGAAATTAGTGAATTCGACATTATCAAATTCACCCTTCCACCGTAGACAAGTGAAAGGGCGACGAACTCGACCCAAGCCCTCAACACGCTAAAGCGGACCATTACATTACGAGGACATGTTGTCGGGGGGATCACTCATTAAGCAAAAAGCCCGAGATACCCCCTATATCTGAGGAAACCATCCCGTGTTACAGACATTGTTCAGGGAGGCCCCCAACACTATAGCTAAATGAACATTCATAGTGTCCGGCACATTCATGAGTGCTCGACACGAAATCCATGAACTCAAATGAACATTCATGAGTATTCATCATAAAACTCATAAATGTTCATCCAGTCAAGGCATAATTTTGAAATTTAATCCAGAAAAGCTCAAGAAACATGGTGTTAAGAGGTTACAACTTACTTGGATGAAGAACTTGGAGAGAGAATCTAAGAAGATTGAGAGGATTTCTTCGCACAACGAGCAAGGAAATCTGAGAAGTTGAGAGAATCGCTTCACACCACGAGCAGGAAAAGGTTGAGAGGAAACTTGAGAAGTTGACAAATGAGACCCAGGGGCCCCCTTTTATAGGAGACCCACACCCTAAGGGATCCCTCATGAAAGGTCATCATTTCATTGGCCCTTTTTTCTTTTTCCTTGAAGGGGTGGCACCCCAAAGCATTAGCCACATGGCTCAACTATCAACCACGAGTCCCCTTTGGACTGACGAGCATACGCCCGACTCTTACACGTCATCCCCAGACACGTACGAGGAAGATACCCACACGAGGAAATGCTCGACATTAGAGTGTATGTAGGGACACTTCTATTCGACCACCTCGGGGACGAAGTAATGCTCGACAAACCAACAACTCCCTTGAGACGGGCATGTCAAAGGAAATCTCGCAGGGGCTCCTCGTCACTAATACGTCCCCTCGAGCAAGCGATTGACCCCTTAGGTCTCGCTTCCCGCTCATCCATGATATCCCCTGATGTACTCGAGCTTGTCCCCCACACGGGCAACAACTCACCCCGTTCGGGGGACTTTGGCTGCCTACCTCGACCAAGTCTCTGGTATCGAGAGCTGAACTCAAGTCACCGTCCTCTTGCTCAAGGGCAATAACTTGGGGGCTCCTGATCTGGATTAGACATACACTTGCCCTTCCAATGGGAAGCCCAAAGACAACCCAAGTTAGGGATCATTGGGTAACTCCCCATCCGACCATTGGAGGACGTGGCCCACGTGCCCACGACAACCATCTCAAACTGCCCTCCAGAAATCACGGGTCCAACCCCATTCTCGCAGAGCAGTTGACCAGGGGGATCCCACTTGTTGGATTCCATACACACGTAAGCCCTGGCAGTTCCTGTTATTGGGCCTCAACATGGCCCAAGAGTGGGAACCTTGGTCTAGCGTTAGGGGCTATAAATACCCTCTCTCTCTCAAGAGGATCAGGGATTCAATTCAATTCATCTCTAAACTCATACTTGCTTGATCATTCCGCAACTTACTTTGTCATCGAAGTGTCTTACAAGTACCCCCATCTTATTAAACTTCTGCCCGAGTCAGCTGTGACGGTCCATTTCTGATCCGGTAAGATCATTTGATAAATTAAAATGGCACAAAAGATATTCGATATATAATTGTTTTATTTTAAAATTAAAATAAATTATAAAGGGTAACAATGTGTTTTAGTTAAAATAATAATGATAAAAATGAAAGAAAAGATGATACGATATAAGCTATATACTAAAATGCTATTTGAAATATTGTTTGGAAAATAAACTATAAGCACGTAATAAAAAGACTTTTATCAAACAAGTCTTTTTTATCATACAAGCTTATAAGCTATAAATTATAAGCTACAAGTTCAAAAAGGATATTGTCAAACAAAATCTTATTCTTGAGTTATTCTCTTTATTTTACAAAAAGAAAATGTAGAATTTGATCACAAGCTCCTTGAAAATTTTGCAAGGAAGTTTAAAACTAGTTTGACATCAAATGCTATTTAGATAAAGGTCGGTACAACCTAAACTAATAAAGAAAAATAGGCTTAAATAGTATATTGGCCTCTATAAGTTAGCATATTTTTGTTTTTAGTCCCTAATCTATATATTTTTTAAATGGTCTCTGAATGTTAAATCTTTTTTATTTTAGTTCTTAAATTCAAAATTTGTAGTAAAATTTGCAGGTTTCCTGCGGATTTTTCTGTGGATTTAAAGTTTGTTGATTTCCTACGGATTTTTCTACGGATTTTAACTTTAAAGACTAAAATCGAAATTTGTTTAACATTCATAAACTATTAAAAAAATAGATTAAGGATTAAAATAAAAAATACACTAACTTACATGAATCAACATATTATTTAAACCAAAAAAATGTTATTAATTTGTGAATAAAAAAGCTTATACGTTTGTGAATCATCCATACAACATAAAAAAAAACTTGTTGTGAAGCTTCTGATTATGTGTATTAATTTATGCTATTTAATTTTACTACATTCTTTTTAAATTTCTTCTTTTTTTCCATTAACTTCTTTCATTAATTTTAGTCTTACACCATCTAAATTTTTTTTCTAGATTGTGTTTGATTTCTCTAAAGAACAAAAAAAAAACAACAAAATTTTAATGTAAATACGCAAGCAACAAATTTTAACTATCTCATGTTTAAGAGGTAGAAAAGCTAATTGATTGTTGTTGGAAACTCTCACATAACTCAAATGAGAGAGATGATAAAAGAACAAACATACACATACATGAAAAGATTGACCAATTAAAAAACCTACAAGATAATATTCATGATAAGGCAAAGTTAAGGTGAATGAGAGATGGAAGACATAAATAAAAAAGAATGATGGAATAAAAATTAAAGTTTCAAACTTTAAAGAGAAAACAGTCCAAAGACTTATTTAGATTTAGAAATAAAAATTAAATATATTTTTGCTTATAATACTTATACTAATATTTAAAATGTGTAAGTTATCACTCTTGAATTTACAGAATATGCTTTGATATGATGTGATCAAACTATTAAAGAAAAAAGAATATGTGAAGATTCAATCATAGACACTTGAGAGGAGATGAAGACAATTATGATAAGAAGATTTTTATTTTTCTATTATCATCAGAACTTGCACAATAATTACAGAGACTCACTCAATATTCTAAAAATCTTAATGAATATTACAAAGAGAAGGAGGTTGCAAAAATAAGAGTCAATGCAGAGGAAGATAATGAAGTAATCACAACTAGTTTTGTTCGCGATCTAAATCATAATAAAAGTGACATAGTCGAATTACATCCTTATGTGGAAATAGAGGACTTAGTTTGTTAAGTTGTCAAGGTGAAACAACAACAACTAAAAGGAAAGGGCCAAAAGTAAGGATAAACACAAACACTTTCAATTCTTAAAATTGGAAGGACAAGCAAAAGAATGAGGGAACTTTATTATCATTTAAGGATACCTCAATTGAAACCATAGTAAATCTTTCACACACAAGATGCAAAATATAAAGGAATGTATGTTTTTTATTTATTGATGAGGGAGTTGTACAAATGTGGCTAGTACTTGTTTGGCGTCTAGATTAGATTTGGAGACAAAACTGCATCTTAAATATTACATATCTCGCTAACTTATCCAAGTGGATTACTAAAAATGCCCTAATTCGCTATTGGAGTCATCTTGTCCACCTCACAAATTTATTATTGCAGAACATCCGGAAATCTTTGTCTTTATCTCAGTACACGAGTTATCTTACTTAGACCGTGAGATTCGTTGCCTTGAAAAACTTCAAACTCTTTGACTTTGCTCGATAGATTATTGATGATTTCATCTGATAAGTTACTTGTAGTATTCAAATTAATTGCTCCCCCTTTATTGATTGTTCTATATGTATTTCGTTACAAAAGTGTAGAAATATGTCGTAGACAATATTATCACAACTAAAAGCTAAATAATCTAGTATATACAATAAATATAGATTTTCTAAATCACATTTTCTTGTAAAACAAATCAATAAATTCCCTAATGATATTATGGAAAATCACTTACTTATGCTACTTATCATAAACTGTCATTGTGCACCCATTGTGGTTTGGAAGTTAAGTATTTTCTTCATTGTATTCGGGATTGTTGTGATTTCAAGAATCTCTAACAGGATGTTGGATTTTTCAAATGTGATTTTTTCTCAAACCATAATGGAAACAAATAGCTTAAAATGGCATGTCTGACGCTTGCCACAATTTTATTGTTGCGAAAATTGATTGACCTGAAGAAATAGAAATTCCACTTACATTGTCCATGATAAAATCCCCTTATAATGCCTTTCTATGATTTCCCACAACATGATAAACTACTTCATTTTTTGCTTTAGCAAACCTCATCAATTACATACTAACGTGAGACTCGTTAAATGGAACTCCCTCAATTTTCTTTACACTATTTAAAATATTGATATAAGTTGCCTCATGATATCTATCAAAGCAGGTTTCAGCAGAACTATTTAATGTTTGGCAGAAAGGCTTTTTGACCATCTTCCTAGCTCATAATATATTATTTAGACGAAACTTTATGTCATTCATTAAAAGTTGTCAATTGTAAAGGACACGAGCATCAACGATTTAGTTTATTATATAAATTTTGCATTATGTATTAATTTTATTGAGACCTTACCAACAAACCACATATACATAAAAAATGTAAATTTATAATCACTCACACTTTCCGTAAATACAACCATTGTGCTAATTTTATTGTTCAACTTGACGATTTTTCTAACTAAAATCTCCTTGTTTACACTTATATTCTCCCGGACTTAGCATTTCTTTACTGTCGATGATACATAAACTTTCTTTTTTTAGAATTTAGTCAATTTTGTTTCTTTTAATCTTAAAAAAAACTATTTTAATCAATTATTTAAAATAAATTAATAAAAATCATGTTTTTAGCCTTATAAAAAGAAAACTATTTTAATCTAAAATATTTAAAATGAAATCACAAAAAAAAAAACAAGTTTACCTAAAACGTCCAAACCCCAAACAATTTTACTTTCAAATTATTTTTAATGAAAATTTATTTTATAAATTTAATAAATCCAAAATCATTTTTTATCCATGAATAACCAACACTAACACACACATTTATTAATATTTTAGGTTTTGAGGTGGTCAAAAGTCTAAAAAATATATATTAACATGAAAAAGTAAAAAATGGACTTTTCTCCTTAAGAAAGTGGAAAAGTGTATGCCTTCCTCACTTCACCAATGACTTGGACAAAATACAAAACTGACTCATTTGTTTACATTAGAGTCACATTAATCCTTAAAAAAAGACACACTTGTTCATTTATTTTAATCGAAATAACTATAATATAAAACAGATACAAATATACCATGAAGTTTCTTTTTAATGAAAAAAAATTGAAAAAAAATGTGTATTACATTATCAACCAATCAACAATAATATATATCCTATTACATCACACTTAAAATTTAAAAATATTTTAACAATTTAATAATTTATTAGTTTTTCATTGGATGTAAAGTAATTGTCTGAGCAATATCTATTATATTCGAATAAATTCCAATCAACATTATCTATCCGAAAAACAAAAAATATATATAATTAAAAGAAAAAGATTGATGCATTGACCCTGTAAAATAATTTTATAATGTCAATTAATTATAATTATATATTTAATTAAAACATATTTTTATTTAAAAAAAATTCAAATGATATAATAAATTATTTATTTTATAAATCTATTTTTTATTATAAAAACCTTTGCTGAATATAATTAATCTTTTAAATTACTAAGTCGTAACTGAATTTGGAAGAACATTCTATCATAGCTTATATTAATTACGATAATCATCATAGTTAATACATAATTAATTAGTTAGTTATAATTATAATAATACGGAGGAGCTAGAAGAGTTCCGTGTTGAAGTTATAGAAACAATTTTGAATCACACAAACACAGTAAAAGAGAGGACAAAATTCAGCATTCTGTGAACAACAACAGAACAATCGAATCGAATCGAGTTCTTCCGTGATTCACAATGGGCTCGGAGAATGAAATTTCTCCGGCCGATGCTCGTAAGGCTCCCGGCAAAGAACAACAAGCCGCCGGCGTCGGAATTCTTCTTCAGATCATGATGTTGGTCTTGTCGTTCGTCCTCGGTCACGTCCTCCGTCGCAAGAAGATTTACATCATTCCTGAAGCCAGTGCTTCTCTTCTCATAGGTTCCGTTTTTTTCTCTCTTGCCTCTTTTGTCTTTTCTTTAATTTTTCAATTTCAATTTCTAACCTAAATTCTTTTGTTTCACTCTCTAGGGTTAATTGTTGGTGTTTTAGCTAACATTTCAGATACTGAAACTAATATCAGGTTATTTATTTCATTTGATTTTTTCGTTTTCTCTGTTTTTTTATATTTCTCTTGTCTAATTTTGTTCCCGTTTTTCCATAGGGCTTGGTTCAATTTTCATGAGGAGTTTTTTTTCCTGTTCCTGTTACCACCGATCATATTATATCCTTTTAAACACTGTTATTATAATAATAGTAATTATTATTATTATTATCATTATTTTCTGTTCAGTTTTTAGTTATTTAATTTATGTATATGTAGTTTAGCTTATGTGACCATTTTTTATTTCAACATTGTTTCTTTCCTTAATTCTGCTCTTTACTCAGTCTGGTTTCAGTCTTGCACCTGTAAGTCCCTTCATAGTTTTTTCTCTTGTATTGAGTTGTAGTTTTTTTGTTCTATTGGATGTATATTCTGACTGTGGTAATGCGAGTTTTGCAGAAACCGTTTTTCTCAAATTTTGGTGCAATTGTGACATTTGCTATATTTGGTACCTTTCTTGCTTCAGTTGTAACGGGTGTCTTGGTGTAAGTTTTTGTTTCTATCCCTCTTTTTTAGGTCACCATTTTTACACTTAGAAAGCATAGCACATTATGGGGTATGGGTATGGTTTCGATTTAATGCTTATGTTTTTTTTTCCCTATGTGCTGTAGTTATCTTGGTGGGTTGGTCTTCCTTATGTATAAACTACCTTTTGTTGAGTGCCTGATGTTTGGCGCCCTAATATCAGCAACCGATCCTGTTACGGTTTTATCCATATTTCAGGTGACATACCACTTTTTTATTTTTATTTTTTTAATTCATCCATTTATACATATACTCTGTTTGTCGATATAAGTATTGATGTTCTGACTTCCTAGGTTATATTATTCTCGGAACTCAAAATACATGTTTAATACAAAGGCCACAGAGTGTTAATACTTACCAGGCAGGACCTACTAGTCACTACCTTCCAAAAATCTAAACATTCTTGTTTGTTGCCTATGCTTCAGCAAATACATATTTTGCAAAATTGAACATTGAGATTTAGGTGGTCATAAGATTTTCTAATATGACGAGTAAATGACTTAAATATCATTCCAGAACCGTAGTTTTGTAATGTTACTAATGTATGTGACTAGGAAAAAGATGTAAAGCTTTTGATTGGTAAACTTATGTTTTTCAAAACTCTAATTTGCTATGTTATTAAGTCATAGTATATGAAACACAATCATAAATATAATGGGGGAACATACCAACACAGGCTATGTCTAAGGATATGTATTTGACATGACAAAAACACACACACACACATGCATAAATAAAGTGTATCAGTCGAGAACATGATATACATGTGTGTTAGAAGCACGTGAAGAGTAAGAAATGATATAGCCTTCATGGTAGTTTTGAGAATTACAAATGTTAAGAGTCTCACATCGGACAATATATGGCTTGAATATGTGTTTATAAGTGGGGGAAATCCTCACCTTACAAGCCGGTTTTGTACGGATGAGCTAGGCCCAACCCATACATTCTAAGAACAAAAAAGGACAACCTGGTGCATTAAACTTCCTGCTATGGAAAGGTCCTACTAGGAAGGGTCAAACATATTATGGATATATCGTACACAGCCTTACATTCTATTTGCATTTACAAGAGATTGATTAACTTGAATTAAGTATTCAAAAACCTATGTCGTCTTGGTCACATGACAACAACTCCAATGATTGTGTCAAGGCTGAAAGCCCTGCTTCGATTCTGAGTCTTATGTGCATAGTAAATATATAGCATCTGGTTCAATTCATATTGAATTTGAATATTAACCTGCCCTCTTTGCAGGAGCTGGGCACAGATGTCAATCTATATGCTTGCATCTGGTTCAATTCATACTGAATTTGAAAATTAACCTGCCCTCTTTGCAGGAGCTGGGCACTGATGTCAATCTATATGCTTTGGTTTTTGGAGAATCTGTTTTGAATGATGCAGTAAGTTTCTTTGCTACAGCCTTTTTTTAAAAATTTGATTTCAGCTGTGATCTGAAGATAAGACGGTGCTAAAGGCTGTTCTCGTTCTTTATTCTTCCCTGTTATATGTTATTTCTTTTGTCCTGACCTCCCTCTTGCACTATGGCAGATGGCAATATCTCTGTACAGGTACCCAAACTTCCGGAGTATCTTTTGCTTATCTGAAATAGCCCAAGTATTATTGAAGTCGATTTTAACCCAAGTACTTTCTTTGCAGGACTATGTCATTGGTTAGAAATAACCCATCTGGACAGAATTTCTTCATGGTGGTTGTTAGATTTTTGGAGACTTTTGTTGGGTCTATGTCTGCAGGTCAGTTTTTAGCTATGTTTTGTTTTGGCTGTAATAGGGTGAAGAAAAGTAGAGCCACACTGGAAATTTTGTTTACCTTATGAACTTACAGTCTTAGATGCTTTTGTGTGTTGTTGTGAATTAGTATTTATATTTTCAGTATTCGTAAGTTATAATTGTGATTCATTTGGTGTCTGCAGGTGTTGGAGTTGGGTTTACATCTGCTTTGATATCCTTTAAAAATCCATTCTTGTCCTTTATATCTAATGTATACATCTTTAGAAATTTAAAAATCAAGATTTTTTTTTTGTAAAACCTTGACTGCCAGAACCTATTTAAGTATGCAGGCTTGGATGTTGACAAGTAAGTATCAAATATCAGTTTTCTTTCAGATATTTGTTGTTTGATGATTCACGTTACATGTGGAAAATACTGATAATTTTTTTATTTTTTATGATTCTATCCAGCCTTCAGAACTTGGAGAGCTGTCTTTTTGTTCTCTTCCCATATTTCTCGTAAGCAATCTTCATGGATCATTTCTTGATAGCGGTTTCATCCGGTTTTCTTATATTCTTCCACTCATGGTGCAAATCAGTGTAAACTCTTAAATTTTTCAGGTACATGCTGGCTGAAGGCCTTGGTCTGTCTGGTATTGTATCAATATTATTCACAGGAATTGTAAGTGCATATGACATTTTTCCTGGGTTATTTTCATGTCTGCCGATAGACTTTGTTAATGTAGAGAGAATAGAAGGAATGAAAGAAATTCTCATTGTATTTTTGTAAATGAGAAAGATACAAAGAGCTTGCTATATATAGTGGAGCAAGTCTAACAAACTGTGACAAACAAGCTGCCAGCTCAGCAATAATAGAACACACACATATTCCACTACTCTATCCACTACTGAAATAGTCACACTTATTTCACTACATTATACCACTACTCTATTAGTCCCCCTTAGAATCTGCTGGTGGGTGTTTCAAAGCAATTTTGTCTAACACACGCAACTTAGAACGCAGAGGTACAAATTTGGTAGCAGATAAGGGTTTAGTGAGAATGTCAGCCCACTGATCATGTGCTGGAACATGAACCACAAAGAGGTGTTTGCTGAGAACCTTCTCTCTCAAAAAATATATCTAGTTCCATATGCTTGGTTCTGTTGTGTAGGATAGGATTATGAGTAAGAGTGACAGTGCTCAAGTTATCACACAGGATCCTAGGCACCTGACAGGAGCAGTGAAGTTCCTGAAGTAAAGACTGAATCCAAATGAGCTCAGCAGCCAATTGAGCCATGCTGCGGTACTCTGCTTCAGCACTGGGTCTAGCAACAAGCTGTTACTTCTTGGACCACCAGGAAACAACATTTGGACCAAGATAGATACAGGCCCCTGAAGTGGACCTCCTGTCATCAGGATCTGATGCCCAATCTGCATCACAGAATCCTAATAATTGCATAGGCTGCTGGACAGGGGCAGGTTGAATGAGTAAACCATGATGCAAAGTGCCACTTAAGTACCTCAAAATCCTCTTGACTGCCTTCCAATGATCCTCTAAAGGATTGGATAGAAACTGACAAACTTTGTTGACAGAAAAGGAGATCTCAGGCCTAGTTAAAGTGGCATATTGCAAGGCACCAACAACTGACCTAAAGTGAGTAGGGTCTTCCACAGCAGCTGAGCCAACTTTGGATAATTTGCTGCTGGAAACCATGGGAGTGGGCATGCCATTAGCATTGAGCATATTAAGTTTGGTCAGTAGATCAGAGATGTACTTGGTTTGAGATAGAAGCAAAGAACCATTAGAGAGATGAGAGACTTCAAGACCTAAAAAATAATCAAGCTGTCCCAATTGTTTCAGTGAAAATTTGTTGTTGAGGTGCTTGATTAATGAGGTAATAAAGGGAGCTGAACTGCCTGTGATGATAATATCATCAACATACACCAGAATCATGACCTGAAGCTTGCCTTGATGCAGCAAAAAGAGACTAGGATCACACCTGCTAGCTTGAAAACCAAGTTGAACCGGTGCACTCTTCAATTTATCAAACCAGGCCCTAGGAGCATGCTTTAAACCATAAATCGCCCTGTTCAATTTACACACCAGTGACTTGTCAGCTGCTTCAAAACCAGGAGGCTGCTGCATAAACACTTCCTCTTCAAAAGTGCCATTGAGGAAAGCATTATTAACATCAATTTGCTGGATTGTCCATTTGTTACTAACAACAATGGTTAAAATGATTCTGACTGTTACAGGTTTGATGACAGGTGAGAAAGTCTCTTGGAAATCACTGCCAGCCCTTTGATGGAATCCTTTAGCTACTAATCTGGCCTTGTACCTGTTTATGGAGCCATCCGGGTTTTCCTTTGTTCTGAAAACCCACTTACAGCCAATAGGCTTCCTGCAATCAGGAGCTTTCACCAATGTCCAGGTCTGATTTCTCATCAGTGCCTGATACTCTTCTTGCATTGCCTGAAACCAATGAGGAGCAGCCAAGGCCTGACCATCAGAAGTGGGTGCCATGTGGGTTAAAAGGAGGGTAAGATGAAGTCTGGGTAGAGTGATACCTCTTTTGGCTCTAGTTTTTGCATAGGGTGCACGTTTTGAGGGTGAATGAAAGGTAAAGATGAAGTAGGAGGGCTGAGATTAGGGCTTGAAGTAGCTGGTTCAGAAAGATTGTGAGAGGAGGAAGGAGAGATGGTACTAGTTTCAGCTGGATCAGTGAGGATTAGAGCAGGAGAGATAGAAGGAGAGGAGGGAGCAGGAATGGCAGTGAGAGGCTGAGGAACAGGAGTGACCATCTGCTGACTGGCAGAAGTAGAAGATTCAGGAGAAGAACCAGAAGTATTAGAAGGAGGAGAACAAGGAGTGGGACTGTGACTGCCAGCATGATTGGAAGGAGAATTGGAAGATAAGGACTGAGAAATGGAAGATGAAGACTGACTGGCAGCAGAGGGAATGGAAAGAGGAGGCCCAGATGTAGCACTGGAAGACACTAATGAAGGAACTGAAGTTTTGGAAGAATTGGGAAATAAGGAGGAATAAGGAAACAAAGCTTCATGAAACACAACATCCTTAGAGATGTAGATATGTCCATCAGAGGCAAGACATTTGTAGCCTTTGTGAGAGGAGGAATAACCAAGAAAGATGCATTGTTGAGATCTATAGGCCAGCTTATGAGTGTTATAAGGGCGCAGGAAAGGATAACAGGCACAGCCAAAAACCTTAAGAGTGGAATAATCAGGTGGTTTGTTGTGTAATTTGTAGTAAGAGGAGGTATTATTAAGGATAGGACTGGGAATTCTGTTAATGAGATAGGCTGCAGTAACAAAGACATGATCCCAAAACTTCAAAGGAAGAGTGGATTGGGCAAGAAGGGTGAGACCAGTCTCAACAATGTGTCTATGTTTGCGTTCAACAAGACCATTTTGGTGGTGTGTATGAGGACAAGTGAACCTATGAACAATTCCTAAATTTGTGAGATACTTGGTGAGAGGCCTAAACTCTCCTCCCCCATCAGTTTGAACACACTTAATGGAACAATTGAACTGCAGTTCAACCATTTTCTTAAACTGAAGGAACTGAAGCATAGTGTCAGACTTGAGTTTGAGAGGAAAGACCCAAACAAACCTAGAAAAAGCATCTACACAAGTTAGGAAGTAAGTGTAGCCACTTGAAGATTGCATAGGGGCCGGACCCCAGAGATCACACACCACTAATTCAAAGGGATGTGTGTAGACTGTGGTAGACAAGGATGATGGCAATCTATGAGACTTGCCAATACAGCAAGCATGACACATTTCTGTGGGTGGTTTAGAGGGAATAGCCAGTTTACAGAGTTTGAAAATTTCAACAAGAGCATGGTGATTAGGGTGGCCTAACCTGGTATGCCACAAAACATATTTATTAGTTGCTATAGCAGCTGAGCTATTAGAGTGAGATAAGGGTAAATCAGTGCTAACAGTGGCAGAATTAAGAGAAGAATTGAGGAAAGTACTTGTAGTATTATTATTGAAGGATTCATTACATGGAAGTGTAAGATTTGACATACAATGGGGAGTATTACAACTGCTTATAGCAGGGGAAGAAAATAAACTACTGCTAGAGCTACAAGTATGAAGACTGGGACAAGACTTGGACAATGGAGATGCAGCAGGATTAGGAAATTTATAGAGGCCATCATCTCCAACACGACCACTGAGCAACACTTCAGAAGTAGCCTGAGATTTGACAACACAGAATGTAGGATGAAATTCAAAAAACACATTATTATCTTGAGCAAATTTGCTCACACTCATGAGATTTTTGGTAATTTGAGGGACATGTAAGAGATTACTAAGAATGAGAGATAGGTGAGGTTTGTGTGGTAAAGAAAAGGACATAGAACCAACAAAATTGATGGACAAATCTTGGTCGTTTCCTATGAAGACTTGCTCAGATCCAGGCACAGAAGCAGAGTCAGACACATTAGAGGCCTCAGGAGTAACATGATGAGAAGCTCCGGAATCAGGGTACCACCATAGATTATTACTGCTGGTTTCAGTACCTGCATAAAAAGCTTGTGGTGCAGAGGATCTTGGAGGTGCAGCCCTGGGTGAAGCATACGCAAACTGCACAGGGTACATAGCACGTGGAGCCACAAGGAATGAATTGAATGGAGCTCTCTGCTGAGAATAACCAGCACCACTGGAATTGGAGTAACGATAATAGCATACTGAAGCATCATGACCAGATTTGTGACAAATCTGACATGACTGTTGCTAAAACGTCCTCCACCACGACCAAAACGACCGCCTCCACGACCATAACGACCTCCACGCGAGCCATAGGTATGATTCTCAGCATTAGCAGTGACATGACTTGTTCCTTGAGGAAACGCTTTAGTAGCAACTTGATCAGCGGCGACTGGCGCAGGGGACGATGCTGCCTGAGTGAGATTCACCGTCGCCGGCTCCGCAACCGCAGCTTTGCGATGTTTCTCAAGACGCGACTCGTGAGCAAGCAAGGACGACTCCAGTTCATCCAAAGAGCTCAATTCATCTTTACTGTTGACGGCGGCAACGATAGAATCGTATTCCTCAGGAAGTGAATCAAGCACGATTTCAATTAGGTTACGAAGAGGAACAGGATCCCCAATCGAAACTAGCGATTCACTGATCTCACGAGTGCGCTTCATAAGCTCCTCAATCGTGAGCGTTCCCTTCGTGAGACGGCGAAGCTCAGACCGTAACTGACGTGCTTTGGTAGAGAGAAGTGTGTCGAAGTAACGGTGGATCTCCGTCCAAACTTGCCACGCGTGTTTACACTCAACAAGTTTGGGAAGAAGAGAATCGGAGATGGTAGAAAGAAGCCAGGTACAGATGAGAGCGTCTTGTTGCTCCCATTCCAGAAAGGCACTGTGAGATGCAGGATCTGAAGGAGATGGTGACGGAATCATCGGAACAGTAACGAACCGTTGAAGGCGGTGACCACGCACGACGCCATCAATCTGTTGCGTCCATTGTTTAAAATTTTTGTCGTCAAGTTTAACAGAAATCTGGTGAGAAAGTTTCACCTGAGAAGAAGGAAAAAGAGACTCCATGGATCAAGAAAAAAACGCTCAAGATACCATGATAGACTTTGTTAATGTAGAGAGAATAGAAGGAATGAAAGAAATTCTCATTGTATTTTTGTATATGAGAAAGATACAAAGAGCTTGCTATATATAGTGGAGCAAGTCTAACAAACTGTGACAAACAAGCTGCCAGCTCAGCAATAATAGAACACACACTTATTTCACTACATTATACCACTACTCTATTATCTGCATCAAAACATTGTGGTGACTATTTTGGTGTTTTGTTTTAGGTCATGAAGCACTATGCGTTTTCAAATTTGTCACGAAGTTCTCAAAGATTCGTCTCTGCCTTTTTTGAGTTGATATCATCATTAGCAGAAACATTTATGTAAGGATGATTTATTTTCCCTCATGTTCAAACATTACTTCAAAATGATGTGTGGACTCCTTTTGTCTCTTACAGATTTATATATATGGGCTTTGACATTGCTATGGAACAACATAGCTGGTCTCATGTTGGATTTATATTCTTCTCCATTGTATCCTTTCTTTTTACCTTAATAGTCAAGTGCTGTGATTTCCATTAGCTAAGCATTTCACATTCTTCTTGGTACTTTTCCTTAACTTCTCGATAATTACTTCAGATATTCATTGTAGTTGCAAGGTATTTTGTGCTGATTTCTTTCATTACTAGCCTATGATTATAGTGACACATTTATTTAAGGCTTTCTTGTTAAAGATAGCATGTGTTTCCTGCGGTCTCAAATATAAGCTAAACTTAGTAACTACATACATATTAAGATTGTCGGTTAACCTCATCTAATTTTCTTTTGATGTAATGAAAAAACTAATTACATTGCAAATTATCCTATCTTTTCATTTAATTTTGTATGGGAGTTTGTTTCATTAAAGGGTATTTTAAGAATAATACTATTAAATAAGATGAAAGTAGTTCGATTTTGCTACTATTTTGGACCACCAAGACTTCTTTTTTGTTTATATTTGAGACCGGAGTAGTACTCAACAATTTGATGTTTTGCTCTCACATTTCCCATCGAAGTTGACAGCAAGATTTTTGGGTGATTTCATGCAGAGCTGCAAATGTCTTTTCTTGTGCTTACCTGGTCAATCTTGTCAGACCTGCACATCAACAGATACCTCCAAAATACCAAAAAGCACTTTGGTATAGTGGTAAGGAAATAATCAATGCAACGTTGACTTTACCTTGTAATGTTTGATTAGTTCTGCTATTGAAAGAAACTGCTTATTTTCTTTGGCTTTTTCTTTATTGTGGTGTTTAAGTTTTGCAACATGAACAGGACTTCGAGGGGCAATGGCCTTTGCCCTTGCTCTGCAATCAGTTCATGATCTTCCAGAAGGACATGGACAGACCATCTTCACTGCAACTACAGCTATCGTTGTTTTGACGGTAGGAACACTCTCACTGTCCTTTAATTAAACTAATGGGTATAAAATATCACTATAAGGGTATTATAATGGACACTGCCTTGCTGTACACCGCATGTTAATTGTATGTTATTTTGGCTCACAACGTGCCAACAAGTGTAAACTGGAGAAACTGGGTATATTGAAGATGACAATATTGAGATAGATAAGTGGACATACAAGGAAATATTGGATAACAAGTGGGTTTGTTCAGCAGCAGGTTAGATTAACACCTATTGGAAAACTAATGGGTATAAAATATCACTATAAGGGTATTATAATGGACACTGCCTTGCTGTACATCGCATGTTAATTGTATGTTATTTTGGCTCACAACATGCCAACAAGTGTAAACTGGAGAAACTGGGTATATTGAAGATGACAATATTGAGATAGATAAGTGGACATACAAGGAAATATTGGATAACAAGTGGATTTGTTCAGCAGCAGGTTAGATTAACACCTATTGGAAAACTATTTGTTAAACTGTATATTCTAGACTTCTTTTTGAAAACCTTACAGAGTGCAGGAGCTCCAAATCCAATTTTAAGCAATTACCTCGCGAGATAGTGAGCTGCTTGAGCTCTGGTATGATTATAATACAAGTGCCATTTGGGAATCTCAGATGACTGAGAGATAGAGAGAGAGAATTGGGGTTGTATATAATGATTTAATTATGAATGAAGAAAATTATGTTACATGTTGCGAATTGTGATAGAATATAGAAGTGTCATTTATTAATGGATAAACATTTCCTTTAATATCCATCACTGATCTGGAATATAAATATGATTTTTTTTAATTTGTTTCAGGTATTGCTGATTGGTGGTTCAACAGGTACCATGCTGGAAGCTCTAGATGTCGTAGGTGGTGAAGATCACAGTGATAACTCTTTGGCTTCAGTTGGTCCTATCACAGTAAGTTTTACAAGAAACAACATAGTTAAGACTTACTTTTGTTTATTTTGTGTGTGTAATCTATCTCTATTGAAGGAGTAGCCTTGGTTCAATGGTAAGGTTGTTCCATTGCGACCCTGGGGTCATGGGTTCAAACCCTGCTGGAAACAGCCTCTCTGTTATAAAAACAGGGGTAAGGCTGCGTACATCCGACCCCCCAGGGCCCTTGTGCACTGGGTTACCCCTTTTTTTAATCTATCTCTACTAAGTTTCTCTTGTTTACAACTTTTACCTTGAAATTGCATTTGGTAGCGACACCCATCATTAATGTTTTTGGAAGATGAACTGCCAAATACAATATAGTCTGGGCTTGCTACAAGATGCTATATCTCATATTCATTTCATACAATATAGTTTTTCTCGTTTAAGAGATATTGATACTTATGGTATCATTGTTGGATGTTTGAAAGAATTGAAAAATGGTAAGAAACAGACATGTGTTGTCATTTATTGAAGTTAAAAAAATAATGTTGTTGGTGCTCGAGCGGAATACTTTTTTGCCAAGTCATTTAACTTAATCGATTCTATTCTTATTTTATTGGAAGCATTACAACAATAACCACCAAGCCTTTTCCCACCAAGTGGGGTTGGCTACATGGATCAAACCACGCCATAATGTTCTATTAAAAACCATGCTTCTATCCAACTCATTTACTTCAAGATCTCTCTTTCTCTTATAATTTTTCTAGGTCTTCCTCTACTGCTAGCGGCATCTTCCTCTCTGTTTTTTTACTTCGAAACATCTGTAGTAAACTCAGTAGTATTATTAAATAATTATAACCTCTGTTCTCGTGCACAATTCATTTTGGTTTAGTCACTTTAGTGATAGCTGTTAGCCCGCAAGATGAGTCTGCTTTGCTTTCTTAAATATTGGAAGCATGCAATAAGGATTGTACTTATGTATGTGTGGGACTAGGTTGTATAGAAATAGCATTTCCTTATATGTGCAAGAATGTTTTTTGATACAAATAATTAGGCTACATTTGACGTAGACGAGGTTGGAGCATGTGATTGAGCTTGTGCTTATGTTTTTTGAACAACAACAATAATTAAGCCTTATCCCACTAACTGGGGTCGGCTACATTGATCAGCTTTTGCTATAATATTCTATCAAGTACCATGTTTCTATCCAATTTGTTAATCTCGAGATCTTTCTTAATAACTTCTTTGCCATTCCATTAGAGAAACATTCAGAAAGTCCTAGCCTATGAAATAGATGTCGACTGCCCCCTAGCTTAAATAGAACTCTAGGTATCAAAATTCCTGACTTTGAATTAGGTATATTTGATATGATTATCCCGTCCCTCACCTAATGACTGGGGTAAACATACTTCAACAATCAACACATTATTTTGATTTTTGAATTATATGAACCCATATCATGTAATAAGTTTTTATTCTCAATTTTGTTTGTTAACTTCAACTTTGAAAAACTGAATTTTGAAAGTCACATTGATCCCGATTCCGGACACTGGATAATATTTAACTCAATGAATCTACTTCACGCATCTCTTGTCCATTTCTACTAATGTTTGTTGTTCCGTTTGCAAGAATTATGAGGAGGACAATGGTTATATTGCTCCTTCATACGATGATGAATCATCGTCATCTGGGAACAAAATTAAGATGAAGCTAAAAGAATTCCACAAGAGGTATTACAAAACTATTACATTGTTAAGTATGTGTGCATGGGCGCATGAGTGTTCTTTAAATGTATCAATCGTAGAGCTGACGTATGTCATGTTCCACAAATGATGTTGCCATTTGTAATTTCTATTCACTTTATTGCAGTGCTGCATCTTTTACGGCATTAGATAGAAACTATCTTACCCCATTCTTTACAAGCAATAATGGAGACGACGAAGAAGAAGGCAAGTTTGACTATTTAAAATTGTCATTTTACTAAAGAATTTATGAAGTGGATGAGTAGAGTTAGTATTTGTATCTGGCCTGATTCTTTCATTTAAGTTGGTTTATCTTGAGTAAATATTAATTTTCAATAATTACAACAACAAGAAGCCATCCAGATGTTTCAATCAATAGTTCATATGTTTTAAATTGGTATCTGGCCTGATTTTTTCATTGAAGTTGTGGTTTATTTGTAGTAAATATCATTTTTCAATAATTACAGACAAAAACTGATACATTAGGTTTCCTTCTTATGAAACAACCTTTGTATAATGGTCATTCTCAAATATGAACTTCGCAATTTTGGAGTCAAATATGTGTGGTGTACACTTAAAAATCTGTAGTTTTCTTCTGTGATTGCTGGAAGTCTTGTCTTGAGGCTTTTGCACCCAAGACTTCTGACTTAAAATGCTAGTATATACATACATACATATACATCAAGCTTATTACTTGTCTTTCCCTGGCTTGAAGTTTTAATGGATTATTTGTAGTTGTATTTCTGCTAATTATTTTCCATTTATGGTCATTCATGTATTATACTTGAGCATTAGTCATGAGTTTTTTTCTTGTATTTATTTGATTGTGTCATTAAATTAATTTTGTTTTGACATCATTTTACCACAATCTGTTTTTCTTGCTCTCAACAGCCCAGCCTTTTACTTCCAGAAGTTCTTTTACTTCTTCAAGATCAGGATTTCATGGCCAGAGCCCATATTCATCATGATTCTTTCAGACAAAATAATGCTCTCAAAATCTCTGTACATATCAGCCATACAATTTATAGAGTAGGAATTGGCATAATACAAGAATCTAATTTATCTCCTGTGCTCCAAGTTGTACGACCGAGATCTCACGGCAAGTCAGTCTATCAGGTTGGAGGAGGACATTTCTGCGAAATTGGCTTTTCATGCAAGTTATTGACTATGCTCCTGCCATGCAAAATGGAGGTTCTCAATTTGGAGTCGACCACATATATTTTTATGTATACGTCTTTACAGGTTTAGGCCTAGGTTTAGTTTTAGTGAGTTTGAAAATTTTAGTTGACAATTGAGATAATTAATACAGATATTTTGTATGGATGAGTTTTCATTATGCATTAAATTAATAGGAAGACTGAATTTAGTTGCTACGTTCACTTTACTGAATACAATATTTTGCATCACATTTTAAACCTTTCATGGTGCTGTTTGGCACTTTCAGTTTCAGGATGATTTTATAAGTGAATTCTTGGATTTGTAATTAAGCATAAACTTGATTACCTCTTTTTTACTCACTTTTTTCTTAGAATAGTTTCTACAGCAGTTTTTTTTTTTCTATACTCATTTTGATCGTATTATAGATATTTAGATTTTTCATATTAAATCAAATGAATACTTTTATTACCTCAGTCTCAAATTAAAATTTGATTTGCAAAAAAAAAAAATATTTGTCTCAAAAAGTATAAATCACTTTACTATTTTATGAAACATGAATATTAATTTTTCTATCACTCCTTTCATTATTTATTTAAATCTCTTTTTTTAGAAAAAAATTCTTCAGTGTCATTGTTAAATAAATAATTTTGTAATTTTTTTCCAGAGTTTTCCTTACAAAATTAACTATTTTAAACGGTATAAAATGGTAAGAACTTTGAATAATTTAAGACTATAAGTATTTTTTTATTATTAACTAACAATTTGATATGAAAAAAATTGATTCTCTTTAATTAATTTTTTGTTTTGTTTTGCTTCTTATTAAATATGATTCATTCGGATATGTTTTTCAAAGTAGCAGAATGTAATGATGTAAAAGAGGATGTAGAGAAGGATAATATTAAACCGATTGAAGTTAAGCAAAATCTTAGATCGAAAAAAGTAAAAGATGATGTTAAAATGATATAGATAGACATTGGTCAATATTTCATAAGTAAACAATTGTATGTTGCAGCGAACATATGATTCAATGGGTCCGCATGTATGCACTTTTCTGAAATGAACCATCTTATAATAAGTGCATACGAAAAAGTGTGTATCAATTTGACAAGATATAGATTTTCGGAGATATTTTTCCATTACACAGTGGTCCACCTAAAAACTCATCCGAACGCATCATGTGTGTTGGGTTTCTTTCAAAGGACCTACATTTTGTTCAGGTTTATTTGAAACTTGCGTGTCTAATTTCAACTACATCGATTGAGTAGACGACACATGTAACAATTGAGGCGGAAACATAGCCATATCAATTTATGGAGAGGATGATAGAGTTCACCAAATTAATGGAGCTTGAAAGAGAATCAAACAAGGAAGCGTCGAAGGCGGAACCAGCTGTAGACTTATGCGATGTTGCGTCTTTTGATGCATTCTAGATTGTAATCGATATTCATTTTTGAATATTAATTTTGATACGATTTAATATATATTAATTTTATGGTTAGCTTTTGATTTACATTGCATGTGGTTGTTTATAAAGTTTCTGGTTTTAACCTTGTTCAGTTAAATTTTCGAAAATGTGACTCCGAAGTCACCCTTTATTGTGATGAAAAGTGAGGTATATTCGAATATGTGACTCCGAAGTCACTTTTTTATTTGTAATTAAACGTGAGGTATATTTGGATATGCAATTCCTAAACTTTACCTGATATAATATAAGAATTTTGAGATTTAAAGTGACTCAATACTTATATAAATAGGGTATGTCTCAAACTTAATTTGCACCAACACACTAAAATCAGAGAAAATGAGTTCATATTTCCATATTGCATTTGTATATTTTAATGGCGAGAAACCATTGTTTTCATTTAGGGTCATCGAGGAAACATTCCTCGCAAATCTGATATTCAAACTGAATACTCTATTGCACTTTTCAGAAAATCACAAATTTGTCAAGCTTGAGTATCTGTCACCCTCAATTGACAACAAAGAGAAGATCCATTTCACCAACCTTGAACTGAAGACGGATGTAATTCTAAAGGTTATGTGGAGTATTTTTCTCAGTTATGAATCAAAGGGTCCGATTTAAGTGAATATGAAGTTTCTAAGAGCCGTCGATGATCTAATCATTATGTTGTAACGTCTCAATAAAATTATTATGTAATGTTGAATTTATATTCACGACTATTTTATTTAATGAATGTTTTTAATTAATGAAATATTGATGTTGATATGTTTTTATTACGTTGTCATATTTTCATTTATACCGTTTTAATTTCGGAAACAAGTATAGTTCAGAAGTATATTTTCAAATATACCCTTTTAAGATTTCTATATCTCTAAATTTTATTATGAAAAATTCAAAATTTACGAAAATAAGAGATATTTTAGAAATTTCACGGCTAAGGTGAGATGAAAATTGCTTAAATATTTCCCAATTGAATATTGAATGCAATGGGTTTTACAAATCATGTTTAAATTATTATTTATTAAAAACTTTGAAAAGAGTATTCGAAATAGAACCGTTGTAACGAAACCAACAAGCCAAACACATCCCTACCCAAAACCCCAACGGCCATTTTTTCTTCTTCTTCGTCGTTCTTTCTCTCTGTCACTTAAATCCTCTCTTAACTTCACCCTCAACTTTCTACAACCAAACAATGCAAGAAAACAACACCGTTTCCGAAAACCATTCTCCCCCTCCACCACCGCCACCGCCACTGCCGCAACAACAACATAACCGCCGACCAAAAACCCGCGAAGTTAGCTCCAGATTCATGTCTCCCTCCATCACCTCCATTCAACGTCGGCAACAACGAGACGACTCCGACGACGAGAATTCCGAGTCGTCGTTCCCGATCGGATACTCTTTCCAGAAGAAACTACAACAGCAACAACAAAGATCCGTGAAGCTTTTCAAAGAAACAACAAACAGGGTTTTCGATAATATTCCAAACCCTAGTTCCAGTTCTCATCACCCTTCAAAACAACGGTGTGCCTCACCTTGTCCTTCTAGACCTGATACTCCAATCCATACCATGCCCGTCTCTTCAAGATATCGGCAAGCACCTCACCACCAACATCATAGGCCTATCAATGCCCGTTCTTCAGCTGCTGCAAAATTGTTTCAATCTAGTGGCACTTCATCATCCAGAAGTTCACGTGATGATATTGATATTCATTGCAGTACACAATCTCTTCCTGAATTGCGTTCTGAGACTGAAAGGAATGTGTTGATGCAGAAACCTAATGTGCCTAGTGGATCCGTGGCTGAGAAATTTGGTAACAATTTGTCTCGTTCGGTTAATTTGTCGTCTTCTGGCATTGATCGGGTTAAGGTTGGAGGACTGCCACCAGTTGCTCCTCATGCGAAGTCTGCAGCCGATACAAGGAAAGGGAAGAAAGGTAGTCAGCAGGATGATGTGACTTCGCTCAAGTTGCTTCATAATCGGTATCTGCAATGGAGATTCGCCAATGCAAAAGCAGAACACGCAATGAAAGTTCAGCAAAAGGAATGCGAGGTGTGTTGCTTACGTTTTGTTTACCGGTTAAGTCAAACGTACTTAGTCCTATATTATCTTGTTTTGCAGCTTGTGAGTATATAGATAGATAGTTGTAGGAATCTTGGTGGAAACAATTCTATATTGAATTGTGTGTCTGTTTGTGTTTGTTGGCTATAATTTGATAGCAAAGATACTTCACATTAATTGGAATTGACATTTGAATGTTACTTCACACAATATGCTAATAATTGCATTGTTGAAGCAAACAAGCTTAAAACATATCACATTGGTTCCTACCTAAGCTAATAGTACTGTTCCTTGGAAATTAGTAGCTATGGTGGCCCAAGTGTGCCATGTAGTCAATTGTTCAGTAGTTATGAAAGAATTAACAAAAATAATGTGTGAGTTACACGACGGGCAAGAAAATATTTAAAACTTTGCATTGACAGCTACTTAGAACTGAGCCTCACAAAGGATTTGCATAATTTAAATTTGAGGTTGTATCCATTTTCTAAATTGCTCTGGTCAGGAAATCACAATTGCCTGGCCATGCAGCAGTTCTTAATCTTATATACTCTTGTTAGAACAAGGGGAATTTAGGGAGGGCAGGTCACAATTTATAAGCAAGAAGGGGATTACGATGTATAAATAACTTAAATAAAATGCTAAAATGACATCGATTACAGCTTGAAAGATCTTGTTATAGTGCTTTTATCTTACTCTATTGGATAGTTTGGACCTTTGATAGACACAGTAATTGAAAGATATATAATGAGATCAATTACAACGAAAACAAGGGAGAAATCTCTATCCCTGCTCAATAACAGTTCTAAACCAAAATATCTTTAGTTTTGACTCGAGTGTAATGGCTATCACATCACATGACATCGTAAGTTATATTAGTCATTATGATCTAGTTTATTTCGAATACAGTTCATTAAATTTGGTGTTTTTTTAGGTAAGTACAAAACATAGGTTCACGCGTGTTATTGACTTTTGTTATTCAGAATTTTCTTTTGCAAATGTACATCCACTTTCGTTCAGTTATGTTACATTTTAAAATATTGAGCTATGCTGTACAATTTTACCACCTTATGCTCTTTTGCTGCTTTTTGTTTCTCTTCTTTATCCTCGCAGAAAGCACTGTTATCTCGTGCAATGAAAATATCAGAAATGCGTGATTCTGTGAACAAGAAACGCATAGAATTGGAGCGTTTGCGGAGATCACAGATCCTATCAAGAGTTCTTGAAGCTCAAGTAAGGCTGCCAATGATTTTGAATGTTTCTTTTATATTTTTTTTGTCCACAGAGCAATACTTCCTTCCTGGGTCTCGACTGTGATTCTATTTTTTATTGCTGATTGACTTTTTGTGGCATGAATGTTTAAGTCTATGTTACCCTTTTTTTCAACATAACCACCTCTTGCAACTAACACATCTTGAGGTGGAATTAAGAAGACTTTGGTCTCTTTGCAATCAATTATAATTTTATTTGTAAATTCCTAGAACCATATGCATCAGTAATAAATTTTGATGCAATTACAGACTCCATATCTGGATGAGTGGTCTGCTATGGAAGAAGACTATTCTGTTTCCCTCACTGAAGCAATTCAGGCTTTGTTGAATGCCTCAACGCAACTTCCAACTGGTGGGAATGTTCGGGTATGATTAAAATCCAACTAGCACTATTCTCTTTCTTCCATGCTTATTCATTTAGATATTCTGCAGTTACTAATTCACAGAAATGCATAATGTCACAGGTTGATGTAAGAGAGGTGGGGGAGTCTCTGAATTCAGCACTAAAGACAATGGAAACAATTATTTCCAATACCCAGAAATTAATGCCAAAGGTAAGACAGATGAAAAAATGGATCTAAATAACTGTTTAGAAATGCACTGACTTCAACTAGGTATTGCAACATTAAAAATGTTACATGAACTTGAATTGAATTAGATTTACTTTTTCTGTACTGCACTAATTAATGTTTTTCAAACACTAGGCAGAAGAAATAGATACTTCTATTTCAGAATTAGCCAGAGTTGTTGGAGGAGAAAGAGCTCTTATTGACGAGTGCGGAGGTGTATTGTCAAAGACACATAAGTCACAGGTTTGTCTTGCCCACGGTACTTCCATTGTTATCGTAGAAAAAGCTTGTTTATATCCACTCCAGCAGTTCATATTAATCTGGACAAGTGCTGCATTTTCAGGTGGAGGAGTGTAGCTTAAGGGCCCAGCTAATTCAACTAATTTCAATCTCGCATAAGCATAAGAGTAAAGAATAGAAAAGCAACTCGTAATTCAATTGCATGTCAACTGTGGGAATACCACACACACACATTTGATGGTGTTGATAGATTTGTTGAGCATCAACTATACAAGACCTGCCGCCGATTCATTTTTCTTTCACATTCTTTGACCAGTATGCAAAATTTCGTTATTTGCTATCTCAGGAAGTTTCCCCGTGTACTCTTATCAGTGTTGTAGGATTGATCCAATTCAATATGATCTCTCTCCCTGTTTCACTCACTGGACGTCAATAGAAAAAAGTAGTAGGACACTTTGTCCTTGCATGAATGGAATGTTTGCTTCAACTCCAATAAGACAAATTGGTAGTGAACCTTCTGAACTTTTGTTCTTGTGATTATTTTCTCATGTATGTAAAATCATATTCATACAATAAATAGAAATTTAAAATTTTCAAACTACTCTGGACCATTGTTCTTGTATATAAAATATATGACCCAAACAAATACACAATAAGTAGCAAAATCCAAGTCTAACTGACCAACCTAGAGGTTTGATTGATACCTTATGGTTTTGGCATTTTATCATAATTTTTTGTGATAAACAAAGCTACTAGTATTTGCTTTCCTAACTCAATATACAAAAGTTCCTATAAACTCTAAGTTTTTCCAGGTAGTAGTAGTATTTGTAGAACAATTATAACATTTTCAAATTCAGTAGAAGTTGGAAGTTGTAATAAATATATATTTCTAGATATTAATGTTTTTTTTAGGAATATAGTTTACTTATATTTTTCTCATTTTATATTCTCATAAAGAGCAAAATCTTATACCACCAATATGAGTTGATTGAAAGGGACTCTTTTAAACAATAGTGTTTGGTTTGACTTTTAGTAATTGTTGTGATTAGAGAAGACCCTATTGAAACATGTCTATGTTTATCTTGTTTAGAATTTATATATTAAAATTAACTAATGAGTAAATATAAACAATGAATTTTAGTTATATATTATATATGTGAATGTAAATTAAAACAACAAGAAAAATAGAAAATATTGCAATTGTCATTTTGAAACTTACAATAATTGACTTTTAATATAGCTCTTGAAAATCCAAGTTTGATTGCTATTTTTCCCTAAAGTTTGGTGATATGCAGCTGATTGTTCTATTGTAATTTTTAAATTTTTTTTTTATTAACCAATATTATCCCGAAAGAGTTAGCAATACGATTTTTCTAATGATTAATATGTAAGAATAATGAAATAAATTTAAATTAAATTATGGCATTGGCGACTCCTGTAAAATGATGCTAACATACATTATATGGTGGAAATAAATTTATGTAAATATTTATGATTTTTTTGAGAACTACGAACTTATTAAGTAAAACAAAAAGTTTTGTCTCTACCATATTATAAAAGAGTCTTTAATGATGGTAATATCACTCTTATATCTTAAAAAAAAAAAATTTTGAAATTTCTTTCATAGGAAATTTTAAAAAAATATCGGGTTTTTTCAAAATTTATAGAAAATTATAGGAATTTTTAAAAATTATCGAATTTTAAAAACATCCGATAGTTCATTTTCAATTTTTTTACACTATCAAAAATTTAAATATATTTTAAAACTTTTGTTAGTATAAATTATTTTTTTTCAAAAAATTTAGTATATTATTAGAAATTTTGCAAAATTATCGAAAATTTCGTTCTTTGCCACTCTCCTAATTTGTTCACGAGTATTTCTGAAATAATGAAAAATGGAAGGCGCCAAATAAAACTTGAAGGATGATAGGTAGAATGCTCGTTTTTTTTTATGTCTTTACTCTTTACTATCTGAAAAGCATAGGTTTCAATTTTTTATTTATAATGTCTTAGTTTTGTTATGGGCGCTCCCAAAATCTACATTTCAAGAATCAATAGCAAATACTATGAAAGTTCAAAACACATAATTCATACTTTTTTGTTAACTTTTTATTGGCATATCTAATCTAACGGTGATTCGATTAAGAAGTTGGATCAAGCGAAAGTAGTTATAATCGTCACTTTTATATAAAGTTCTACAAATATCAAGACACGAGTATTCTACTCATTCACACACTCAGATTACATCTAATTCATTCAATGTTTTGGGTGTTGAAGTGATAATCTTGCAAGATCACCCCGTTTCGTCGTATCAGAAATACACTCCACTGCACCTGAGTCATATTTTACTTTATCAACATCTATTTCTGGTTCTTGAACTGAACAGTTGCGTCATCTGTGAAAATATTAAATACCTACAAAATTTCACGAAAAATCATCATCTCTCCGTCGCTATTCGACAAGCATCTGATTTACTCCCTACTTATATCATTGATCTGACTCGTGAGACAATGACAACATCGGGACCACTTCCATATTCAATGTTCTCGATCTCACGGCAAAGACCCATCTCCCTCCTACGGTTGAAGACGATACTATCCATGTGACTTTTCCTCTTGCCCTTCCACTGTAACATCCAATCCCTCTCAATTTTCCTGTCTTCTCAATAGATAAAGATAAACAAATGAAACACCAAAAAAAGAAAGGATCCATATGAAGTCCTCAACTTTTTGAAATTATACATGTTACGGTTATGGTTATGTTTATTTACTGCATAAGAAATCTCTAGCATCGAATGATTTGAAATTTTTCATAAATGGAGTTGAAAGGAAGTTAGACAAAAAGGTGAAAAATCTTAAGATCAAGTTGAGGTGATGAGTATTATGAAATATACGATGAATATGAACAACACCATGGTCTATTTTCTAAGTTCCTACAAAAGTGTAGTATTTGTGCTTAATACATAATGTTAAGTACACCACAACAAAATGGTTTATTAAGAGGCGTAATTATATCTAAATGAAAGTGATTAGGAGCATGTTAAGTAACTCATATTTACCCAAATCATTGTGGGTGTATGTCTTCAAAATTATCATATATATATATATATATAGATATATATATATAGAAAAGACAGTGAGAATAAAGTTATTATTTTAATTTTATATGTTGATGATGTTTTTCTTGCAACTAATGATCACAATTTATTACACGAGATTAAGAAGTTTTTGTCTAACAACTTTGAAATGAAATATACAGGTGAAGCAAGTTATGTGATTGTAAGAAAAATATTTAATGATAGATCACAAGGATCTTTAGGCTTGTATAAAAAAGGATATATCAATAACTTTTTACAGAGATTTAAAATGGATAAATGTTTAACATATCCCTTTCTAATTGTTTACCTGGGGATTTGGTAAACAACCGCTGATCCTCCAAATGGTTACTTATTTGGTTACTCGCAGGATCGATCAGATTGATCCTATGGACATAGGTTGATTTTGAAGTTTAGTTAATGTGTGGATAAGGCTTTAAGTAAATTGTTTAAAGTAAATTGCATAAAGGAAAAGGCTTGGTAAAATAAACAAGGCTTGAATGTAAAGGTTCGACGGGAATCTTAAAGGGAAAAAGCATGTAAAATACTGGAAAAGTAAATGACTTGAATTGATAAATTGGTGTTTCACACATACATTTCTCAACAATTCGTTCGCTCACACTGGGTACTTGAATCTAAATGAGTGACTATGTATCTATTGTGAACACACGCGAGAAACTACACGTCTACTCCTATTTATACAAAAACATTCCAAGTAACCGTCGGGCAGTTACACTGCTTCGAGATCAGGCCACTTGTCACGTTCTCCATGCTCGACGCTCCAGATCCTTGCACGTTCGCACGTAGTAACCGCTGGAAACCGTTTTCCCTCCAAAGCTTTGAATTTCAAACTGCTCCACTCTGGACCATCGAACACGTTCGTCAAGAGACGTCTTCGACGAAAACTTCTTCGACGTCGAAGGCAATCAGCCTTCTTCCTTGGAAGAAATCTTCTAAGTATTTTGCCATCTTTCGACGGTCATTTCGACAGGCTTAGCCAGTCGAAAGCATCTTTCAGCTTTTCATGGCTGCCATCAATTGAAACAAAGGTGTCGAATTTAGGAGCCAACAAATTGCCCCCCAAGAATGCCTTATTTCGACTCTGAAAGAAAAAGGCATTCTTTGAAAACGCCATTCGACACCTGTTTTTCCACGCTTAGTCACAAGTTAACTTGTGCACTTTTTGTTGCTTTTTACCAACTATTGGCAATCCCAAGAAACCATCATTGATTTGATCCTAGGACGTCACTGTCAGTACGGCGTGCAGAACCAAAACATCACTTCATAATTTGTCATTATGACAAATTCAAAAAACGAGGACGCACGCTGCGTCTCTCTGTTTCTGCAGAAACGGCCAAAACAACAGGATGCTGCCACGCGTCCCACTACTTCCTGCAGCATTAAATGACATTTAATGCCCTCGTTATTGGGAATTTCTCCCACTACTATAAATAGTAGTGAATACCCCATTGTGGGACTTTTCACGCAAACCATCTCTCAAACTCCCTTGCTTTCTTGCAAACTTGTTTCTCTTTGCAGAAAAACTCTTCCCTTTCCAACTTCATCCTCATCCTCAACAATGGCTTCTGCTTCAACTGCCCCCAAGACTAACGCACCAACTGAACAACTTGCTAAACCCAAGGTTTTTGTAACCGCTCCGGTAGTGAACGCTACAGGGAAACGAAGGGTCCCCGAACCATCTGACATCTCCGTTCGTGATGCTTACTCGCGTCACTTGATGATTCCGGTTGGATACTCCAACCAAATCTTCGCAATGGCTGGACCCATGAATCCCAGCATCTCTGAAGCTCTGAAGATCAAGAGCTACTTTCCCATCGTCGAGAAACTCAAGCCAGTAGCTTGTGCTAAGAAGGATCCAGAAGACAACGAAGACCCCACACACGAGAAGATCGACCTTCGTTTCTTCAACAGAAGTGTTAGAGTTTTTAGGTCTTGCCCTAATCTCACCCAGGACTATGTTGCTTGGCTAACAAAGCTGGAAAAACATCAAACTCCAGTCTGGAAGGAAATGGGCATCTTTGACCTAATAATGCTGTCGAAGACAGGTTTAAACTACTCCCCAGAGATGCTTATAGCTTCGATGCTTTTCTGGGATAACTCTCACTTCACCTTTCACCTTCCATGTGGGATGTTAACTCCCACACTCTTCGACGTAGCATCCATCACTGGTCTTCGACCAACCGGAGATTACTTCGACCCGGAAGAGATGTCGGAGGACCAAATTGGCTTTTCTGAAACGAAGCCAACATTCACCACCTTTATCAACCATTTCCATGACCAGTCGACAGACACAGTGTCCGACGTTGAACACATAGCGTTTCTAGCCTTATGGCTAACTCGCTTCGTGTTCTGTTCGAAGTCTCTGCAAGTGACCAAAAAGATGGTCACTCTGGCCACCCAATTGCACCACCGCCAGAACATTTGTTTGGCAGAACTAATTCTGGCCAGTCTTTATGACTCCATCAGCAATGGGGTTACTCTTTTGAAGCATATCGAAGATAGGAACAGTCTGCTACTCGCTGGGCCTTTCTGGCTACTTCAACTGTGGCTTAACGCCACTTTCGAGTCTTTCTTACCCAAGAAGACTCAGATAAATGAACAAGCCCCAGCGATAGCTAATAGACGTATCGAAGGGATTAGGCTGGCTCTACTGACACCTGTGGAAGATGGGCTAGAGTTCCAACAAACCTTCACTAACTTCGTGCTGATGTTCGCTCGAAGGAAGGAATTTGTTTCGACTATGGCTCCATTCGCTCAGCGAAAGGTGGGGCCAGCTTGGTTCACAAGGCCACATCCCAAGGAGTCGAGTGGTCCCAATGTTGATGAGCACACCATACTGTGGGAGGCATTCCTTACTCCAAGGATTATGCCTCTTCGATTTAAGAGTTCTAAGACTCATCTGAGTCTGCTGGCCTATCAACCAAACCTGGTATCTCGCCAGTTTGGTATCATCCAAACCTTGCCTTCTCCCATTTTTCCAAGAGAGAAGTCAATGTTGTACTTCTGCAACGATTATACAGAAGAAGCTGCTACCAGGCATATTGGAAGATATGCTGGTCGAACAATCCTCTCGCTGTTCAATTACCAGCTTAACTTCCTTTGTACGCCATCTTTCGAAGAATGGTGGGGAAGCTATTACGCTGAGTACTTCTTCGACGAGAAGGACTTCATAGCAGAGTTGCAGAAGTCTTTTGTCCTTGTTTTTGACAAAGTAAAGAAATGTAAGTTCATATTCTCACATTACTTTTTATCTTTCTCTTCGACTGTTAGCTTGTTAACTTTCCTTTTCGCTTTCAGTTGTTCGAAAACCCTTGGTCAAGAAGGCCACAGGAGGCCCACAAGGAGGGGTCCCTTCGACAAAACCTCCACCGCCGGCGAAGACTATAGCGCCGGCGAAGACAACAGGCAACCAACAGGGAGAAGGCTCTTCGAGGAGGCCTCCTGCATCGGTAACCAGATTTTCTTCATTTTTCTTCTGGCTTTCGATTTTTTATTTTCGACGTAATTATTCAATCGAATTTCCTATTGGTTTTATAGGCCCCTTCGCCCAAGAAAAGGGCAGCCTTGGTGATCGAATCGGGGAGTGACGACGACAGCGATGCCCCTCCTACTCCCTTAAAGAGGAGAAAGTTAACGAAGGACGCTTCTGTTCCTACTCCAGCTCCTGAAGGTCGAACCGTCAGAATAAAGGTTGGTGCAAGAAAGCCTAGGCCACCTGCAGTGGTCATCGAAGAACCAACTGAGGAGGAACTGAACGCTCTAGTTAACAATCCTGTCGAAAGTGATAATTCCAGCCCTGGGGCTGAAGCCAATCCACAGGTAATCTATTGGACCCTTCTTATAATTTAGGCATAGATACCAGTATTTGATTATGTCTCTTTCGACATCTGAAGATTTATCTTCTTTATCCTTTTCAGGAAACTACTGGAAGTTCTCCACCAAGGACTTCAGAAACTCTGGAATCTGCTGACCTTAGCAGGCCTCAGGTGCAAGATTTGGGCAATGACGAAGCCCACACTGAGCATGAGGCCAATGCTGAAACAGTGGAGAAGACAACTGAAGAACCTATGGCGGAGGAAACACAGCCAGAAACGGTTCCTGTGGTGGTCTTGTCGTCAGAAGAGAATCCTGAAGGAAGAGACCAAGGTAATGGCGAAGAGAATCAAGATGCTGTTGACGAAGAGCATGAAGGTGGTACTGGCGAAGAACACCAGGATGACGCCAGCGAAGAACCAAAGAATGACGCTGGCGAAAGACCCCAAGGTGAAGTTAACGAAGAACCACGAGTCGACGCTAGTACCGCCTCAGTTCAAGTCGAAGAGCAACCCAACAAGGCACTCAGCATTCAACAGCCTCCAGTCCAAGATAATACTATGGCAAAGGTCACCTCCTCAAAGCACAGGTCGAAAGAGGACTTGGAGATCTTGAAACAGACTGACCCTGTCAGCTACCTTAATGCAATCGTCGAGAGTAAGAGCTCTTCCGACACCAGTCAGGAAATCCCTACTCTGTCGGGGAAATCTACTGAGACTTCTCCTCTTGATGATGCATTGGCGAAGGTCAAGGCCCAGTTTTTCAAGAGAGATTTAATGAAGGCTTTAGAGGGGGACCCCACTGCTCCATCTTGCTTGAAAGAGGTTCTGAATGCTGTTGATTTCGATGCTGTAACTCCAGAAATCTCAGACTTAATCATGGAATTACATTCTATGATTGACCAAGTCTCGGCGGATTACCGGCGCCAACGAACTTTCAACAGTCAGCTCGAAACGCTGCATGGCAAGAGCTTATCTGCTTGGACTGCTGTCTCAAGTTCAACTTCTCGAATTGCCGAGTTGTCGAAACAGAAAGCGTCTGCACAGGAAAGGTTCGATGCTATTGAGCGAGAGAACGTCTCCTTTCGAGCACAAATTGCAGAGATAGAGGCGAAGATAAACGCCAACACTGTGCTCCAGGAAGAAATTCTTTCGAACATCCCAGACGCTGAGAGCCAGACTGAGATCAAGCAAGGCTTGGAGTTCGCTGAGAGGGCTCAAAGCCTCGATGCTCAAATTGCCAAACTGGAGCAAGAAAAATCTTGGTGCAAGAAGAGGTTGGATTTGCAGCATGCTAAGTATCTTCGACTCAAGAATTCTCTTTCTTTTTGATTCTCTTTTGTAACCATCTATTGTAATCGCTTCCGACAACAATTGCCATTTTGGCAGAAATTAATAAAAATTTCCATTTTGGCATTTCTATGGTTAATTTAGTTTGTTCTCTTACTGTTTTATTTTTATCTCTTGAAGCATAGGCTTATATTTTTTCAAATATTTACCATTTACTCTCAAGAGTCTTTTATCACCACTTATCTCTTCGACCTCATAGGCTCCACCAGAAAAAGTTTGGCTAATTCTGAAGGGTCCTTCCCATTTGGGTGACCATTTCCCCATGCTTCGATCCCGTCGATCCATGGGAAGAATTACCTTCCAAACTAAATCTTCAGGCAAAAATACCTTAGGTTTTACCCTTCTATTATAAGAGTCTTCGACTATTTTCTTCTGAAGCCTGAGTAAGTCGAGAGCGTGTAATCTCTCTTCGTCTAAATCCACCAATTCATCTAACATCATGTTCCAATAAACCTCAGAAGGAATATCATAATGCCTCTGAACTCTTGCAGATTGAAGACAAATTTCTGCTGGCAATACTGCATCATGGCCAAAAGTTAGCCTATATGGTGTTGTACCAGTGGCTTCTTTTGGGGACGTTCGACAAGCCCATAAAATCTGGTCTAACGTCTTATGCCAATTCTTTGGTTTCTTCCCAACATGTTTCTTTATCAAGCCAATTACCACTTTGTTAGCTGCTTCGACTTGACCATTCGCCTGTGCATAGTAAGGCGTGGATGTTAGGAGTTTGAAACCTGTTTCCTGAGCAAATTCCTGCATCTTTCGACCAGTGAAAACTGAACCTTGATCAGTTGTTATTGTCTCAGGGATTCCATACCTAAATATAATGTTCTTTTGAATGAATTCAATGACATTTTCTTGGTCTACATTGACTAAAGGGACTGCTTCAATCCACTTAGTAAAATAATCAATGCCTACCAATATGTATTTCTGACTCTTAGATGATGCTGGTCGAATCTCTCCAATAAGATCCAACGCCCATCCTCGAAAGGGCCAAGGCTTCACTATCGAGTGAAGTTCGCTTGCTGGTACATGCTGGATGCCTGTATGAACTTGACACTCTTGGCAACCTTTGGCGAACTCAACACAATCTTTCAGCATAGTGGGCCAATATAGTCCTTGTCGAAACAACAACCATTTCATCTTATGGCCTGCTTGGTGAGCCCCACATGCCCCAGCATGTGTAGTCGAAAGGGCTATGTATGCTTCAGTTTCACTTAAACATTTCAGCAACACCCCTTCAGGCGTCTTCTTGAATAACTCATTACCCATGAGTACAAAACTCAACGCCCTGTATTTTGTTTTTCGTTCTGTCGGAGCTCCTGGATTTTGAAGATAGTCCACAATGGGTTTCCTCCAATCCTGGTCTGACAAATTATCAATGAACGAAATCTCGAAGTTTGAGTGATCAGCATATCCTAACCTTGTTGATTCCAAGTCTGTTGGTGATAGACAAGTTGCTCTTATCTTCTCTCGAACTTCGATTGCTCTTTGTAATCTCGTTTTTGAAATTTTATACCCCGATGCAATCTGTGCCAAGTCATTGGCTATCTGATTTTCGACTCTGGGTATGTGTCGAATATTGACACTTTCAAATTGTTTCAACAAACGATTTGCTATCACAAAGTACATAATGAGATTTTCTCTTATGCATTTATATTCCTTTGTGACTTGCTTGATGACTAACTCTGAGTCTCCCATTATTTCGACTCGAGTTGCCCCCAATTCCAACAATATTTCAAGGCCAGTAATTAGAGCTTCATACTCAGCCTCATTGTTCGAACAAGAACCTTCGATTTGGTACTTGAATGTTGTTGGAATTTTATCTGGAGAAATAAGTAAGACTCCTACTCCTGTTCCATTTTTATGGCTGGAACCATCGAAGTAGAATTTCCAAGGTTCTATCTCCACATAATTAATACCCTCGACTTGAATAGAGTGGTCGACTATGAAGTCTGCAACCACTTGTCCTTTTACTGCCTTAAGAGGCATAAAGGTCAAGGAGTATTCAGTCAATGCTAATGCCCACTTGCCAATTCGACTATGCAAGATAGGTTTCGACAACATATATTTGAAAACATCAAAATGAGACGAAACATAAACATCAACTGGTTTTATATATTGTTTGAGCTTTGTACAAGAAAAATACAGACATAGACACAATTTTTCAACTTCGCTATATCTAGTTTCTGCATCATTCAAAACTCGACTGAGATAATAAATGGGTCTTTCGACTCCATTCTCATCCTCTTGGGCTAACATACTTCCCAGAGTTTTGTCAGATGCAGCTATGTACAATCTCATACTCCTATTGCTACAAGGAGGCACCAAAATAGGTGGCTTAGTGAGGTACCCTTTGATTCTGTCGAAGGCTTCTTGTTGCTCTTGCCCCCATTCGAACCCCTCCTTATTCAATCGAAGTAAGGGTGAGAAGGCCTGAGCTTTCCCACTTAGGTTAGATATAAACCTTCTCAAGAAATTTATCTTGCCTAAGAGAGATTGCAATTCCTTCTTATTCGATGGCGCTTTCGCTTCCAGAATTGCCTTCGTCTTGTTCTGATTGATTTCGATTCCTTTCTTGTGGACAACGAAGCCCAAGAAATCTCCAGCTTTTACACAGAACGCACACTTCAAAGGGTTCATCTTCAGACCATGTTCTCTCATTCTTTCGAATGATTGTCGAAGGTGGTCAATGTGACTCTTCCTGGAAACAGATTTTATAACAATATCATCAATATAAACTTGCATAAACGTGTTAATAAAATCATGGAAGATAGTGTTCATTGCTCGCTGGTACGTTGCCCCAGCGTTCTTCAGGCCAAAAGGCATCACTACCCATTCGTAAGTGCCTAAGGCCCCAGGGCATCGAAACGCTGTTTTCGACACATCCTCTTCAGCAATGAAAATTTGATTATATCCTGAATAACCATCGAGCATACTCAGGTATTCGTAGCCAGCGGCAGAATCGACTAGCATTTCCGCCACAGGCATTGGATATTCATCTTTGGGGGTGGCAGCATTCAGATCTCTGAAATCTATGCACACCCTTAATGTGCCATTTTTCTTAATTACTGGCACAATATTTGCAATCCATTCGACATACCTTGTAACACGGATGAATTTGCATTTCAGAAGTCTTTCGACCTCCGTTTTGATCTTCGACAAAATTTCTGGAGCGAAGCGTCTTGGATTTTGCTTGATTGGCTTCTTTCCAGGTTTGATTGGCAACTGAAGTTCTACCAATCCCCTGTCGAGACCAGGCATTTCGTCATAATCCCATGCAAAACAATCTTTAAACTCTTTCAGCAATTGGATTACTTCCAACCTAAGTTCTGGATCAATTTTGGCGCTGATGTAAGTTGGCCTATTCTCTGATCCTTCGCCTAAGTTGATTTCTTCTAAAGGGTCTTGTGCTAACATCTTAATGTTGTTCGCCAAGGGATCCTTTTCGAAGCCCAAAGGCTCATCGTCATAGATCGCGTCGAGCCTCTGTTCCTGCATTTCGACTGGCACGATATCAGGAGGTCTTGGATCGAAATCCTTTCCTGGGCCAACAGCAGATAATTGTTGATCATTGGCCTGTGTGGCCATGTACTTTACTTCGGCTTCGAGAGCCGTTATCATCTTGGTTTCAGCCACATAGGCCGAAATTCGCTTCAGAGATTGTGACTCAGTCATTATCACTGAATTCGCTTCCCCAACCAGTTGGTTGGATACCAGTTAGCCCACTGAATTCTATGTGGGACACGTCCTCTCTGTCCCATTGGAAACCATGCTCAGGATGCAGGTATAGGGAACAAAAGGTGTTTGGCGCTGGCGCCATGTCGAAATCAGGAGCTGGACATGGCCCTATGTGAGCCAAGTTTTTGTCGAAATCTGTTACACCCAAGTGGTTTACTTCGCCAAGGTAGTAACTCTGATCAGCCTCTATGTTTTCGACCAACCCATCTGGGCGCCATAGAAGCAGTCTTTGATGCATCGATGAAGGCACAGCACCTACACCATGTATCCACTCACGACCTAACAAAAGGTTGTAGTTAGGTTTGGCTGAAATGACCATGAACATTGTTGGTCGAAGGATCGACCCAACTTTTATGTCGAGCTGGATCACCCCCATGGTGGTCCCAATGCCTCCCTCATAGTTGGACAGGACCATATTGTGAGGTTTTATTTCTTCATCCCTTTTGCCAATCTTTATTAGCACAGAATGAGGGATAATATTGATAGTGGCCCCACAGTCGACCAATATCTTGTTCACAGTGGTCTCTTCGAGCTTGGCCCTTATGAACAAAGGTTTGAGGTGATTCTTCATCGCCTCTGTGGGTGGCTCGAAGAAGCCATTTTGTTCTTCTGTAGTGCCATTGTCCATGACAAAATAGCACACTGGCCTGTGTCTGGCCATTTCTTGTTCCATCTCCCAGTCACTGGTTTCGACCTCTACTTGTCGATTGAATTCCCTAGGCAGCATTGAAACAACGTTCACCATTATATCCAGAGTATCGTCGGACTCAGCATCATCTTCGTCTTCAACTTCGCTCTGGTTAGGCCAAACTAGCCTGTTGGTAACTGGTTCTCTCTCAAGAGGCTTTCTTTGTTTCCTTTGAGGCACATTCGAACTAGTCTCAGCCTTGGGTTCATTGGCAGCCTCTCTTTCAGCTTTTCGCCTTCTTTGATACCTCCTCCATTGGGATCTCGACATAGGATTTTTTCCCTTGTAGTTGCTGGACACTTGAGCAACCTTGGGTGCAGCAACTTGAGGATCTTTCTTCTGAATTAAAGAGGAACCTCTTGGCACTTCGAAAGAATGCCATTTGTCTTCACTTGGCCTTTTCCGGCCAGATGTTTTGTACCAAGTGTCTACTGGTACATTTGTTGGAGGCCTAAAAGTCGAAGGCCTCTTGTCTTGATTAGAACCCCTTCTGGGATCACGTCGAAGGTCAGAATTCTCCCTTCTCTTGTTCGCTGCTCTCACTCCTTGTATATGCTCAGCAGCTTTTTTATCAAAGATAGAACTACATCTTGGACATAGCATAACCTCTGATTTTTTCTTCTGGCATCTTTGTAAAAAATCTGCCAAGTTTTCGTTTTCCTTAGGGAAAGCCGTCTTATTTGCCTGCTCTTGCCTTATGGCTTCTTCTGAAGCTTTAGGGTCAGAAAGTTCAACCATGTTGATGTTCATGGTATCTTTAGTAGCAAGAGTTAGTTGTTTCATTTGTGTTTCCAGTTTCTCCGTCTGGCCTTGAACAGTGGCCAAGTGGGAACTGGACTTTGGTCCAGTTGTTTGTGCTTCAGCAGTCTTCGACTTTGGATCTTCGACCGCTTTCTGGACAGCCTCGATTGTCTTCCTGGATAAGTTTCCAGAAAAACTGCCAAAGATTGGCATGTTGATGTGGTCCTTAGAGACTTCGACCATGTTAATGCCTGGCTTCTTCGACTGGATCTTGGTAGCCTCTATCATGTTCACCTCAGAGGGTTCTGCATAGTGGGCTTCAGCCTTCATTGGATTGGAGTCGACAGCCATGGGGGATTTGTCAGCAAACTTTAATCTCCCTTCCTCAATAGCGTCTTGCACAAGATTCCTGAAAAGAAAACATTGAGAAGTTTTATGGCCCAGAAAATTATGATATTTGCAAAAACCTCTCTTCTTTCTTTGATCAAGAGGAGGCACTTTTACCCCAGGGGGTACTATCATTTGGCCATCTTTAACTAGTAAGTCGAATATTTCATCACATTTTGTGATGTCAAAACTATAAGTCTTTTTTGGGAACCTATCATTGGTCTTGTCTGGACCAATGGGATTTTTCCCATTTGAGGGGACTAACTGTTTACAAGAGTATGGAGGCCCTTGTTTTAGTTCTGCTAAATCGACTTCTCCTTCCTCGACAGCTAAAGTATCGTCGAAGGATTCTAGCTCTTCGTCATCCATCTCAACGTAAGCTATTCTCTCTCTCTTGTGAGTTTTTGTTGCCTTAGCTTTTTCAGCTTTAAGGCGTTCGACTTGTCGAACTCTATCGGCCAGTTGGGCCATGTCTCTTAGGTACTGGGTATCTAGCTTCTTCCTAATGGAATAGTCTAAACCGCCTGCGGCCATTTCGACCAGCTCATGTTCTGGCACTTGTGTAAAACATCTCGCCTTAAGCAACCTAAACCTATTAAGATATTCGTCTATAGGTTCAGTGAAACGTCTCTTCACACTCGCCAGTTCTTTCAGGCTTATCTTGGTTTGCCCCATATAGAATTGCTCATGGAACAATCTTTCCAATTGGGTCCAATGGTGGATCGAATTGGGGGGGAGAGTTGTAAACCAAGTAAAAGCGTTCTTGGTTAAGGAACTTGGGAAGTATTTGATTCTTAGGTTTTCATTATTTGAAATGTCTCCTGCTTCGATCAAATACCTAGCCACATGTTCGACAGTAGATTCTGTCGTGTCCCCAGAGAACTTAGTAAATTTGGGGACTTTGGTTCTAGGGGGTAAGTCAGTTTGTAACACATATTCTGACAAAGGAGAAGTAAAGTTGGGCCTTCGAAAGCCCATGTTCATCCCATTTTGAGTCATGATCCTTTCGATCATGGTTGCCAGATTATTTTCCAAACCCATGTTTTGGTATTGGACATGCTGAACAACTTCGTCAGCATTTTGGTTTCTGTTAACTAACCTTACCTCTGGGGCTATTACCCTAGGTTCTTCGACAGGTTGTTCTACAGGCTGTTGGGCCTGATTAATGGTGGTTTCTTCCTCTACAAATATCCCCTGATTTCCTCTTATTTGCGCCCTTTGGGGCTGTCGAATAGGTGGGGGTACTCCAAAGAAGTCAGCCAAACGCGTCATTTGCGCTGTAACTTGCTGATTCGACTGAGTAGTATTTTGTATTAGAGGATTTAGCACTGTACTCAAAGTTTGTGTCAACATTTGCACCATATCATGGTTGCTTTCGTCCATCTGTTGCCTCAAGGCTGCTGTCGAGGCATTTGTAAGGCCATGGGCTACTTGGGACGTTCCTCCTAAGAGTTGGGTCCTATTTCTATTCGCCATGCCTACTCCAGAGCCTTGGAGTGGCGAAGTGGCACTCACGAAAGGGTCTGAATAAGTGGACGCAGCATTCGTCAGGCTTGCCAATTCAGAAGTTGGCATACCATAGAATGGAATAAATCCTGGGGGAACCACTGGCCTTGGGCCAGTATTTCCCCTTGGAGGGGGGGTTCCCAAAGTCATTCTGGGGCCTGTTAACGAAGTTATTGGCCCCGTCGTTGTGACTGACACTGCTGGCATCGAACCAACATTCGTCGCTTCACTAACGGTCATATTAACCGTTGCTCCCACACTTGGTGGTGGAATTTCATTATTGTTTGGCGGATTCGCCATCTCTTCCCTTCTTCTGGCAGTATTATTATCGTTGGTGTATATTCTACCACTCCTCAATAACATACAACTCGAAAAGATGAGATTTTTTCAACAATCAACACACAGTCCCACCGGGTGTGCCAATTTGTTTACCTGGGGATTTGGTAAACAACCGCTGATCCTCCAAATGGTTACTTATTTGGTTACTCGCAGGATCGATCAGATTGATCCTATGGACATAGGTTGATTTTGAAGTTTAGTTAATGTGTGGATAAGGCTTTAAGTAAATTGTTTAAAGTAAATTGCATAAAGGAAAAGGCTTGGTAAAATAAACAAGGCTTGAATGTAAAGGTTCGACGGGAATCTTAAAGGGAAAAAGCATGTAAAATACTGGAAAAGTAAATGACTTGAATTGATAAATTGGTGTTTCACACATACATTTCTCAACAATTCGTTCGCTCACACTGGGTACTTGAATCTAAATGAGTGACTATGTATCTATTGTGAACACACGCGAGAAACTACACGTCTACTCCTATTTATACAAAAACATTCCAAGTAACCGTCGGGCAGTTACACTGCTTCGAGATCAGGCCACTTGTCACGTTCTCCATGCTCGACGCTCCAGATCCTTGCACGTTCGCACGTAGTAACCGCTGGAAACCGTTTTCCCTCCAAAGCTTTGAATTTCAAACTGCTCCACTCTGGACCATCGAACACGTTCGTCAAGAGACGTCTTCGACGAAAACTTCTTCGACGTCGAAGGCAATCAGCCTTCTTCCTTGGAAGAAATCTTCTAAGTATTTTGCCATCTTTCGACGGTCATTTCGACAGGCTTAGCCAGTCGAAAGCATCTTTCAGCTTTTCATGGCTGCCATCAATTGAAACAAAGGTGTCGAATTTAGGAGCCAACACTAATACAGAAAAAAGAAAAAAATTAGTTTCATGCAATGTCTAAATAATGAATTGAAACATAAACAAATTAGAAGTATTTATTTTGCATCTTTTGTTGGGAGTTTGATACATGTGAAACATGTACTGAGACTAGATATCAATTTGCAATCTGTATGTTAGGTAAATACATGTAATATGTGGATGGATCCTTGAGAAGTTGCGAAACCTTGAGGCGATCAAAATTTCATTCTCAATTTTTTTTATAAGCTTACTTATAAAACTCTTGTGTTTCACTAAGGTTGGCTCCAAACCTTGTTGATATTGAGCTTGAGATGGAGCATTTTCCTATTGGTGATCTTACTTCATTCAACGGGGTTTCTCTAGTAGCATTGATGCATTATATTGGTAACGCGAATTTATCCATGTATTCATCATTATATTTGTAATGTTAGTTGGTTAATTCTTGTTAGTTGTTATTTGGACTTTAGCTTGTATTTAGGTTTGAGCATGTTGTCTATATAAAGGGTCATTACTTTGTAATCCACATAACTGCAGTAACAATAATAACAATTTCAGTTTAAGAGTTAGTTACACTAACTAACTCAACAATCTCTCTCTCTCTCTCTCTTCTTCTCTCTTTTTCTTCTTGTTTTTCACAATATTCATCTTTCTTGAATCCTTTGTTCCAACAAATTGGTATCAAGAGTTTGTTTGCGATTCATAGAGAATCTAATGGCAAACGGATCTACAACCTCAACACAATTTCCAGCAAATCTTCCGGTTTTCAAAGCTGAAAACTATCAAAAATGGTGGCACAAATGAAGGTTATTTTCAGATTTCAAGATGTTGTAGAAATCGTGAATGATGGAATGTCACAACTGGAGGAAGATGCTATGGAAGCCCAGAAAGCTGCCCACAAAGATCAGAAGAAGAAAGATGGCAATGCGCTGTTCTTGATTCACCAGTGTGTGGATTATGATGTGTTTGAGAAGATAATCGAAGAAGAAACAGCAAAAGGAGCTTGGGAAAAGTTGAAGTCTTTGTATGGTGGAGATGAGAAATTGAAGAAGGTGAAGTTGCAGACTCTGAGAAAGCAGTATGAGATGCTGCAGATGAAAGTGGATGAATTTGTTTCAGCATATATCTCAAGAGTGGTGATGCTAACAAATCAGATGAAGACGTGTGGTGAAGCGGTAACAAGTCTGCAGAAGATAGAAAAGGTATTAAGATCTCTAATTGCAAATTTTGATTACTTTGTTGTAACAATCAAAGAGGCCAAGAATCTATTTGAGATGAAGTTGGAAGAACTTCAAGCTTCTTTGGAGGCTCGTGAAATGAGGTTGCAGCAAAGAAACTCAGAAAGGGAGAAGACAGCTGAACAAGCATTGCAATCAAGATTCAACAAGAAAGCTGGAAAAGAGAAATTGAAGCAGCGTAAGAATCTTGCTGGTGATGAGAAGTCAAGCAAGAATACTTATTCGAAAGGAGTGTGCAACAAGTACTCTGGGAAGAAAGTTGACACGAAAGGGGTGTAATATTACAATTGTCAAGGTTTTGGTCACTATGCTAGAGATTGTCAAAGCAAGAAAGCTGCAAGGTCGAAAGATAGTGATGAAGCTCAATATGCATGAGCTGGAATTAGTGATTCTGATGATGTGTTGTTGTTGGTGAACACTCAATCGAACACTAAAAAACAACAACATGTGGTATCTGGATTCAGGATGTAGCAACCATATGACTGGCAATAAAAACTGGTTTACCAAGTTAGATGAGTCAATCGAAAAGGTGATAAAGTTTGCAGATGGAAGACATATCAAATCAGGTGGTAAAGGAGACATTTCGATTATCAGGAAAGATGGTTGAAAGGCTACTATCACTGAAGTTCTGTATGCACCTTCGATGACAAGTAACATGATAAGTGTAGGTCAATTACTTGCAAAAGGCTTCAATATGAAGTTGGAGAATAATCAGATGAAGGTATATAGGGATGATGGGAGGCTAATCATGAAAGCACCATTGGCGGAGAACAAAACCTTCAAAGTCGAACTCAACACATCAGATGACAAATATATTGCTTCAACTGTAGAAGAAGACAAGAACTGGCTATGGCATCACAAGTATGGACATCTAAACTTCAAAAGTTTATGTATGCTCAATCAGAAGAAAATGGTGCTTGGGTTGTCGTATGTGAAGGAACCAAAGCAAATATGTGAAGAATGATGCAAAGCTAAGCAGGAAAGGAAGGAATTCAAACGTGATTTGCCTATAAGGTCAAGGCAAAAACTGGAGTTGGTTCATTCAGATGTATGTAGACCTTTCGAAGTAAAGTCTAATGGAGGTAACATGTATTTTCTTACTTTTATTGATGAATTCACCAGACATATGTGGATTTACCTCATTGAAAGGAAGAGTGAGGTATTCATACAGTTCAAGAAGTTCAAGTTGCACGCTGAGAAACAAAGTGGCTGCAAATTGAAAAAGTTAAGAACTGATGGCGGTGGTGAATATACTTCAGCAGAATTTGCCAGATTTTGCAATGAGGGAGGTATAGAGCATGAGGTTGTTTCACCCTATACGCCTCAGCATAATGGAATCGCTGAGAGAAAGAATAGAAGTTTACTGAACATGACCAGATGTATGTTGAAAGCTAAGAATATGCCTAAGAGATTTTGGGTTGAAGCAGCTTCGACATCAGTATACATTCTTAACAAATGCCCAATGAAGAAGATGGTCGAAAAGACACCACATGAGGCTTGGACAGGGTCGAAGCCAAATGTAAGTCATCTTAGAATTTTTGGATCAATGTGTTTCAGGCATGTACCTGAACAATTGAGAAAGAAGTTGGATGATCGAAGTGAAGTCATGGTGCTCATAGGTTATCATTTGACTGGTGCATACAAGTTGTATTCACCAATCAAAGACAAGCTAGTGATCAGTAGAGATGTTCTTGTAGACGAAAGTAAAGGATGGGATTGGAGTCGAAGTGCAGCTCAACAGGAATCAGACACGGCCACAACTGTGTTCGAAGAAGATGAAGCTTCGACAAGTCAAAATGAACAAGGTGATACTTTGACTGGTCGAAATGAAGAACCACCTGTGCAGAATGAAAGAAGATCCACAAGAACAAGAACTGAGTCAACTAGGCTGACTGGATATGAGAGGTTTCCAGATCAAGCAATAGATGCTGATGGTGACTTAATTGAAGAAGCCATGATGATGGCTGAAGCAGAACCAATTAACTTAGGTGAAGCCTTGAGCAATTCGAATTGGTGTGTGTGATGCGGTAGGAGAACTGACTTGAGGTTTTGCGTTTTATCGCAAATGTTGCGGTTAGAAAAAGTCGCCACCGACTTTTATTTTATCCAAAAGGAAAGGTGAAAAAACACAGGAAAGACCTTTGAGATTGTTTCTTGAGTTCGGGGGGTAGATTATGAAAAGGGAAGGTATTAGCACCCTTTTCATCCATGGTTTTCCATGGGCTCTTAGTTACTTGCTTTGGATCACTTGCTTTTGTTTGTTTGAAATTGTGTTTGGTGTGGTTTTGAAAGTATTTTGTAAAAGAGGCCATTCGTTTAGGCAATCTTTGTAATGATTCTTGTTCGTAAGAATGTATACAAAGACTTTTGACTTTTTGAAATTTTTTTCAATATTTGTAGGATGTTTTTTGAAATGTATGTGTTTGTTTTGAAAAATAGCAAGGATTGTTTATTTGAAATGGAGCAAGTAACTAGAAGCTATCTACCTACTCAAATGTCTTTCTTGTACATTTTCTAATCCTTTGACATTGTTGGCTTACCATTGATTTGGTAAGCAACCCTATCTTTGGATGTAAACGGGACGGGCGTGGGTCATCGTATAACCATGATTAGCAATGTTTGCAAAGTATCTTAGCATTTTGAGGGGCTAAGATCATTTTATAAGGCAACTTTTGAATAACGTCATCGAGGGACTATGATCTTATATTTGTTTGTTTTTCCAAGATACTTCGTATGCGTAACATAACCATTTATTTTAGGCAACCAAGTGGGAGAAACCCTAAGGGTGCTTGTGTGCAAAGTATATCATTTTCATGCTTTTGATCTTGCATTTAGGGTTTTCTATTTGTTTTGTTTCGTTCTTGTCATACAAACCCTAATTACTAATCATGGCATATGAAAGCAATAAATTGCGTAATGTAAATATACTAAGCTATTACAACAATTTTATGGGAGGGGGGAATACAAGTTTGAGTGGGGATTTGCACAAATATAGAGCTAAATACATTATTACAACCAAATCGAATTTGCGCGAATTAAAATAAATATAATACAATATTTAAAATGTAATGCAATGTAATGTACATGTAAAGAGATTTTTGATGTCTTATTTTTATGTAAAAGAATATTTAATTTAAACCTAAAAATATAAAGAAAAAGATTTAATTTTTTGAAAGGGGTTTAACCCTAATTTTATTTATGAGAAAATAAAGTTTCTATATTATTATTTTTGTACATTTTCTTGTATGAAATAATAAATAATATTGTATATAAATATTAAAAATTAAATATATGCAAAAAAAAGGTATTTGTAAGTATGAAATGTAAAATAAAAATATTAAGTTTATTTAATTATATTTATAAGTTTATTAAGAAAATAAATTATATTTTATCAAAATAAACTATATTTTTTATGTGAGAAATAATAAAAAAATAAAATAAAAGTGTAAAAATAATTAAATTATTTTTTAGGGTTTTTTATCATCAAAGAAAATAATTTAAAGTATTAAATATAAAAATGAAAAAGTAAAATATGAAAGAGTTAACAGGGGGTGAGATAGCAAATCAATGGTAGTGCTAGCAAAAACAAAAAGCCCAATACAGCTTCGTCCCTGTCCTGCCTTCTCCTTCCTCACACTATGGCCGGTTCAACCTGTAACTTCCTCATGCTTGCATAAAAATGAAAACTTATAACATGAAAAGTGTAGCATTTGAACTCACGATTCCAACCATATAAACTATGTAATCTAACTATCAAAGATCAAAGAGAATTTTGAAATCCCTAAATCCTAACCTAAAATTTTCAGAGATTTCAACCTCCAAATTCTCTTAGCGCAAGTAATATAAATGTAAGATAATGATATGTACAACTTTGTTATGATGAGAACTACATTTTTTATTCACAGATCGTGACCTGAGGTTGACTGTACAAGGAGACATAGTTTGAAAAATTACCTCCTTCAGCTGGAATCGTGTATGGAAATGAAGGGACTTTGATGGAGGCCTGATGATTGCTTGAGCTTCCTTGAGCTTCCCTGAATCTATTCCAACCCTTACCTTGCTCTGAAAGTGTCTAGAACTCCCTGACCAAGTCCAACTGCAAGCTTCAAAGTTAACAATGGAAAATGGTGAAATAGAGGTTACAGAACAGGGATGATGGTTTGGATTGACTAGGTATCAAGTATGTAAGATGTTTGGATGATCTAAACACAAAACGCACGAGCCAAATGGATGTTGGATATGTTTATGCAGAAACTGTATATTTTGGACAATTTTTGGTGCTTTTCTTTATCTAAGTGTTTTAGGCCTTTCCTTGGTGTTCTATGTGTTGTATATCCTTTGCATATTAGTATAGAAATGGTTTTAAGTCAGCTCTCTATCAGCTGTACAAGCCCTGGCCTTTTTGCAACTTTTCTTGTACTTGAAGCAAAGTGACAAGACAAAACTCTCATGCTTGTACCAGCTTGCTTAGGGTTGGTATTTCTTCCCTACAAGTTGCCTTTGGTCTGTGGTACTTGCATGTATCAAGGAGACAGGTCCAATGCTCAAGATTACAAAGTTTGCAAAAGTTTCCCTTTATGAAAATGGCAATGGAACCTTTTGGCCAAAAATGGAATTACAAGTTGTGTAAAAGTTCAAAAGCATGGATAGAGGCTTTGTCAACTGAGTATGCATTTAATTAATGAGTGTGTAGCAAGTTTAGGACATGTACAGCATGAAATAGCCATCATAGGTTTGATTTGCAATTTGGTTCTTCATGAAATTGCTTGAACAAAAAAGTGAGAAAATGCCAATTTCCTCTCTTCGATTCTCCCTACTCAAAAATGATCCTGGAGAGTTCTTGGACATCTTGGAAAGCTTGCAATGTTTTCTATAATCCATCTTTGAAATTAATTTTGAGATACCTCTTGGAACTAGATGAAAACTTTCCATGAAGTTGGGTCCAAAACCTGCCTAGATTAGAGCAAAATTTCACTAAGTTAAGAAGTTCATGACCATGTATTCACAAATTTATATCTTGAGATCCAAGCATCTTTAGGGAAAAGTTTGTGAAGTAAAGTTGTATATTTCATGGAGGTTTGCAACTTTTATGTTGGGAATTTTCTTTGAATCAAAATGCATCATGGTGAAAAAGTGGTGTAAAGTTGAGAAAAAATAAGAAAATTTTTATACTTAGAAAAATTCTAAGTTATGAAAAATTTCAAATTAAAACCCTAAATTTCAAATTTGGTTTTCTTGGTGAACAAGTTTCACATTTGGGAATGTTTTGATGAATTATGACCCTTGGTATTTGATTTTGACCAAAAAGTCAAAGTTTGACTTTTGATCAGTTGACTGGAAATTTCATCTATCAATCCAATGAAATTGAAATGTTTTGAGCCATGTAATTAAGTCAAGATGATGCCATTGAATCCTTGAAATCATGCTTGAACTTAATTGGTCATTTGCTAGGTTAAAAATCAGAAATTGCCCTTTCTCAGTCAAAACCCTAATTTTGACCATTTTGCCCTTTTGATAATTTGATCAAATTTCTTGAGGAATTGTGATCCAAACTTGACCAAATGATTCATGTGAATCTAAAATGTTGATGTGGATCAAAAATTATGAAGTTTGACTGTAAATTGGCCATGGTTGACTTTTTCCCCAATACAGTTGATTTTTAGGTCAACTGTCCAATTGATTGATAAAAAATATGGTTCAAGGCTTGAAACTTGTCATGAGCAACCTTAGGGGTCCAAAATGATGTATGAAAGTCACATGAAGCATTGATGGTCCAAAAATCCTTGTGCAAACTCAAACCCTAATTTTGGGTTATCAGTGCAAGATGAGATGTCCTGAGCTGAGCAAACCCTGATCTTGTCTTGAGTCAAAGATGTCTTGTGAGAAAAAACTTGATAAATGAGAGGGCAAATTTTGGGGTACAATAGTGTGAAGCCATGGAAGAAGAACTTAGATCCATTGAGAAGAACAACACTTGGGAGCTTTTCGAAAGAACCAACAAGAAACCAATTGATATGAAATGGATCTACAAGGTGAAACAAAGGCCAGATGGTGAGATTGCAAAGTACAAGGTAAGACTGGTGGCCAGAGGTTTTCTATAACAACTAGGTATTGACTTTGATGAAGTGTATGCGCCTGTTGCTAAGATCGAAATAATCAGGATTGTTGTTTCGATAACTGCATATAGAGGATGGAAAATGCACCAACTTGATGTGAAGTCAGCATTTTTGAATGGGCCTCTGGAAGAAGAAGTCTATGTAACTCAACCACTAGGGTTCGACGTCAAAGGGAAGGAGTCAAAGGTTTACAGATTGAGGAAGGCTCTCTATGGCTTGAAACAAGCTCCTAGAGCTTGGAATAAAAGGATAAATAGCTTCCTAATCGAAGCAGGGTTCACAAAGTGTGTCTCTGAACATGGAGTGTATGTAAATTATGTATAAAGAGCCAATCAAATCATTTTATGCCTCTATGTTGATGAATTACTCATTACAGGAGCATATGAAGCTGAGATAATGAAGGTAAAGTCAAAGTTATTGCAGGAACTCGAAATGTCTGATTTAGGGAATCTTTCCTACTTCCTGGGAGTGAAATTCAAAGACATCGAAGGACGAGTTTTCTTGCATCAAACAAAGTATGCTCAAGATATATTGAAGAGGTTCAATATGAGCAACTATAAGGAAGTTGTTACTCCATTAGAGACTAGAGCAAAGCTGAAGAAGGAATCGAATGATGAGTTTGTAAGTTAGACCCTTTACAAACAAATCATTGGATCATTGAGGTATCTTTGTGTTGTACCCCAAAATTTTCCCTCTCATATTTCTCAAAACATTTCAAGAAAGATACTCAAGTTGCTCAAGGTAGTCCAAGGGTTGACCAGACAAGCTCTCTCCTAAGACAGTCTACCTCAAATTAGGGTTTCATGTTGCATCAAGACACTTGAGTCAAAGGGATCCCAAATTCTCACCATTGTCCTAATATGTTCTCAAGATCATCCATGTCAAATTTCAAGCCCTACAGAGAAAGTTTGCTCAGTCAATTGCTCAAAGACCTGAAAATCGACTGTGCTAGGGCAAAAGTCAACTGTGACCCCCATACAGTCAAGCCTCAAGATTTTTGGTCAACATCCTCATTTTGAATTATATTTAATAATTTGATCAAGTTTTGATCATGATCCATCAAGGATTGCTCATAATTCATCAAGACTCAAAAGTTGCTAAATTAGGGTTTTGTAGGAAAAGTCACTCAACTTTGACCAAGCATAACTTTCTCTTACTTTATGAGAAATGACCCATCAAAATCTCATTTTGAAGAGGATGAAATTCTCTATAATCCATATTCAGCTCCCAAGTTCAAAATATGCACTCACAAGAAGTTATGAATTTGGACATTATAGGTCATTTTGAAAAGTCAACAAAAACACCTTTTTTGTAAAAGGTTCATACATGAGCATGGAATACCAAATTGATATGGGACCAAAAGGTTTGCTTAGAGGACATCTCAAGATTTCTAAAAAGTCCAATAACACCTTCAAATAGTCAAAATTGAGGAAGTTATGCATTGGTGAAGTTGACCTTTTTTGCAAAATTGTCAAAAGTCAACTATGCCTAAAAATGCAATTCTTGCCAAATGGGCCCAATATTTTGCACTTGTTTTGAGTTGGAAACATGGTCCACGAGCCCTAGCCTTTTCCACTTGTCATTATCTTGTTTTTATTATTTATTTTGATTTTTATTTGAATTAAATCATTTAAAATCAAAACAAATCATAGAAAATCCAAAATATTGAAAACTCAATATTTTTTTACATGTTTCAGGTTTTAATGTCCAGCTAGCATAAGATCAAATTAGTGTAAAGGCTTGGAGTGCACAAAAAGATTGGTTTTAGGCTATTTTTGGAATGATTTTAAAGTGAATCAAATCAAGATCAAAGACATTGATGGAGGAAGATTGAGGCCAGGTTTTCAACCCTAATTCATTCCTCAGTACATAAGGATGATGTGCGGACCTAAAGCAAGGCTAGAGAGAGGCGTGTGAACCAGGACCAAACTTGAAAAAAATAAGAAAAAGTGTTGAATCGAATTCCTAGTTCCAGGTAGTTACAGGCCTTCCTGACCATCCCAATCACTTCTTGGGAGTGTAGGCAAGTGAAACCAATCAAGAACAAGTCCTTTCCAGTACCAAAACACGCTGTAAGTCGTCCACGACATGGCTTCTTTCTTGAATTCGAATTATATCATTCTGATACTTATAGCATAAAATGATTGTATATTATTGTTCACCATCATATTTACAAGCTTTCTGTAATATTCAATTGTGTTTTCATGGCCTATATTGGATTTCACCATTATTAGGGTTTCTTGCTTCGATTTGGGATCTTCGTTTACAGGCAAAATTGGGCCATGAAAGGGCCAACATTGAACTCAGCAGGTCCAGACGAAGCTATTCATGGCCCTAGTTTTTATTTATCTTGCTCATGGTTGATTTTAAGAGAATGCAGGTTTGTAGTGACGGACGAATGTCCGTAGGTAAAAGTCTGGGACTTTTACCCACGGAGAAGGGAAGAAGATGATTAGCTGGCACCTTTCCATTGGATCATTTGAATTTCCGCGCGAATTTATTTTGTTTTATTTGTTCTTAATATAATAATTGATGTTTATGTTATATACAAACAAAACAGCCAGCGCAGATAGTAGTTGTAACACCCCCTTCTAAATAACCCGCGAATATATTAATTAAATCAGAGTAACATGGAAAACAAGGATGTCACAATTCAAGATAAATATAAAAACCTCAAATCTGCAGTTGTCATGCTTTACTGAAGGAATTATTAAGATAAATATTCAAATCAATATCATGTTCTACACAGCGGAATGTCTCAAAACTGGAATAACTTCACTTCATAAGTATTCCCAACATAAATTAAACAATAGAGTATAAAATAAAACTCATCATTCAAACGTTTCCCCCAGTGTTATAACCTATCAGAGCACGACACTGACACACGGACTTAAAGTAACATAGCTCTAGAGCCATCCTCACTGTTGTACCCCAAAATTTGCCCTCGCATTTTTTCCTCAAGAAATAACAACTTCAGGCTTTTCCTGATTTTTCAGACTGGCTCAAGAATCGGTCAAACAGACTTTTCTCGTCAGCCAAGCAAAATTAGAGTTTTACTGATTTTCATGGCTCTGGAATGTTTCAAACAGTTGGTTTAGGGTTTTTGTTGATTTTGGCTCAACTTTGATCAGGCGAACGTTCTTTAGTATTTAATCAAGAATTAGGGTTTTGTGGGCACGTTCTCAGAAGGATTTAAATTCTACAACACTTTGCAAGTTATTCCGAGATTTGGGTTGAATTCGCATTGTTTGATTTAATTAGTAAAAGAATGCATTTGGATTGAATTCACGATTGTTTGACTGAATCAGTAAAGGGTTGCATTGGGGTTGGATTTGCGATGTTTGATTAAAGTCATAAAAGGGAAAAGCGTCCGGACAATTGTTGTGATTGACTTTTGTCTTGCTCTGGATGTTTGAAACGCCAGGTTTAACTGATCAAATGCTGAAGCATTGTTTATTTAATTACTTATTATTCTAGGATTAAAAGATTGGAATTTATTTTCCATTTATTATAATTCAAAGAATTTTAAATAATAAATAAACAATGAAGGATAAAAAATATTTAATTGGATAAAAACTTTTTATTTACTTTTAAATTATTCGTACAATTATTGTTTACAATTTGTTTACAACAATAATTTTATAGTAATTTAAACCTAAATAAAACTATCCTAAACATTTTTTCTAATCTTCATTTCTTCATCTGCTATCCCTTGCTCCAGTGCTCCATTCAAATTTTTTATCTGCAAATGAAAAAAAAAAGGAAAGTCAATAGCAGATAAATAAAAGAGACAGATATAAAATTCATCATTAAGGGCAACTGTTTGGGATCAGTTAACCCTCTCTGCAAATCACGGGATTTCTCCCGGTTCACAAAGAGGGATGAATGTTTATTTGCTAAAAATGAATGCACAAAAGTCAAAATTGCACAATTCAAAAATTGTCAAACTGCATAGTTCAATACAAACAGAAAATCTAAACTGAATCACAACTTTCAAACCATCCAAAAAACTGTCAAAGTACAAGTTACTGTCACAAGGCTACCCAAGCTATCAAAAAGAAGATTTAGAAAGATATCAAGAAGCACAAAATCTGGAAGATATGAAAGGATATGCAGTGAAACATGATATGCAAGCAACATACTCATTTTCATCATTTCCCAAGTTGCCCTTTCAGAAAAGCAAAAAGCATAACAAATTTTAATGTTTTTGTACTGGAGAGAGAAGAAAAAAGAAGAAGAAAGCAGGTTACAAGGCTTTAGGCAGGGAGAAAAAAAATATAAAAACAAACTGAAGACAGTACAGTAAGGAGGGAGAGAAAGATATCAAAAAACAGAAGCAACAACTCAAAAAATGGCCTCCACCTGCTGAAGCCTAAAAACAGCAGAAACCTCACAAACCTGAACCAAAAAAGTTTAAACCTGCAAGGCCATAACTAATGCAAGCACCAAGCATCCAAAAGACCAAACCAACAATCTGAAAACACATAACCTGTATACCCTGTCAAACAAATATACAAAAACTGTCCAAGATGAAGAGCAAACCAGTAAACACCAGCCTGTGCTGAACCTGTATAAACCAATTCACAATAACCAGAACAAAGCTCATTAACCTGTCAAACGCCTTAAACCAACAAGCGTGGAACCTGTCAAGGCCTAACCTAAAGGCTTAAACAAGCTTAAAACCAGATAACCTGCATATGCCAATACCTGCCTGAACAACACAAGCAAAAAAACCTGTGAAACCTCATAAACCTGAGCCTGTCAAGTGCAAACAAGCTTAAAGCCATTAACCTGCTGAAGCTCTAAACCTGCCTATCATCAAACTCAAAACAACCAAAGCATAAACAAGCTAAAGCCTGTCTAGGACCAAACTTGCAATGGCCTAAAAACCCAAAACCAGTAAAACCTGTTCAAGTTCATAACCAGCCTAAAGATATCCAAACCTGAGCTCCCAAAAGGCCAAGGCCTGTGACCCTCAAGCCCTCAAAAAGTTTTGTCATTAGCAAATCAAAGCGTCCAACAAATAGCCAACAGAAGTAAGGAATAGGCAACTCAGTGACAAGCACAGGCCCTCAGAAGGGTCATCACAAGGCAGCGAAAAGGCAAGCATACAGAGGTATCGAGGCAGTAAAAAGAAGCAAATCAAAAGGCATCATACAAAAGGCAAGCATACAGAGGCAACAAAGTCAAGCCAACGAGGAGAAGAGATAAAGAAGTATACAAAGGTTTTCAGGCCATAACCATCATAAAACCTAAAGAAAAGGCAAAGGTACCAGGAAGCTCAAAGAGTTCATCAACACCGCATCCCCGCCGGTAAGCTTCCGGAGCGCCACCTACCCTACCTCTCCTCCATCTCCAGAAAACGAAGGTAGTACGCCTCTCTCTCTCTTTTTCTTCCGCCACCTCAATAATAACAAAAGTTTAAGGTCAAAGTTCAAAACGAAATAAGCATGCAATTCGTAAAAGAGTATAAAACATCAAAATTAAACCTTGTTTTCGTAAGACCACTGGGCTCGAGCTATAGAGGAAGGAGAGTTTAGGGGGTAGCGTTGGTGGCTCAGGCGAGGAGGCGCTGTTCAAACAGCCATGGCCAAAGGATGAAGAAGATGAACGAAAAAACGAACGAACGGCGCGCTTCTGTAAACCCTAGCGTTCCCAACTGAAAACAAATAATCTAACCCTAAAACTTGTTTCAAGCAAATGGGCCTAACACATTTCTCCAGCATCTAAGCCCACTGCGTTTCTAATCACACCCTTTTTTTTATTACTCATTCTGTTTGATTAGTATGGGCCTAATGCCCTTTTGGCCCATTCAAATCTCCAAACTTTTTCAGCATATCAAACTTTTTTTCTTTTGTTAGATAAATTAACATAACATTTTTTTTACATTAATAATACTTTTTTTCACATGAAACTAATATTTTTTCCTTACTATTAAACTCACATTTTCTTTTTGAATATTGATTTTTTTCTTAAGATAATACTTTTCTTTTATTTCTAAAAATACTTTTCTTGTACATAATCAATACACTTTTTTATATACATAATTTAATTTCAATTTAAAACATTTAATTAAAACATTCTTTTTGTATATATTAAAGAATATACAAGATTACAAAAGATTAATTAAATAATTTTAATTTCTTTCTTTAAGTTAACCATACCTTAATAATACATTAATTTCACATCTCTAACCTGTAAATAATTACATACGCATATACACGTACACTTACACAATATACTTATATTTGATACATTATACATTTGCTTATTTTGTATATTCGTTACATTTACATTTGATCGCAAATTCGATTTGGTTGTAACTTATTGGACACTACATTCCTAAAGTCTCATCCCCATTTGTGAATATTGTACCCCCACTCTCGGATACTTATTTTGTAATAGCGTAGATTTTACATTTTCGCAATTTACCGTTTTCAATTATACCATGGTTAGACCTAGGGTTTGCATGTACATAAAATCAAACGCTAGATAACCTAATACAAGACAAATACATGAAATCAATACACAATCACACTTGCACCCTCTAGGGTAATCCCACATGTTGCCTTCCAAAATGGGCCATGCTTGCACGTCGAGTATCTTTGGCAAAACAAATTCAAATGATCATAAGTCCCTCGATGACGCTTTCGAAAGTTGCCTAAATCGAATGATCATAGTCCCTTCAAAGAAAATTGCCAAAGACACTTGGCATCATTGCATTCATGGTCCATACGATGACCCGCGCCCGTCCCGTTAAACATCCTAAACGCAAGATTGTCCACCAAATGCAATGGTGGAACAAAATTGTTAAAAAGGGTTGAAAACATAGAGAAAACCTTTGAGTACAATAGGGTAGACAAAACTCTTAGTTACTTGAGATCAACTTGCAAAAACACTTTCCTTCTTTTCAAAAACCACATTCCACAAACACTTTCAAAACAAACTCTCAAAACATTTTGAAACATCTTTTCGAAAAGATACACACCTTTGTAAAACATTCGAGTAAAGAATTATTACAAGGGTAGCCTAAGACAAGGCATCTTCTTCCAAAACATTTTCAAAAAACACACACACATACACACCATTTTCAAGCAATCGAAAATCAAGGCAAGTGATCCAAAAAACCAAGTAACTAAGAGCCCATGGATAACCATGGATGAAAAGGGTGCTAATACCTTCCCTTTTCATAATCTACCCCCCGAACCCACGAAATATCTCAAAAGGTTTTTGCTGTGCTTTTTTAACCTTTCCTTTAGGATAAAATAAAAAGTCGGTGGCGACTCTTGCTCAACCGAACAAGTGCGAATACAAACGCAAAACACTAGTCAGTTCTCCCACCGTATCACAGAACTGGAGACTCTGCTGGGGATTCTGAGAAGTGGGGTTACCTTAGGGTTTAGATCACCTTTACTTTCTTGCTTTGTTTGACTTGATTGCTTTATCTTTTGGGTTCTTGTTTGGGTTTGTTGTAAATCCTACACCCGGATTTGGGGCACCTTCTTAGGTAAATAGCAAAAAACTGTGAGGGAACTGTGTGGGGTATACCGACATAGTTGAAGCAGTAAGCTATGTTAGTGTGGCATATTTGTGAGTACCGGTAACCCTTGAGTTCAGTCAAGGAGAGTACGGGGCCGCTGAGTGATGTCGTGAAGCACTAACGAACTCTTAGAACCTTAATTGACCATCTTAGCCTTTTTAGGGGTAGTGAGATGACCGACTTTGGTGCAGTCCGAAGTTGGTAGATACTCGATACTACACTCATTTGAGGGTTGTTTTCTTGGAATATTTTGGTCGCCAGTTAAGTGGCTAAACCGAAACAATGAACACAGAAAACAATCCAATGATATTGAGCTCTTTAGAACCCAGTTTCTATTTTAGGACAGGATGAGCCAACTAACTTCAAGAGGGTACTTACCTAAACCCCATGCAAGCCTAAACCTAAGGACTTGTTTGCTTTGTGTGAATATGTTTGTCTGTATATACACTCACTTGCTTGTCGCATACATGTACATAACATCATAACATCATACCATAGCATTTTCAATAACCATTTCAAGGATCCCGAGGGTTCTTTTGATGCAGGGTTACATTGAACCAGACGTCTACCAAGGGGCAAGGGGCAAGAGGTTTTTCCTCTAACCAATGCCAATCAAAGTTCAAATGCAACAACTTGAATCAGTGGCTATGACCCACTCGACATGGGGAGCTTGATTCTCGTGGAAAGACATCCACTGATACAAAGTTCTCCAAACAAAGATCAAGTGCAACAACTTGAATCAGTGGCTATGACCCACTCGACATGGTGAGCTTGATTCTAGTGGAAAGACATCCGCCAGTGCAAAGTTCTCCAATCCAAGAGCAAAGTTCAACCTCTAACATTTTCTTGTGTTTACCCCAAGAGATCCTTGAAATTATGTGTTGTACCCCAAAATTTGCCCTCCCATTTCCTCAACATTTTTTCATTACAAGACCCTTGAAGATCAAGATCCAGTTAGGGTTTCCTCTGCTCAAGACTTCTCCTTGCACTGTGGACTCAAATTAGGGTTTGTGTTTGCCCAAGGATGTTTTGACCTAAAATGCCTAAGATGACTTTCATGTTTCATGTTTGACTCACAAGATTATCCATACCAAGTTTCAAGTCTTGATTCCAAGTTTTGCCCAGTCAATTGGACAATTGACCTAGAAATCAGCTGTATTGGGGAAAAAGTCAACTGTGGTCAATTGACAGTCAAACCTCATAATTTTTGACCCACATCAACATTATGAACTCATATGGACCATTTGATCAAGTTTGGATCACAATTCCACAAGAAATTTGATCAGATCACCAAAAGGGCAAAATGGTCATTTTTAGGGTTTTGACTGCACAAAGGTAATTTTTGACTGTTTGACCTAACCAATGGCAAACCAAGCTCACATATAGACTCAAGGACTCAATGAAATGGTATTGACACATTCATCAAGCTCAAAAGATCCCAAGTACACAAGATTGACAGTTGAATTTCCCAGTCAATTGATCAATTTTGACTGTACACTGAAAAGTCAAACTTTGACTTTTTGGTCAAAATCAAGAGTCAAGATTCATTTTTCATCAAAACATGCCAAATCATGAAACTTGTTCACCAAGAAACCAAGAAATGCAACTTAGGGTTTTAAAATGGAATTTATCATAACTTAGAATTTTTCTAAGTTATGGAATACCCTAATTTTTTCCCAACTTTGCCCCACTTTTTCACCATGATTCATTTGGATTCAAACAAAAGACAAAACATGAAAGTTGTAGCTTGTTACATAATCTACAACTTTTATTCACAAAGTTTTCTCATTTGAAGCTTGTATCTCAAGTTAAAATTTTTTGAATAAGGGCACTAAACCATTCTTAACTTAGTGAAAATTTGACCTATTTTTGACAAGTTTTTACCCCACTTCAAGGCCATTTTCCATACACTTCCACTTGGAATTTCAATTTGCATTTCAAAGGTGATTGTAGTACACATTCCAAGCTTTCCAAAACGTCCAAGAACTCATCAAACAACCTCATGGTTAGGGAGAATCGAATTTCACAATATAGCAAAAACTCACTTTTGAATTGGCCATTTTTCATGTTCATAACTTTGCAATTTGAACTCAGCATGCTTTAGGTTAGATTACAGGTCCTTAAACCAAGTTTCACTCAATAATTTAATGCATATTCATTGTGTTAAGGTGTTGTTCTATGAGTTTGAACATTGTATGCAAGATTAATCCCAAACTAGATAAGCATTCTTTCCATTTTTGCAAAAGATCACTTTATGTCCAATTGAGAATCCAACAAGTACATTGCAAATCTGATTGGCACAAGTTTATGTGTTAATCACACTGATCAAGGAGGGATTATGCAGCATAGTGTGAGGTCCTCTACAGGCCTAGAAGCACAATTTGCCTTTGTTTGCTTAAGTGTGAAGTAAAGTGGCATAACTCATAACAACTCCCATCTCAGCTTACAAACACAAGAACAAACTTATCAAACACATTCCAGACATCATACCCAAGCTTTTGCACGAGCCTTTGACCTCCAATCCACCCTCCATCTCAGAATCACTCTCAAACTGCAAAAACAGAGTTGCCTCTGCAGTTTGAGTGCCAACTTCTATTTCTCTCAAGCATTCTTGCCAAAACCAGTTCACATACCTTCCATACTATCTATGCAAGCTAACCGTGACCTGAAACCTGATCTGTAACACCTCCAAGCCACTTCACCATTTTTATTTTTCTGTTTTGCAGTTGAAGTTCACTAGCACGATTCAGGGAGTTTCAAGGCAAAGTAGAGCTTGGAATAGCATCCTTACACTTCAAGGAAGCTATACAAATCATCATTTTACTCTGAAACATCCTCCATTGCAAAGCACGATTCCAACTGAACAGGTATCTTCATGAAGTTCTATCTCTCTTATTAGGCATTGTTAGCTTTAGGTTTGTGAAGAAAATATGTCACAATCATAGCCCTGAACATGACCATATAGTTAGATTTCATTTATGTTACGTGTGCTGCAAGAATTTTGAGTCTGAACATGGCATAAAAGTTAGGTCAGAAATTGGGGGAGAAGAAATTCTCCCTCATTTTAGAGAGTTAGGTCAAGTTCCATACATGGTTAGAATCGTCTCTTCATGCTGAACATTTGTTATGTTATGAGTTTTTGCTAAAAAGCCAGGAATCAAGAGTTGAAAGATGAGGAACAGGGCGCGCGTTTTTTCAAATATTGTTGCTGGAGGTTGAAGACAATGGTCTTTGGGCTGGGCTTGTGTATTTTCTCTTATTCACACCACTTAATTGCTTTTACACCCCCAAGGCCCATTTGCTTATTTCCTTGACTTTTTGACTTTTTTCTTTTTTGATTGACTTTGTTTATTTTTTTCTCATAATATGAAAAAAATAAAAATATTTTTTCTCACCATTTTTGATTTTATTAGGCATTTATATAATTTTCTTTTAGTTTATACATAAATAGATAAATATATATATTTTATTTAAAATACTAAAAATAGTGTAAATGCATTTCTATACATTTTTATTTTTGTTTACCTTCTGAAAATATTTCATATAAAAAATACTTTTTTTATTAAATATTAAGTATATATTATTTTTATATATAATGCATATTTAGAACTTAATAATATATATATATATATATATATATATATATATATATATATATATATATATATATATATATATATATATATATATATATATATATATATATATATATATATATATATATATATATTATATATATATATATATATATATATATATATATATATATATATATAATATATATATATATATATATATATATATATATATATATATATATATATATATATATATATATATATATATATATATATATATATATATATATATATATATATATATTATATATATATATATATATATATATTATATATATATATATATATATATATATATATATATATATATATATATATATATATATAATATATATATATATATATATATATATATATATATATATATATATATAATATATATATATATATATATATATATATATTATATATATATATATATATATATATATATATATATATATATATATATATATATAATATATATATATATATATATATATATATATATATATATATAATATATATATATAATATATATATATATATATATATATATATATATATATATATATATATATATATATATATATATATATATATATATATATATATATATATATATATATATATATATATATATATATATATATGTTTATTAATATATTTAGGTTAGAATATAAAAATATTTGAATTTTTCCTTTTTATTAATATTTGATGTAAAAAAATACTTTTTATAATATACTTCATTTTATTTTTATTTTTGTACATAATAAATAAATACTTGTATCAAATTAAATAATAATGCATTTTTATTTATTAGAATTAGGGTTTTGTCCTAAATTTGAAAATACTCAAAGAAATAATACCTTTTTATTTTTCTTTTATTTTTCACAAATAATACTTTTTTTTCATACATGTAAAAATTCTTCTTTGCATTCTTGCATTCTTGTTTTATTTCTATTTTATTCATGCAATTAAATTACCTTGCAAATATTCAACTGATGTAATAGTTTTAGGTTTAAATTACTTGTCAATATCCCCATTTGAACATTTGTACCCCCCTTCCCATATTTGGTTTTGTAATAGCTTAGTAAATTTATTTTCGCACTTTATTGCTTTCTAATGATAACATGTTAGAATTAGGGTTTTGTATGCGAAAAAACGACAAAATAGTTATGACCTAATCTCAAGACAAACAAGCATGAAAATGAACACACAAATCACACTTGCACCCCCTAGGGTATTCCACTTGTTGCCTTTCAAAATTAGGCCATGTTGCATGTTGAGTCTCTTTGGGCAAGACAACAAATTGAATGATCATAGTCCCTCGATAATACTTTTCAAAATGTTGCCAAACAAATGATCAAGTCCCTTAAAGAAAATGCCCAAAGATACTTGGCGCCATTGCAAATTATGGTCTAAACGATGACCCACGCCCGTCCCTTTCACATCCTAAACATAAGATTGTCCACCAAATACAATGGTGGAACAAACTTGTTAAAAGGGTTAAAACATAGCAATAATCTTTTGAGAAATTTAGGAGTAGATAACCTCTTAGTTGCTTGAATCAAACTTGCAAAAACAAAACACTTGCCTATTTCAAAAACCACACATCACTACACTTTCAAAACAACTTTCAAAAACAAATGAAAACCTTTTCAAAAGACGTACATCTTTGTATACATCCTCACATGGATCATTACAAAGGTTGCCACCACATTGGCCTCTTTTCAAAACATTTCCAAACCCACACACTCAAGCACCATTTAAAACAATTGAAAACAAAAGGCAAGTGATCTAAGCAAGTAACTAAGAGCCCATGGATAACCATGGATAGAAAGGGTGCTAATACCTTCCCTTTCTATAATCTACTCCCCGAACCCAAGAAGACATCTCAAAAGGTTTTTTGCTGTGCTTTTTAACCTTTCCTTAGGATAAAATAAAAAGTCGGTGGCGACTCTTGCTCAATCGAAACATTTGCGAAAACAAACGCAAAACCTCAAGTCAGTTCTCCCACCGTATCACAGTATGCATCCACATATCATGCATTGCATTTTGACAGTCTTTCCTTTTTCAGGTTTCCTTACTCTCCTGCTGTTTATTTCAGTAAGAGATGGCTCTAGAAAGGTCTGTCAAAGACATCCAAGACCAGACTGCTCAGCTGCAGGAGATGTTCCTGAACTTGTCTCTGGGGCAAGAAGAGATGAAAGCTCTCCTCACAAAGGGCTTGGAGAATTCAAACAATGCCAGGAGTGATCAGCTTGCAGAGATGCAGTTTGATCTGACAACATTAAGGACCCAAGTGATGGGACTGTTGGTGGGCCAGATGGCTCTCATCCAAGACCTATCTCAAAGACAAGAGGAACTCAGAGTTCTTGTCCGCCAACTGCTTCCAAATAACCAACTGGGGAAAACATCTGAGGTTGAAGATCAAGTCACCGCTCAGCCTCCATCCACTCAAGAAGACAAGGGGAAAGCTCTTTTGCTTGCTTCAGGGACACAAGCCCATCAACAACCTCGCCAGCGTCAACGGGGTAATCGGCGTAAGCAAGAAACATCGGGAAGACAGTTCACGGAGACTGAAATACCATCATTTTTCATACTGAAGCGCCTGTTGGAGGTCAACCTGCTTACCTTAAAGGATCCTCCTCAGAAGCTCAATATCTCCTCTCCTAACTATCGTCCCGACGCATTTTGTGTTTATCACTCCTACAGCCCGGGACACGACACCAACGACTGTTGGGCCTTGAAGAACAAGATTCAAGATCTGATCGACATTGGAGTGCTGGAATTCATGCCAGACGGCGAGATGAAAATCTTCCGTTAAAGGGTTCTCCACCTGAAATGACGAAGCTCAAGCTGAAGGACTTTTGCTTCTTTTTGAATTTTCAAAGTTGTAATTTCTTTTGATGTCAAACAATTATCTGTTGATGTTAAACTCTGTTTTCATTAATGCATTGCATATGTTTGTCTTGAATTCATCCATTCGTTTCACTACTCTTATGCTTTTCTTTATGATATCTAACTCTTGATAAAAAGCTGCAAGCCTTTAGAGGGAGGATGACGAAACAATACCATAATCTCATACAGTATGCTTTTGAACAGACCTTGCTGATGATGTACAGGCATTTCTTTCAATTCCCAAACACTGGAGTTATAAGGAAGTTAATCCCTAGTCAACCCCTTCGAGCCAAAGAAGTAGGAGTTTTCCGTTCTAAACAATCGAAACCTTTGATATAAACCTGGGGCAGGGTAGTCTCTCAGTTAATTCAAAGAAAATGCACATTGAAGTCGCAAGCTCTCAGTTCGTAACATAACAAACGACGTCGAAAAAAAAGAGAAAGCATTCCTTTGGAATCAAAAGACAAGGGTGGTTCCCTATCACATAGACAGTCAATCTCTCAAAAGAGAAAAGCCCACTGAGCCAAAACCTGTAAAGGAGGTTTAAGAAAGCTGGGGCATCCCGCTGACTGTAATCTCGAAAAATGGGAACAGTCAGGAAAAAGTTAGGGATAACAAATCAAAATCAAAATAGTGAGGTCATTAAAAAATCCTCAACAACATGAAAATGTTGAAAAATAAAAAAAGGAGATGATGACTGTCCCCCAAATTCAATGGGTGAACCATCACCCAAAAGTCGTTCCGAACTCAAAACAGAGTATGACGCACAATTAACTGAGCTTAGGTTGGAGAACATCACGAAGAGCGGGTGGGTACAAATATACTTTGAGCCTTTATCCTTTGTTTCTTAAACCGTGAACCAAGCCACGTTACAACCCTTCAAAAGTCCTAATTGAAGCATGGGTTAGTTCGAAAGCATACTGTTACAAAAGGTATCCTGACTCCTGTAAGGCTTTGCTCTAAATCTTGTGTTGATCTGTCTTATGAAAAGTTTTCTGCTAAAAAACGCATTTTTCAAAACTTCGAGACAAACATAAACTTTGCATTGCTTGAATATCACTGTCTGCATTTGGCTTTTTGTTTGACAGCGAAGAATTTCATACAGCGAATGTTCGGAGGAACGAAAACTATCTCAGTGAGCAAAATCACTTCAAAAGGACGACACTTCCGTTACAAATCTCCTATCAGCAGGGGGCATGACATAACACAATTCAATTAACCTGGGGCAGTCCAGTCAAGGTCCAACAAATCTTTCAAAATTCAGTTAACCTGGGGCAGTCCAGTCAAGATTTCAAGAAATCTCTCAATGTGCAGAGTAATATGATTCAAGACTCCTTCATCACCACTTGGGGCATTCGAATGTCAAAAGTGTTCAACAAATCAACTATCACATTTCCAGACTCGATTCCTGTATCTAGCCAGGGCACGTCTGAAGAGTTTGAGGATTCGATTCATGTATCCAGCCAGGGCATATCTATTGACGACTATTTCCAGACTCAATTCCTGTATCTAGCCAGGGCACGTCTGAAGAGTTCCAGATCAACACCTGTAACAAGCCAGGAAAATATCTATGAACGACCGATTGTAGACCAACACCTGTAACGAGCCAGGAAATTATCTACATCACCACTTGGGGCATTCGAATGTCAAAAGTGTTCAAAAACCCGATGCAGTTTTACACGAACGCATCATCGGGAAATCCTACACATATCTCCTCAAAACAGGAAGTCCCCAGTAGTTTGGCATACAACCCAAGCTTCTGAGTACACCAACAGTGGTCCCAAGACTTCTCATTTTCAACAATCAGAAGATTCTTGCCCTCCACATCAGCAGCCAAGGAATTATTTTCCCCGACAACACTCAAGATTCTTTTATCTTCAGCCATCTCGGATTCATCTATCCTTCGCGAGACAGCTCTCCATCTTACATGCGCATTCATCACATTCATGTCATAAACATTGGTGTCACATACATTGCATCATGCATCATAACATTGCATACAACTAACACTTTACCTTTTCAGGTAAGATCAGTCGACAGACACAGATCATCTTCTGAGATTCATCCAGAAATAGTTCAGATGTGACCCGGACACGGTGACATTCTGATACTTATTCCAGATTCATCCAGATGCAGTTTTACACGAGCTCATCATCAGGAAACCCTACACCGGTTCCTCCTCCACCTTCAAGACTTCTGAAAACAGTTCACGGGTTCTCCAGTAACGGATGTTAACCTATCACTTGTTCAGATTCTTCTCAAGATTTCTGAAAACAGTTTACGGATTCTTCCCAACAACGGATGTTAATCTACCAACTTGTTCAGATGCAATTTCTGAAAACAGTTTACGGATTCTTCCCAACAACGAATGTTAATCTACCAACTTGTTCAGATGCAATTTCTGAAAACAGTTTACGGATTCTTCCCAACAACGGATGTTAATCTACCAACTTGTTCAGATGCAATTTCTGAAAACAGTTTACGGATTCTTCCCAACAACGGATGTTAATCTACCAACTTGTTCAGATGCAATTTTTTGAAAATAGTTTACGGACGCTTCCCAACAGCGGATGCTGCTCTATTGCTTATTCAACTTCAAGACTTCTGAAAACAGTTCACGGGTTCTCCAGTAACGAATGTTAACCTATCACTTGTTCAGACTCTTCTCAACTTTTGAAAACAGTTTACGGACGCTTCCCAACAACGGATGCTGATCTATTGCTTATTCAATCTCAAATCCTGAAAATAGTTTACGGATTCTCCAAACATGGATGTCAATCTATTTCTTGCTCGGACCCCCAGTTCAGAGATGTTCCGAAACATGGAGGCCTCTCTGATACTCGTCCACTCACCATTGACATACAGTTCAACATTTCCAAATGGCATCTTTAAGCCCATTTCCAGATGGCATCTATAAGCCCATCCTCCTACCAGAAGTCACCAAATGGCATCTTTAAGCCCATTTCCAGATGGCATCTATAAGCCCATCCTCCTACCAGCAGTCACCAAATGGCATCTTTAATCCCATTTCAAGATGGCATCTATAAGCCCATCCTTCTACCAGCAGTCACCAAATGACATCTTTAAGCCCATTCCCAGATGGCATCTATAAGCCCATCCTCCTACCAGCAGTCACCAAATGGCATCTTTAAGCCCATTCCCAGATGGCATCTCTAAGCCCATTCACCTCTACCATCACATCGCCGAGTGCAAATTTTCTGGGTACTTAAGTGTCCAATCTTCTTTTACCTTCAAATCGCGAAAGGCAAACTTGCCAATCTAACTCTTCAGGTTCAAGAAGATTGAACAGGGGCAACTGTTGTACCCCAAAACTTGCCCTCGCATTTTTTCCTCAAGAAATAACAACTTCAGGCTTTTCCTGATTTTTCAGACTGGCTCAAGAATCGGTCAAACAGACTTTTCTCGTCAGCCAAGCAAAATTAGGGTTTTATTGATTTTCATGGCTCTGGAATGTTTCAAACAGTTGGTTTAGGGTTTTTGTTGATTTTGGCTTAACTTTGATCAGGAGAACGTTCTTTGGTATTTAATCAAGAATTAGGGTTTTGTGGGCACGTTCTCAGAAGGATTTAAATTCTACAGCACTTTGCAAGTTATTCCGAGATTTGGGTTGAATTCACATTGTTTGATTTAATCAGTAAAAGAATGCATTTGGATTAAATTCACGATTGTTTGACTGAATCAGTAAAGGGTTGCATTGGGGTTGGATTTGCGATGTTTGATTAAAGTCATAAAAGGGAAAAGCGTCCGGACAATTGCTGTGATTGACTTTTGTCTTGCTCTGGATGTTTGAAACGCCAGGTTTAACTGATCAAATGCTGAAGCATTGTTTATTTAATTACTTATTATTCTAGGATTAAAAGATTGGAATTTATTTTCCATTTATTATAATTCAAAGAATTTTAAATAATAAATAAACAATGAAGGATAAAAAAGATTTAATTGGATAAAAACTTTTTATTTACTTTTAAATTATTCGTACAATTATTGTTTACAATTTGTTTACAACAATAATTTTACAGTAATTTAAACCTAAATAAAACTATCCTAAACATTTTTTCTAATCTTCATTTCTTCATCTGCTATCCCTTGCTCCAGTGCTCCATTCAAATTTTTTATCTGCAAATGAAAAAAAAGGAAAGTCAATAGCAGATAAATAAAAGAGACAGATATAAAATTCATCATTAAGGGCAACTGTTTGGGATCAGTTAACCCTCTCTGCAAATCACGGGATTTCTCTCGGTTCACAAAGAGGGATGAATGTTTATTTGCTAAAAATGAATGCACAAAAGTCAAAATTGCACAATTCAAAAATTGTCAAACTGCATAGTTCAATACAAACAGAAAGTCTAAACTGAATCACAACTTTCAAACCATCTAAAAAACTGTCAAAGTACAAGTTACTGTCACAAGGCTACCCAAGCTATCAAAAAGAAGATTTAGAAAGATATCAAGAAGCACAAAATCTGGAAGATATGAAAGGATGTGCAGTGAAACATGATATGCAAGCAACATACTCATTTTCATCATTTCCCAAGTTGCCCTTTCAGAAAAGCAAAAAGCATAACATATTTTAATGTTTTTGTACTGGAGAGAGAAGAAAAAAGAAGAAGAAAGCAGGTTACAAGGCTTTAGGCAGGAAGAAAAAAATATAAAAACAAACTGAAGACAGTACAGTAAGGAGGGAGAGAAAGATATCAAAAAACAGAAGCAACAACTCAAAAAATGGCCTCCACCTGCTGAAGCCTAAAAACAGCAGAAACCTCACAAACCTGAACCAAAAAAGTTCAAACCTGCAAGGCCATAACTAATGCAAGCACCAAGCATCCAAAAGACCAAACCAACAATCTGAAAACACATAACCTGTATACCCTGTCAAACAAATATACAAAAACTGTCCAAGATGAAGAGCAAACCAGTAAACACCAGCCTGTGCTGAACCTGCATAAACCAGTTCACAATAACCAGAACAAAGCTCATTAACCTGTCAAACGCCTTAAACCAACAAGCGTGGAACCTGTCAAGGCCTAACCTAAAGGCTTAAACAAGCTTAAAACCAGATAACCTGCATATGCCAATACCTGCCTGAACAACACAAGCAAAAAAACCTGTGAAACCTCATAAACCTGAGCCTGTCAAGTGCAAACAAGCTTAAAGCCATTAACCTGCTGAAGCTCTAAACCTGCCTATCATCAAACTCAAAACAACCAAAGCATAAACAAGCTAAAGCCTGTCTAGGACCAAACTTGCAATGGCCTAAAAACCCAAAACCAGTAAAACCTGTTCAAGTTCATAACCAGCCTAAACATATCCAAACCTGAGCTCCCAAAAGGCCAAGGCCTGTGACCCTCAAGCCCTCAAAAAGTTTTGTCAATAGCAAATCAAAGCGTCCAACAAATAGCCAATAAAAGTAAGGAATAGGCAACTCAGTGACAAGCACAGGCCCTCAGAAGGGTCATCACAGGGCAGCTAAAAGGCAAGCATACAGAGGTATCGAGGCAGTAAAAAGAAGCAAATCAAAAGTCATCATACAAAAGGCAAGCATACAGAGGCAACAAAGGCAAGCCAACGAGGAGAAGAGATAAAGAAGTATACAAAGGTTTTCAGGCCATAACCATCATAAAACCTAAAGAAAAGGCAAAGGTACCAGGAAGCTCAAAGAGTTCATCAGCACCGCATCCCCGCCGGTAAGCTTCCGGAGCGCCACCTACCCTACCTCTCCTCCATCTCCAGAAAACGAAGGTAGTACGCCTCTCTCTCTCTCTCTTTTTCTTCCGCCACCTCAATAATAACAAAAGTTTAAGGTCAAAGTTCAAAACGAAATAAGCATGCAATTCGTAAAAGAGTATAAAACATCAAAATCAAACCTTGTTTTCGTAAGACCACTGGGCTCGAGCTATAGAGGAAGGAGAGTTTAGGGGGTAGCGTTGGTGGCTCAGGCGAGGAGGCGCTGTTCAAACAGCCATGGCCAAAGGACAAAGAAGATGAACGAAAAAACGAACGAACGACGCGCTTCTGTAAACCCTAGCGTTCCCAACTGAAAACAAATAATCTAACCCTAAAACTTGTTTCAAGCAAATGGGCCTAACACGTTTCTCCAGCATCTAAGCCCACTGCGTTTCTAATCACACCATTTTTTTTATTATTCATTCTGTTTGATTAGTATGGGCCTAATGCCCTTTTGGCCCATTCAAATCTCCAAACTTTTTCAGCATATCAAACTTTTTTTCTTTTGTTAGATAAATTAACATAACATTTTTTTTACATTAATAATATTTTTTTTCACATGAAACTAATATTTTTTCCTTACTATTAAACTCACATTTTCTTTTTGAATATTTATTTTTTTCTTAAGATAATACTTTTCTTTTATTTCTAAAAATACTTTTCTTGTACATAATCAATACACTTTTTTATATACATAATTTAATTTCAATTTAAAACATTTAATTAAAACATTCTTTTTGTATATATTAAAGAATATACAAGATTACAAAAGATTAATTAAATAATTTTAATTTCTTTCTTTAAGTTAACCATACCTTAATAATACATTAATTTCACATCTCTAACCTGTAAATAATTACATACGCATATACACGTACACTTACACAATATACTTATATTTGATACATTATACATTTGCTTATTTTGTATATTCGTTACATTTACATTTGATCGCAAATTCGATTTGGTTGTAACTTATTGGACACTACATTCCTAAAGTCTCATCCCCATTTGTGAATATTATACCCCCACTCTCGGATACTTATTTTGTAATAGCGTAGATTTTACATTTTCGCAATTTACCGTTTTCAATTATACCATGGTTAGACCTAGGGTTTGCATGTACATAAAATCAAACGCTAGATAACCTAATACAAGACAAATACATGAAATCAATACACAATCACACTTGCACCCTCTAGGGTAATCCCACATGTTGCCTTCCAAAATGGTCCATGCTTGCACGTCGAGTATCTTTGGCAAAACAAATTCAAATGATCATAAGTCCCTCGATGACGCTTTCGAAAGTTGCCTAAATGGAATGATCATAGTCCCTTCAAAGCAAATTTCCAAAGACACTTGGCATCATTGCATTCATGGTCCATACGATGACCCGCGCCCGTCCCGTTAAACATCCTAAACGCAAGATTGTCCACCAAATGCAATGGTGGAACAAAATTGTTAAAAAGGGTTGAAAACATAGAGAAAACCTTTGAGTACCATAGGGTAGACAAAACTCTTAGTTACTTGAGATCAACTTGCAAAAACACTTGCCTTCTTTTCAAAAACCACATTCCACAAACACTTTCAAAACAAACTCTCAAAACATTTTGAAACATCTTTTCGAAAAGATACACACCTTTGTAAAACATTCGAGTAAAGAATTGTTACAAGGGTAGCCTAAGACAAGGCATCTTCTTCCAAAACATTTTCAAAAAACACACACACATACACACCATTTTCAAGCAATCTAAAATCAAGGCAAGTGATCTAAAAAACCAAGTAACTAAGAGCCCATGGATAACCATGGATGAAAAGGGTGCTAATACCTTCCCTTTTCATAATCTACCCCCCGAACCCACGAAATATCTCAAAAGGTTTTTGCTGTGCTTTTTTAACCTTTCCTTTAGGATAAAATAAAAAGTCGGTGGCGACTCTTGCTCAACCGAACAAGTGTGAATACAAACGCAAAACACTAGTCAGTTCTCCCACCGTATCACAGAACTGGCAACTCTGCTGGGGATTCTAAGAAGTGGGGTTACCTTAGGGTTTAGATCACCTTTACTTTCTTGCTTTGTTTGACTTGATTGCTTTATCTTTTGGGTTCTTGTTTGGGTTTGTTGTAAATCCTACACCCGGATTTGGGGCACCTTCTTAGGTAAATAGCAAAAAACTGTGAGGGAACTGTGCGGGGTATACCGACATGGTTGAAGCAGTAAGCTATGTTAGTGTGGCATATTTGTGAGTACCAGTAACCCTTGAGTTCAGTCAAGGAGAGTACGGGGCCGCTGAGTGATGTCGTGAAGCACTAACGAACTCTTAGAACCTTAATTGACCATCTTAGCCTTTTTAGGGGTAGTGAGATGACCGACTTTGGTGCAGTCCGAAGTTGGTAGATACTCGATACTACACTCATTTGAGGGTTGTTTTCTTGGAATATTTTGGTCGCAAGTTAAGTGGCTAAACCGAAACAATGAACACAGAAAACAATCCAATGATATTGAGCTCTTTAGAACCCAGTTCCTATTTTAGGACAGGATGAGCCAACTAACTTCAAGAGGGTACTTACCTAAACCCCATGCAAGCCTAAACCTAAGGACTTGTTTGCTTTGTGTGAATATGTTTGTCTGTATATACACTCACTTGCTTGTCGCATACATGTACATAACATCATAACATCATACCATAGCATTTTCAATAACCATTTCAAGGATCCCGAGGGTTCTTTTGATGCAGGGTTACGTTGAACCAGACGTATACCAAGGGGCAAGGGGCAAGAGGTTTTTCCTCTAACCAATGCCAATCAAAGTTCAAATGCAACAACTTGAATCAGTGCTATGACCCACTCGACATGGGGAGCTTGATTCTCATGGAAAGACATCCACCGATACAAAGTTCTCCAAACAAAGATCAAGTGCAACAACTTGAATCAGTGGCTATGACCCACTCGACATGGTGAGCTTGATTCTAGTGGAAAGACATCCATCGATGCAAAGTTCTCCAATCCAAGAGCAAAGTTCAACCTCTAACATTTTCTTGTGTTTACCCCAAGAGATCCTTGAAAGTATGCATCCACATATCATGCATTGCATTTTGACAGTCTTTCCTTTTTCAGGTTTCCTTACTCTCCTGCTGTTTATTTCAGTAAGAGATGGCTCTAGAAAGGTCTGTCAAAGACATCCAAGACCAGACTGCTCAGCTGCAGGAGATGTTCTTGAACTTGTCTCTGGGGCAAGAAGAGATGAAAGCTCTCCTCACAAAGGGCTTGGAGAATTCAAACAATGCCAGGAGTGATCAGCTTGCAGAGATGCAGTTTGATCTGACAACATTAAGGACCCAAGTGATGGGACAGTTGGTGGGCCAGATGGCTCTCATCCAAGACCTATCTCAAAGACAAGAGGAACTCAGAGTTCTTGTCCGCCAACTGCTTCCAAACAACCAACTGGGGAAAACATCTGAGGTTGAAGAGCAAGTCACCGCTCAGCCTCCATCCACTCAAGAAGACAAGGGGAAAGCTCCTTTGCTTGCTTCAGGGACACAAGCCCATCAACAACCTCGCCAGCGTCAACGGGGTAATCGGCGTAAGCAAGAAACGTCGGGAAGACAGTTCACTGAGACTGAAATACCATCATTTTTCATACTGAAGCGCCTGTTGGAGGTCAACCTGCTTACCTTAAAGGATCCTCCTCAGAAGCTCAATATCTTCTCTCCTAACTATCGTCCCGATGCATTTTGTGTTTATCACTCCTACAGCCCGGGACACGACACCAACGACTGTTGGGCCTTGAAGAACAAGATTCAAGATCTGATCGACATTGGAGTGCTGGAATTCATGCCAGACGGTGAGATGAAAATCTTCTGTTAAAGGGTTCTCCACCTGAAATGACGAAGCTCAAGCTGAAGGACTTTTGCTTCTTTTTGAATTTTCAAAGTTGTAATTTCTTTTGCTGTCAAACAATTATCTGTTGATGTTAAACTCTGTTTTCATTAATGCATTGCATATGTTTGTCTTGAATTCATCCATTCGTTTCACTACTCTTATGATTTTCTTTATGATATCTAACTCTTGATAAAAAGCTGCAATCCTTTAGAGGGAGGATGACGAAACAATACCATAATCTCATACAGTATGCTTTTGAACAGACCTTGCTGATGATGTACAAGCATTTCTTTCAATTCCCAAACACTGGAGTTATAAGGAAGTTAATCCCTAGTCAACCCATTCGAGCCAAAGAAGTAGGAGTTTTCCGTTCTAAACAATCGAAACCTTTGATATAAACCTGGGGCAGGGTAGTCTCTCAGTTAATTCAAAGAAAATGCACATTGAAGTCGCAAGCTCTCAGTTCGTAACACAACAAACGACGTCGGAAAAAAAGAGAAAGCATTCCTTTGGAATCAAAAGACAAGGGTGGTTCCCTATCACATAGACAGTCAATCTCTCAAAAGAGAAAAGCCCACTGAGCCAAAACCTGTAAAGGAGGTTTAAGAAAGCTGGGGCATCCCGCTGACTGTAATCTCGAAAAATGGGAACAGTCAGGAAAAAGTTAGGGATAACAAATCAAAATCAAAATAGTGAGGTCATTAAAAAATCCTCAACAACATGAAAATGTTGAAAAATAAAAAAAGGAGATGATGACTGTCCCCCAAATTCAATGGGTGAACCATCGCCCAAAAGTCGTTTCGAACTCAAAACAGAGTATGACGCACAATTAACTGAGCTTAGGTTGGAGAACATCACGAAGAGCGGGTGGGTACAAATATACTTTGAGCCTTTATCCTTTGTTTCTTAAACCGTGAACCAAGCCACGTTACAACCCTTCAAAAGTCCTAATTGAAGCATGGGTTAGTTCGAAAGCATACTGTTACAAAAGGTATCCTGACTCCTGTAAGGCTTTGCTATAAATCTTGTGTTGATCTGTCTTATGAAAAGTTTTCTGCTAAAAAACGCATTTTTCAAAACTTCGAGACAAACATAAACTTTGCATTGCTTGAATATCACTGTCTGCATTTGGCTTTTTGTTTGACAGCGAAGAATTTCATACAACGAATGTTCGGAGGAACGAAAACTCTCTCAGTGAGCAAAATCACTTCAAAAGGACGACACTTCCGTTACAAATCTCCTATCAGCAGGGGGCATGACATAGCACAATCCAATTAACCTGGGGCAGTCCAGTCAAGGTCCAACAGATCTTTCAAAATTCAGTTAACCTGGGGCAGTCCAGTCAAGATTTCAAGAAATCTCTCAATGTGCAGAGTAATCTGATTCAAGACTCCTTCATCACCACTTGGGGCATTTGAATGTCAAAAGTGTTCAACAAATCAACTATCACATTTCCAGACTCGATTCCTGTATCTAGCCAGGGCACGTCTGAAGAGTTTGAGGATTCGATTCCTGTATCCAGCCAGGGCATATCTATTGACGACTATTTCCAGACTCAATTCCTGTATCTAGCCAGGGCACGTCCGAAGAGTTCCAGATCAACACCTGTAACAAGCCAGGAAAATATCTATGAACGAACGATTATAGACCAACACCTGTAACGAGCCAGGAAATTATCTACATCACGGAGACCATTCTCAAACTTGATACATTTGGAAAATTCTCCATCTGCATCGTTAGTATAATGAGCATAATACTTTGCTAACTCAGTAAACTTCGAAGCATACTCACTGATAGTCTTGTTACCCTGCTTGAGTTCCAGAAACTCAATCTCCTTCTTGCCTCTGATGTCCTCAGGAAAGTACCTCCTCAGAAAAGCCCTCCTGAACACAGCCCAAGTCAACGCGATACCATCTTCTTCCATTTCAGTTCTGGTAGCAACCCACCAATCATCAGCTTCCTCTGCTAACATGTGAGTTCCGTATCTCACCTTCAGCCCTTCAGCACAGTCAATTACTCTGAAGATCCTCTCGATCTCCTTCAACCACTTCTGAGCACCTTCGGGATCATGTGCACCCTTGAACAACGGAGGATTATTCCTCTGAAAATTCCCCAATTGTCGGTCAGCACCAATCACAGCTCCCTGCTGGTTCCCTCCGAGTACTCCAGCCAACATTCCCAATGCTTCAGCAAGAGCATCGTCGTTTCTTCCGTTACCTCTTCCGGCCATTGTTCTGTAACATTACAAAACAACCTCATCAGCACACAAGTATCGACAATGTCATCTTACACTAGTCGCATACAAAAGGGATAACGACACAAGACAAGACCGACTATGCTCTGATACCACTATTGTAACACCCCTTCTAAATAACCCGCGAATATATTAATTAAATCAGAGTAACATGGAAAACAGGGATGTCACAATTCAAGATAAATATAAAAACCTCAAATCTGCAGTTGTCATGCTTTACTGAAGGAATTATTAAGATAAATATTCAAATCAATATCATGTTCTACACATCGGAATGTCTCAAAACTAGAATAACTTCACTTCATAAGTATTCCCAACATAAATTAAACAATAGAGTATAATATAAAACTCATCATTCAAACGTTTCCCCCAGTGTTACAACCTATCAGAGCACGACACTGACACGCAGACTTAAAGTAACATAGCTCTAGAGCCATCCTCACCAACTCCTGAGCTGCTAACTTTAATCTGAAATCATTAAAGTAAGGGTGAGATTTCTCATAATTAACATGCATTATAAGCTTCTCAATCAATAGTATATCACAAGCATATTATTTCACCCATTTTAGCATAAATTCATATTCAACACACAGTTCCAATCTTACAAGTAATTATGCACAAATCAATAATCAGCCAAAGAATTGTAACACTGGAAGACATCCTAACATGTTATAATTCCATGCAAACACAAATGCAGACACAATGCATATGGTACCAACACGTGACCAAGTCACCTAACACTGATCCATCATCAACCAGATACAGCAACCATCGATTCATCCATAAACACTCAGACACGAATCCAGCCTAACCATCCATCATCTCCCGGGTATCGGTTAACGGCAATACAAGTAAAATTCCACACAATGGGAATTAACTTCACCAAAACAATGCATATGCATGCACATCACCAGCATGCAACATCAAATCAACGGAATATGATCACAACATAATTCCAAATAATGTCAAAACCAATATATCACATGATCACATCTCAATCATAATGGATAGCAGGCACAACACATAAGTATCAGTTCTCATTCACCAAATCAGAACAATTTACAAACAATTCTACATCATTCTCAAAATACCAAAGTTTACAAAAATCGGGAATTCGACTCTTTTTAAAATAATTTTCATAAAATAATATTTTTCTTATCTTATAAGATAGTATTTTTAATTTAAGAAATACTGCCGAAAACGGCACTCAAATCAGACTTACGGTTTGAATGTTATGAATTTTCAAAGTTTAATATTTTTCAAAAAGTTACAGCAGAACCCGGTTCCTACATATACAGGAACCGGTTCCTGAGAAGTTCACAATTCACGTTTCTGGAAAATGTACTGGAACCCGGTTCCTACTTATACAGGAACCGGTTCCTGCGACCAATTTTGCAAGTTTTTGTACGTTCACACAGTGGAACCCGGTTCCTCCCCACTGGGAACCGGTTCCCACGACCTGCAGAGTCAAAATCTGCTATTTTGACAACATTATTCATTCCAATCCCATCCAATTCATACCCATACGAATTATAACATTTGGAACACCAAAATGCAACCAATACACATCAATACAACATCATAAATCATGTTTCCATCATTCCTATTAATTATTCATCACATTAATGGTTCCAATTTCTATACTCTGACACAATTAGGGATAATCCCACAAACCTAGAATTCCAAAAATCGAGATTCCTAACATGCTTAATCAATTCTATTGATCTCAAAATCTATAAGGCATATTAAATAATTGAAATCACCCCTTACCTCGCGACGATCCTTCGAATTCACGGTGTTTGGCTTTTTCCTCTCTTCTCTTCTCTTCTCCAATTTCACGTACAATGGTTTTTTTCCCTCCAAATAACCTTCTTTTTCTTTTCCTTTTATTATATTCCAAATAATAGAAATAAATTAGTAATTATTTAGTAGAGCTTTTTACTTCACACACCTCTAATTCAACCTTACACCCCCCGGTCTTCCTTTTTAATTCCATAATTAATTCATCCATTTAATCCAAAATATTATTAATTAAGCCTTTAATTAATTAAATTAATTAAATTCATAATTATTTAACACTTGAATTAATTTGGGGTGTCACAGTAGTGGGTTGTGTGCGAAACGCTTCAGGACCTGGGTTCGAATCCTAGGTCCCCCACTTTCTTCATATATTTTTCTTTCAGGTAATCCAGTGCATACATAAGACAAAGATCCACCATGGGACCTCATCATCCAGCCTGTCAAGTGGCTAGATGGCCAGATCCAAAGACCACCAATGAAGGAGTACAATAGGCCACAATCAATGCATCATAGGGAATCTGGCAAGTCAACATGGACAGCTTTATTTTGGGCCCAGTAGCTGCTGTTTGCACCCCCAAAATCAATTTCCAGGCCCATTATCTCTTTCTCTTCATCTTTTTATTTTATTTTGTTTTATTTAATTTAATTTGTTCATGTCATTAACAAATAATTCTTTTTATCAAAAAATCACAAAAATAACATTTTTCACCAAATTAGGTTTAGATTTTATTTTTATCAACAATTAAATTAATTAAATTAGATTTTAATTTTAGGTAAACTTTAATTTCTTTTTGTAAATAAATTAAAAAACAATTAGAACAATTAGGTTTTATTTCTAACTTAATTATATTTTCTTTTCCTAAAATTAACCAAAAACATAAAAAATAGATCATTTATTTATTTTTCTTTAATTAATTTAATTAGCTCATTACTTTAGTATTTAATTTAAAACCTAATTCTTTTCTTAAAAAATAATTAAAAACAACAAAAAAAAAACATTTTTTGTTTTAATTAGGTTAAAAAGGGTCAAAACCCTAATTTCTTCCCGATCTTAATTTATTCGCGCGCTTTATTATTATTTTTACCATATTGATGTAACTGCCTACAAGTTGTAATAGTTAATTAGGACTTTTATTTTCATTTATCGCTTTATTTCTTAAGGGTTTGTTTTTGGCTATGTAAATACCCGAAGTCTTGTAATAGCGTAGCTTACTTTCCGCACTTTAATTTCCGCAAAAATATTAAACTGTTAGATGTATGATATAGGGATGCATGACAAGAATGTATGATTAACTTTAAAACGGTTAGATAATCCTAAAATGTGCAAAGATAAATAATCTGAAATTGAATCACTCGCACATGCGCACTCCTAGGGTACACTCCCACTTGGTTGCCTTTGGTAAACGTTCATTAAGTATAGGGTATTTTAGTGGTCGCTCTTTTATCTAAACAAAGATCAAAGTCCCTTTCGGAAAAGTTGTCTCGAAATGGTTGTCTCGGATATCGTTGCCTCGAATAATTGATCTAAGACATTAGGGTTATTACTAAGACGTCCTAACATTGCTTTAGTGACCGTAGGTCCCTTTCGAATTGACCCTCAAAACTCCAACGATGATGCTACTTACTCACCAATAGTGGGATAACATTGTCTAAAGGAAAAAACATAGAACAATTCTCTTTTTCGAGTAGGTAGATTAGTTCTTAAGTACTTGCTCAATCCAAACAAACTTTTTCACACTTACACTCATCTACAAACAAATCTTTCAAAAACACTTCGTAACACTCTTGAAGACAGAAGCAAGAGTTAAATCGAAGTCAAAAAAACTTTTTCAAATCAAACACACAGAAGCAATTTTGAAAATGATGAGCAAGTACCTAAGAGCCCGTAGATAACTATGGATAGAAAGGGTGCTAATACCTTCCCTTTCTATAATCTACCCCCCGTACTAAGAAAATCTCGAAGAAAGGATTTTTTTTGTGCTTTTTTCCTTTCCTTGTTGGATAAAATAAAATTTGGTGGCGACTCTTGCTTACCGCGACATTTTGCAAACACAAACGCAAAACGCAAACCAAAAATTCCAAAAAGAAACCAGTCCCGGTTTTGGCCACCGTATCACACTTTGCAATACTATACCAGATATCTGCCAAAGTGTAGGATTGTTGAGCAGATTTATGGAGAAGACTCAAGAATGTCATCTCATTACAGTAAAAAGGGTGTTGAGATACATCAAAAGAACTGTTGATCATGGTGCGTTGTTGCCAAAAGGATCGAAGAACAGTACAGAGGTCGAAGTGCATGGATACACTGACTCAGATTTTAGTGGAGGTCAAAATGAAAAGAAGAGTACTTCAGGGTACATTTTCATGATCGAGGGAGCTCCAATCTCCTGGACTTCAAGGAAGTAAAGCATTGTGGCTCTATCTTTATGCGAAGCAGAATATGTGGCTGCATCATATGTTGCATGCCAAGCAGCATGAATCAAAATGCTACTTGAAGAGCTCAGAATAATGGAATCGAAGATGAAGCTTGTAACTCCCGTTAATTTAAATAATTATTAAATTAATTACGGATTAATGGTTGAAAATGTTGTTGAAATTATTGAAGTTGCGAAATATCGAGAAATGTTAATTTAAGTTGCTAAGTTATTATTTGGTTGATTAATATTAGCAATAATATTAATAATAACATTAGAATAGTTATAAGATTTTTTGTTGAGCTTAATTATATGGTCGTATGTAGTAAAAGTGGAGTATGAAATTTAGGCCCAATAATAATATTAATAATTATAAAGGTAACCTAATTATAAGGAATTAGGTTATTGAACAAGTCTTGGAGTATTTTATGGTGAACGTGAGAAGTTGCAGAATTACAGAAAAGAGGAAAAAAGGTAAAAGTTAGAAACTTTGGCAAGGCTAAGTTCGATCAAATAATTATAGGACGATCTTCAATCCAATGTAAGGGTGGGGTTCTAACTCTATAACCGGATATATGATGGATAATATGTGGGGTTAGATTTGTATGAAATTATTCCTGTTTGTGTGGCAGAGTAATTGTGTTTATATGTTATTGTCTCTGTCAAATGGGATCTTCTTGTGAGAAATTATTCCATGTTTATATAATTTTGTTTATGTTTTTGTGGTACTGTGTTGTGCTGTTGAAATTGGTAAATTGATGAATCGAAGGAAAAATTTGGAGAAGAAAAACAAAAAATTTCAGAAGCCACGAGAAGAAGCAGGAAGTATTGTTCCGAACAACACATGTGGAGAGGAAGGGGGTGCCGATCGACACCCTAGAAGGAAAAAGGAAAACAATATACCGAAGGGGCACTCAGAGAAGAGTTGCCTTATTATATCTCTTGGTAATGGAATTAGTATATTATAGAATTTTCTTAGTATATTAATGGAATATTGACAAATCATATTACTAGAACATGCTAGTAGGTAATATTATTAAATAAGAGCAGCAAGGAAATATAAGAGTATTAGAAATTAGTAGCAATAGGATATAATTGTTAAAAACAATAACAGAAGGCTATTAACAGTAAAACGATAGCAGGGATAATTTATACTAGTAGGATGTAATTACAAGTAGAAGAGCTTGTGAAATAACAGTACCAGGATGGTCTTAATAATAATAATACATAGTAGAAATACTAGCACTTTTAGTAGAAGATTATTTATCCGATTATAGTTGAATTGTCCGAATAATTATGCGGAATGTTTGTAAAATAGTACGGTTGAGACGGCGGATTGTATAAGTTGCTGTAAGGTAGAGACTAAGATGAGAATTAGTAACAGAAGGTTATTAGTAATAAAATAACAGTGGAGAATTAATTAACTAGCAGGATTTAGTCAATTTGTTCGAATAACTATACAGAACAATTGTTTTATATTTTAGTCGACACGATGTGTTGAATACTTTGCTGAAAAATATGAATTTCAGGTGGTATTGAATTGTTAGGCTTATGGCCAATATTGTTCTCTTGCTGATGTTATTGTCAAATTACTATTGTTGATATAATATTATTGTTGTGACGTACTAAGTTGTCGGCTTATGCCAATGTTGTGTTAATTGTTGTTGTTGAAATATCAAGTTATAGGCCTATGGCCAAAGTTGAATTATGTTGAGTTGATGTTAAATCGTTGATTGGTGTGTTAGGCTTATGGCCAATGTTGAATGATGTTGAGTTGTTGTGTTGTTGTAATTGTCGTTGTGAATTTTTGATGATGCGAAGTTGCAGGGAATTTTAAATGATGATGAATTACCTCTATTTACTGGTAATAATAGCAATGTGGGCTTATGCATTGTGATGGATGATGATTGTTATGAGTATGTGATAGTGAATTCATTGAGTCACATACATTTGTATACTCTTTGATGGCATGGATTTGCAAACTGCGAAGAAGGCTTATGCCTTGTTGATGCCTCTATTAATTGGCAGTTTTAAGATGAGAGTTCTGCTCCGTTTTTAAGTTGGAAGTTCTGCTCCAATGGTACCACATGCATGTGAATTGTAATTGAGTCGCATCTGAAGTTGCATCTTAAGTTGTGGTGATGATATATTTGTTGTTTCTTTATGTTGACTTTTTGTGACGGGTACTATTTAAAAGCTGTGAATTAGTCGTTATGTCGTGTTGATGCTTTGTTGTAATAGTTGTTGTGTATAAGTTATGAAGTGGTGATTTTATATGAACTGATTATGATATATTAATTGTCATACATTCAATTATATAGTTCTATATTTCACCCCTTCTGTTTGAATGTTGCCCTCTGTTGGTAACGCGCAAGTAATCAAGAAGAATAGTTGTTACCTTCGCCAGTTGGAGTCAGTGTTGTCGCTCTGATACGTAGCACTCGGGGGGATGAACGCTTGATGTTTAGTTGTTGATATTTATTTCAATCACTGAATTTTTAAGTTGATTACATGAAATAATTGTTGTCTTGAGATTGTTTTAGTTGAGTAAGAGATGTTAAATGAATTGAAGTTGAGTATGTAGATTTCGCTGCTTATCAATAAATAGCTGTTTGGTTTTGAAGAATAAATCAGGTTGTTATCGGTTCATCCGAGTTAAGTGTTATGTATCTGTTTGTATGTAATTAAATGAAGTTTGATTATAAGTTGTAAATGTAGCATCCTATTTATGTTGAACTCTGATTTTTAATATTATTCACCGGGTTGAAATGGGGTGTTAAATTAGTGGTATCAGAACAGGTCGGTCCGTCCGACCAAGTTGTCTAATGTTGTTTGTTCCTTAGTGCGCGACATGTGTGTGAAACATTGTTGGTACTTGTTTTATTTTCCAATCAATTGTATGCAGGAGTTGGTTTGAATATAAGTGGGGGATAAGCTTTGATTCTCAGATATGTTTCGGTTGTAAGATGTTGGTTCAGTATGGAGACATTACAAGTATTGCTGAAGTTTTGTTGTTTCCCGAATCCGAAGGTGACATGGATTAAAGACTTTGTTTGTTAATCAAGTTATAACATCTTGAGGGAGGATGATCAGACATTATTGATGTTTACTTCTCGAAGGATGAGGAGCAATGTAACAGTTGTTGATATACGAGTAGAGTGTAAATCCCTAATGTTTCAGAAGGTGATTGTTAAGTAACAAGAATAATTTTTAGAAGATGGAATTTAGAAAGTTGTGATGTTTCAGCGCAACTGGTGGACTGTGAAGTTGTCGGTTTGAGTAGCCCTTGCATAAGATATCGATGTTTGAACGATGGTAGAGTGGCAGATTGTTGTAGACCTTGTCGTGGAATCCTTGTAAGTGATTGTAAAAGTTGTTGAAGTTGTTGGAACATTTTGAATCGCGAGTCAGAGTTGAAAATGCAAGGAGATAAGTACGATTTCAAGAATGGTAAGTGTTGGTACTAGTACAAAGAAATTTTGTTCTGACGTTATTGTAAGGTGTGTAATAGTATGTCGCTGCATGACGTCGGTGTTCACATTTTCGAATAACTTTGGAAATTTATATCTCGTGTTCCGAGTATCGGATTGGTGTTCCGTTTGAACCTATGAGGAGATAGAAATATATTGTATCCTATGAAAGTGTTTTCAAATACGGTAGATGCATTCCTATGTGGGGGGACTTAGAAGTCGGGTACAGAACTAGAGGCTTTTTGGTCATAAATAGTTATTATCGCAGTTGTTCGAGATGAGGTCAAGCGTAATATGTTGTTGGCGAATAAGTTAATAAATGAGACATTCGACATTAAAAAGGATAGTCGTTCATCATTTCAAGTATGGGATGTTACATGTGAAGAAAGTTTTGTAGAACTAAAGAAAATATTGACGACTGCTCCGATAATGGTTTTGCCTAATCCGAGTGAGTCATTTGTAGTGTATTGTGAATGCGTATAAGATCGGACTTAGTGGTGTGCTAATGCTGAATGGACAAGTTATTGCTTGTGCTTCTAGATAACTCATAGTTCGTGAGAGGAATTATCCTACGTGTGACTTAGAGTTAGCAACGGTGGTGTTTATGTTGAAAGATTATAATTTCGGTTTGAATTATCATCCAGGTAAAGCTAATTTTGTGGCTGATGCTTTAAGTCGAAAGAATTTGCATATGTCGACAATGATGGTTAAAGAATTGGAATTAATTGACCAGTTCAGAGATATGAGTTTAGTTTGAAAGGTGGCACTGAAGAGTGTTATGTTAGGAATGTTGAAGATTAACAATGATTTTCTGGACAGTATCAAAGAAGCTCAAAAGTTAGATGTGCAGGGTGTGTTGAGATTATGTAATCGAATTTGCATTCTTGATGATGCGGAGATGAAGAAAGTAATTCTTGAGTTGGAGGATACGTAACCTTCCTGTGAGGCTAAGTGAGTGTAATATGGACCGTGTAATATGTTTAGTGTTGGTGTTTCATCGACAAAATTGAATGAGAGGGAAATTGTGGAAGTGTTTGTAAACCTCATTGGAAATTATTGGATTATGGTGATTTAGGTGACTTGAGTACAAGTTCTAAAGGAACACTATTATAGTTTGGTAACGATTATTTATACTCCATTATGGTTGTCGGCTATCTATTGACAAATTAAGGAACTGATCACCCTTAATCTCTTGTTGATAGTAGACGAGATCGTGTTGGATGGTATAAATTTGTCTTACTATCTAAATGGTGTGTAAAGTGACTGATGTATATCGTGAGAATAGTCAACACCAGTTTGTGCAAATTAATAGAGGAGTGGTGTGATACAGTGGCAGAACCGAACTATTTTAGGAAAATGCTGGTTTGCATTTTGCGTTTGTGTTTGCAAAATGTCGCGGTAAGCAAGAGTCGCCACCGACTTTTATTTTATCCAACTGGAAAGGAAAAAAGCACAGAAAAATTCCTTTTTTCGAGATTTTAAGTACGGGGGGTAGATTATAGAAAGGGAAGGTATTAGCACCGTTTCTATCCGTAGTTTTCTACGGGCTCTTAGGTACTTGCTCATCATTTTAAAAATTGCTTCCGTGTTTGTGTGTTTTGAAAAGTTTTTGTTTTACTTCAATTTAACCCTTGCTTCTGTCTTCAAGAGTGTTACAAAGTCATTTTGAAAACTTTGTTTGTGAAAGAGTGTAAGTGTGGAAAAGTTTGATTTGAGCAAGTACCTACTAGCATCTACCTACTCGAAAAAAAGATTGTTTCTATTCTTGTTCCTTTAGACAGCGCTATCCTACTATTGAGAAATAGGTAGCCCCGTCGTTGGAATTTGTAAGGGTCAATTCGAAAGGGACGTAATGGTCATTGAAGGCAACATGTAGGGATACCTTAGCATTTCGAAGGGACTGTCATCATATATTCGTAGGCAACATCGAGGGACAAGATCATATACCGTAGGCAACTTCGAGGGACATCGAGGGACCACGATCTTTATGACGATTTTAACCGAGGGCCTTTGCTAAGGGTATCCCTATGTTCGAGGGACATGACCATTATTTTCTGAGGCAACCAAGTGAGGTATACCCTAAGGGTGCATATGTGCAAGGTGTGTTATGTTCAGTTATTTTAGTCTTGTGTTAAGGTTGCTAATGTTTGATTATTCTTGCCATACAATCCTATTAGTCATACATCTAGCAGTTAATAATTGCAATAATTTAAAAGTGCAGAAATATAAAATCTAGTTATTACAAGGCTTCGGGGAGGGGGATTATGTACATATCCAAAATTGGAGGAAAAAATAAATAAAAGCGGTAAAGGTCCTACTAATCATCTATTACATCCTAATATACAGTTACAATAATAAAATGAAGTGCGAAAGAATAATAACACGCAAATTTGAAAAGACGTCTAAAAATCCTAAGATATATAAAAAAAATCGTTTTGTTGTTTTTTTTGTTTTGATTTATAAAAATGGTTTAAGTTAAAAAATAATTGATCTAGATCTATATTTAAAAAAGATAATTATTAAAGAAACATGAAATTTAAATAAAAGAAATTAATTCTGTGTTTTTTTTGTTGGTATTTTTGTTACGAAAAGGAAAATGAATTAAAATGAAATTAAACCTAAGTTCTATTAATTTTTTTTTTTTTTAAAAAGTTAAAGTGATTAGTTAATTAATTTACCAAAATCAAAATTTAATTAAGAAAAAAAATCCTAAATCTATTTTTATATGATTTTTATATTTGTTTATTGATAAAAATAAAAAAGGGATTAAAAGAAATAAATGAAATGAATAAAACAAGAAAATAAAGATGGGCCTAGTAGCAAAAGTAAACAGGGGGTGCAATCATCAGAAATCCCTAGGCCCGAATCTTCGAAAGCTTCATGCTCTAACTATGGTGTTTTTTTATTCTTGCGTGGAACCTATGATTCAACCATCCATAATTGTTCTATATAAACTCAAACAAACGTTAGCATACCATAAAATGTGATTAAAATTAGAGATTCGAAGTTTAAAATTTTACCAAACCGGTATTGTCAAATGGGGGCGTGCTAGGCGTGTGATGGATTGCTCTTGGGTCTTGTAAGACTCCTGAGGACTTCAAGAGGATGGTTTGAGGCTTGATGTCAATTGAGAGAGACCGGAACCTCGAGATATGACTTGCATCAATTCTTTGATTTCCGGAGAGCTTTTTGAAGAGCTTTTAGAGAGCTTTTTGAAGAGATTTTTGAGAGCTTTTTAGAGAGGAATTTCGTGTCTTTCAAGCTTGTATGGCTCTATATTTATAGAGGAGAATGAGGAGACAAGAAAGCATGGAAAGAATCTCCCTCATAATGTTGTGTTTTAAGACCATGATCAAGATTTGAAAAAAATGTCATATTTGATGATTTTATGCCATTTTCACATGTGGATGAACCTGGACATATTTGAAGGGTTATTGCACGAAAGCAATTGACATAAACCAGCATAAAACTTTCCCAAAATGGATTCACATCAAAATTTACATTATTTCTATTATTTATTTATTTAATTCTGAATTTTAATGAATAAAATATCAAAATAAATAGCATAAATAGTAGAAAAATGTATGGGTGGGCTTAGAGGTCGTGGACCATGTTAGGAATGAGTTTCAAACTTGAAAAGATAGGCCCATTTGGAAAAAATCCAAGTTTGGTCAATATTTGCTTCATGCATTTTTTTTCAAAAATTGTCCAACTTTGACAATGCATATCTTTCTCAATTTTAACCTTATGAGGGTTTTCTTTGACTTTTTAGAAATCTTAGGATGTCCCCTAAGCAAGCTCTTTGGTTTCATCTCAATTGGATCTTCCATGTTCATGTAAGAAGCTTTGACCCAAAAGGTGTTTTTGTTGACTTTTCAAAATGACCTATAATGTCCAAATTTATATCTTCTTGTGAGTGCATATTTTGAACTTGGGAGCTAAAGATTAATTGTAAGGAATTACATCCTATTCAAAATGAGCTTTGGATGGGTCATTTCTGATAAAGTATGAGAAAGTTATGCTTGGTCAAAGTTGAGTTGCTTTTCCTGCAAAACCCTAATTTAGCAACTTTTGGATTTTGATGAATTATGAGCAATCCTCGAGGAATCATGATCAACCCTTGATAAAATGATGAATAATACTTAAAAATGAGGATGTTGACCAAAAATCTTGAAGTTTGACTGTATGTGGGCCACTGTTGACTTTTGCCCTAGCACAGTCGACTTTCAGGTCTTTGAGCAATTGACTGAGCAAACTTCCTCTGCAAGGCTTGAAACTTGACATGGATGATCTTGAGAATATATTAGGACAATAGTGAGCATTTGGGAACCTTTTTATTCAAACATCTTGATGCAAACTGAAACCCTAATTTGAGGTAGACTGCCTTAGGAGAGAGTTTGTCTGGTCAACTCTTGGACTTCCTTGGGCAATTTGAAGACCTTACTTGAAATGTATTGAGAAATATGGGAGGGAAAATTTTGGGGTACAACAGCTGCCCCTGTTCAATCTTCTTAAACCTGAGGATGTCGATTGGCTTGCTTGCCTTTCGTGATCCGAAGGTGGAAGATGATTGAACACTAGAGTGCCCAGAAATTTGCACTTGCGTGAAGTGGTATTGGCCTTGAGATTTCGGGAATGGGCTTATAGATGCCATTTGGAAGTTAATGATGGAAAATAGGCTTAAAGATGACATCAGAAAAAGTGTCGATCGCATAAGAGATTCCTTTGCGAGAGCCCGTATACCTGTTGTTGAGGAGGATTTCGCTGGGGAATGCTGGTCTCTGTCTTGAGAGAAATAGAAATTTAGGAGCTTCAGTCGTCCGTTATTCTACTGGGGAATCATCTCTTAGTCAGGGAGGAGAAAATGAACTGCTATCTGGTCGTGTATAGGCTGCATCGCGACTTACTGGGGAAAGGTGAAACTGATCGTGTTTGATCAGGTCCAGGTCTTACAGTGTTGTAGACTGCTGTCTAGAGATAAGAGATAAGAAACCTGGATGGTAAGGTTATGAGAAGGAACCTGGATAGTAGGGCTTATGGGAAGGAACCTGGGTAAGGTTGCTTCGTGAGGAGTTTGGATAAAACTACATCTGAACCGAGAAGGAACCTGGGTAAGGTTGCTCTGTGAGGAGTTTGGGTAAAACTGCATCTGAACCGAGAAGGAACCTGGGTAAGGTTGCTTTGTGAGGAGTTTGGGTAAAACTGCACCTGAACTGAGAAGGAACCTAGGTAAGGTTGTTTTGTGAGGAGTTTGTGTAGGGCTTTAGGAGGAACCTGGGTAGGTTACTTCGGGATAAGTCCGTGTAAAACTTTGGCAGGAACCTGGGTAAGGTTACTTTGGGCTAAGTCTATGTAAAACTTCAAGATGAACCTGGGTAAGGTTACTTTGTGATAAGTTTGTGTAAAACTTCAAAATGAACTGGGGTAAGGTTACTTTGAGATAAGTTTATGTAAAAATTCAGGAGGAACCTGGGTAAGGTTACTTTGTGATAAGTTCGTGTAAGACTCAGGAGGAACCTGGGTAAGGTTACTTTGTAATAAGTTTGTGTAAAACTTCAGGAGGAACCTGGGTAAGGTTATTTCGTGATAAGTTTGTGTAAAACTTCAAGAGGAACCTGGGTAAGGTTATTTCTGGATAAGTTCGTGTAAAACTTCAAGAGGAACCTGGGTAAGGTTACTTTGTGATAAGTTCGTGTAAAAATTCAGAAGGAACCTGGGTAAGGTTACTTTGTGATAAGTTCGTGTAAAACTTCAAAATGAACCGGGGTAAGGTTACTCTGAGATAAGTTTGTGTAAAACTTCAGGAGGAACCTGGATAAGGTTACTTTGTGATAAGTTCGTGTAAAACTTCAGGAGGAACCTGGGTAAGGTTACTTTGTGATAAGTTTGTGTAAAACTTCAGGAGGAACCTGGGTAAGGTTATTTCGTGATAAGTTTGTGTAAAACTTCAGGAGGAACCTGGGTAAGGTTATTTCGAGATAAGTTCGTGTAAAACTTCAAGAGGAACCTGGGTAAGGTTACTTTGTGATAAGTTCGTGTAAAAATTCATAAGGAACCTGGGTAAGGTTACTTTGTGATAAGTTCGTGTAAAACTTTATTTGGAAATGTATGAGAAAAGACCCGTGTAAGATTTTTCAAGATAAACCCATGTGAAGCTGCATTTAGGTGAAACCCGTGTAAGATTGCTTCGTGACGAACTCGTGTAAAGCTTCATTTAGGAGAAACCCGTGTAAGATTGCTTCGTGACAAACCCGTGTAAAGTTGCATTTGATCGTGCAGATAATTACTCTGTTTAGTTTCTGGAGCTAATCTTGAACTTGCTGGAAGTTGTTGACGATAACCATCTTTCCTGAAAAGGTACATGATTAATCGTATATGATGTATGACATGCATTGTATGATGATGTTCTCAAAATAAATGAGATTATGCCGTATGCAATATGTATGCGCACGTCATGATATATGAACATGAAATGCTATTGTGGCACGTCCTAGTTTTGGAAAATAAATCCCTGAATGTTGTTGGAGAGTAATGGAAATTGAGTTCCTGACTGTCGTAGAAAAAGTGGTTCTTCTACTTCCGCTGGAGATGGTGAACCAAAATGACTATGCTGGGGATTTGCCCCTTGTTTATGGATATTCTGTCGAGGAGATACTCTGCTTGAGAACAACTCTACGGGGGAATAATTCCGTTGGAGAGAGAAGCTTCCATAGCTGAAGGGATAAACTCTGTCGGGGATTGAGCTTCTGTATTCAGAGAAATAAACTCTGTTCGGGAGAAAACCTTATGAACCTCTTGCGATTACAAAATTCAGCTGAGGAATATAGATGTCGGCTCTCCGAAAGAGCTTGGCTGGGGAAAGTAACTCTTATTTGGGGAGGCAGAGATCAAAACTTTGGTTGCCTCTACTATATGAGGAGTGTAGATGTTATTAGGACGCATGTTAAGGATACGACAATGACTTCGTATCAAGACTTTTCTGCCCCTGTACCTGCTGGAGAAAGTGTCTGCGGAGGCCTTGTGGATTGAGTGTTATCCCAACTTATGAGATGCTTGGTAACTTCCGATCGAAATGATAAGTCTTCTAATGATAGGCAAGTGACGAGATGACCGGACATAGTCGTACGCTTTAATCCCTAACTTTTGCCTGGAATGTCTTTTCAGATTTTCAGTCCACCGGGATACCCTTTTTTGCCCAAGCCGCCTTTTCAGGTTTTGGGCTTGCCGGGTGTACATATCTTTTTTTTTCCTAATTTTTGCCCGAACCCTTTTGGTTCGCCGGGATGCCCTTATTTTTGCCTAGTCCAGTCAACCTAGCGGGTCTTTGTTCATGCGCAGTATTTTCTGACTATGTCCACGCTCTCAGGGTGTAGGGAGTTGTCACTGTCGGTAGTGTTGTGTTGCCACACTATCAGAAGATGTTTGTTTGATTGTACATGATTCGTTGCTGGAATTCATGCCCAATGCCTCCAAGTGATTCAGATGGAGATCTGCCCCTGGCTATTTGGCATCTTTGAGAGATTCATTGAATCTTGACTTGACTGTCCCAGATGATGGACAATGATCATGTCGTTCCCCTTGGATGGAAGTGTTTTTCTACTTGAGGTGATCCTTTTTATTGAGAAGGTTTTTGTTCACTAGATATTTGTCATGCGAATTTCTCTACTGTTGAACAAATAGTCATATGCAAACAATGTTATTTTAAGAATGCAAAGCTTATGTCTGTCTTGAAGTTTTGAAAATGCAGTTTTTTTATAGAGAAAATAGAATTTTGCAAAGATGTGATATCAACTCAGGATTTGTAACGGACCTTCAGGAGTCAGGATACCTTTTGTAACAGTATGTTTTCGAACTAACCCATGCTTCAGCTAGGACTTTTAAGGGTTATAACGTGGCCTGGTTCATGTTTTAAGAAACAAAGGATAAAGGCTCAAATTTTATTTGTACCCACCCGTTCTTCATGAAGTTCTTCGATCCTAAACTCAGCTAATTGTGCATTTAGATCTCGTTTGAGTCTTTGCTCTGATATTCCAGTGATGGTTCGGATACTGACAATTTATTTTGAATAGGCAGTCATTTTTTTTAGGGTTTGTAGGACCTCTTTCTTTTTGATTTTATTATCCTTGTATTTTGCCTGAACTGTTTCTTTTTGTGATTACAGTCAGCGGGATGCCCCATTGTTTTTTCTTAAGTCTCCTTCATAGGTTTTGACTTAATAGGCTTTTATTTCGAGATAATGACTGCATGTCTTGATGATTATAGGGAACCATCACCATCTTTTATTTCGGAAGGACGTATTTGATGCCATTCATTGTGTACGAAGCGGAAGATTGTGACTGAATGCGCCTCTGAATTAACTGAGAAAACTACCCTGCCCCAGGTTATGATTAAGGGTTTTAATATGTGTTAAAAGAAAAACTCCTACTTGTTTGGCTCGAAGGGGTTGACTAGGGATTATCTTCCTTATAACTCCACTGTTTAGGATTTGAAACAATGCTTGTACATCGTCAACAAGGTCTGTTCAAAAGCATACTGTAGAGATTGTGGTATCTTTTTCATCATCCTCCCTCTAAAGGCTTACAGTTTTTTAGTCGAGAGTTGAATATCACGAAAAGGAAATATAAAGCAATTTAAGCATAATGAAAAAAAATTAATTCAAGACAGACACGTGTAATGCATTAATGAAATAAAAAAGTTTGACATGACAATAACTGTTTGAATAAGTAAAGAAAATACAACTTCAGAATTCAAATGAACAAAAATGCTTTCAATCCTAGCCATGTTTTGGCAAGGGAGCAGTGATCACATTGGGAGTCTCATGAGGGTCGAATTCGATCTCCTTGGCGTTAATAATATTCTGAATCTTGTATTTCAGCGCCCAACAATCGTTAGTATTGTGCCCCGGGCTACCAGAATGATAAGAACACCTTGCATCCGGGTTGTAGTTAGGAGAAGAAGTCTTAGGGTTCGGATGAGGGTTTATCACCGTAATCAGATTCATCTTCAACATGTGTTGCAATGCTTGTGATAATGGCATGTTGATTTCAGTGAACTGCCTTTGAGGTCTTTCCACCCTTGGCTGATTATTTCGTTATTGTGGTCGTTGTGTGCATGCCGAATTAAAGATCAACACTGCCCCCACATATTGGTGGTAGTCTTCCTTGCTACGCCTATTCTGGCCGTGCACAACATTGGCTTCCCTCTTGCTACCAAATGAATTCTTCTCTGTACTCGAAGAGGTATTTTTCTGGATCTTACGAGTCAGGATCCCAGCTTCTACTCTTTCTCCAGTCAGAATCAGCTCAGTGAAACCCGCTGATGAGCTACCAATCAAATGATTAAAGAATGGACTAGATAGCGTCCCCAGAAACATATCAACCAACTCCCTATCAGACAACAGGGGTTGGACTCTTCCAGCCAAGTCTCTCCACTTTTGGCATAGTCTTTAAATCCTTCACTTGCACCCATGGACATACTCTGAAGTTGAGTACGAGTAGGAGCAAGGTCGACATTTTAATGATACTACTTGTAGAAAGCAACAACTAGATCTTCCCAGTTTCGGATATTTGGTCCCTCTAGCTGGTAGAACCATTCAAGTTGAGTCCCTGATAGACTATCTTGAAAGAAGTGAACCCATAGATTTCTATCAGCTGTGTGGGGCTGGATCTTCTTGACATAAGAACGGAGATGGAGTTTTGGGCATGACACCCCATCATACTTAGAAAAAACTGGAGCTTTGAACTTCTGAGGGATCACCACTTCAGATACCAGTCCCAAATTTCCGAAATCCAAACCAGGGATCTTCTGAATCTCCATAGCACTCAGACGGTCTTCAATTTGTTTGTACCTATCCTCAGCAGGAGGATACTGTTCCTCATCATAATCTGTATCATTATCAGAAACTGCAAGACTGGGGCCCTTTTCTTCTTCTTGGTCCTCCCCTCCCTTGGATGAGAAGGATAGATCAGCTTGCTGTTTCAAACTATCTCCAAACCTTTTACCCATGCTAAAAAGAACAACCTTCTTCTTCTTCTTCTTCTTCTTCTTCCTCTTCTTCTTCTTCTCCTTCTCTTTCTCTTTCAGGATGAGAGCTTTCAAATCCTCTTGCCCTTTAGCCAAGCTCAAGAACATCTCTTGAAATTGGGCATTTTGTGCCTGGAGATCTTTAATAGCTTGATCGGAAGACATTTCTGCTGAAATAAACAGCGAAGAAGATGAGACACCTGTTATGGTACCTGTAATGGTGTGCATGATAATGGGATGCGTATGTAATGATTTCAAAGACTTTGGGATATTTAAATTTGCAAACCAAGAAATAAACAAACTTTATTAGATTAAACTTGTAAAAAGGTTCAACAATGCCTTTAAGGCGTTTATAAAGAAGCAAATGAAAAACAAATCTAAACTAGAAAAAGCAAAATCAGAAATCCCATGGACGCTTCCCCTTGGTGATGACGTAGTCATTGACCGTTCTTTCATTCTCAAGTTGCCTGGTGAGCTTCAAGATCTTTATTTCTTGCTCATGGTACTTTTCCCGGTAGGTATCCCTCTCCTCTTTCAGCTGAATCCAGGATCTCTTCAATTCCCCAAGATCAGTGGGCATATAGGGATAAAGGACTGTATAAGGAATGCTCTCTTCATTGGTAGGCTCCACAATCATTGGAAATACAGCTTCATAGGGCATCCCAAGCTTCTGAGCATGATCTCAGACCCACTGGAGATAAGGTTGCATGGGGAGAGAAGTCTTTGGTCCTAGCTCTTGAGGGTCAGATCTATTCACCATGCCCCAAGCTCGTATACACCTCCGGCGATGCTCGTCAACGTCCTCCTTGTAGTTAAATGCAATATCTGTAAGAAGTAGCTCATGAGGACCGTCTCTTCGAGCCCGACCGAATTGTTGCAAAGCTAAACAAGGACTGTAGGTTATCCCTCCTCTGATTCCGAGCAACGGGACATTAGGGTATCCCCCACATCGATCAATAACAACAATGCTTTCCATAGCCTTAGAACTCCAAAGAATGTCTGTATGGGCAAGGGACATTATCCTGTAAGACCATCCTAAACCTTCCTCATTCTTCAACACGGACTTGGGGAGGTGTGAAATAAACCAGCTCGCCAGCAGCGGCATGCAACACATGAGAGTCCCTCTTCTTCGCATAGTACGAGTATAAAGGGCATGCAAAAATCACCCAGAAGAGTAGGCACAGGATTGTGAGACAAGAAGATCTTAACCGCATTCACATCTATGAAGGAATCTGGATTCGGGAAAAGAACCAAATCATAGATAAGGAGAGCCAAGATATCTTCAAAATCCTGAAAGTCCAAACTGTCTCAGAATAGATGAGCTTGATCCATCAGAAACTTGGCTAAGAAACCTTCAACCCCGCTTCATGTCTCCCAGTTGGATATTACATCAGCTCTTTTTAGATGTGTTGTACCCCAAAATTTGCCCTCCCATATTCTTCAAGAAATTGCCAAGCCAAGTCACAAAATTCCCCAAAGGTTGCACAGTGCAAGGGTCTCCTATACAGTCAAGATTAGGGTTTTGTGTTCTGATCAAGAAAGGAAGTTTTCAAAGGCCCAATCAAGTCTCATATGCCTACAAAGATGGTCAAGCATCCTCATATCAAGTTTCAAGGCATTCAGCTCAAAATTGCACAGTCAAAACCCTAAATTGCACTACAGTCAACTGTAGGGGCAAAATGGTCATTTGGCAGTCAAAAGTTCAAATTTTTGGTCAACATATCATTTTGAAGCCACAAACATCATTTGATCAATGCTTGATCATGATTCTCAAAATTTGGCTCAGAAATAATCAGAGATGCAAAAGTTACTATATTTGGACAGTTGAAAAAGTCAACTAAAATTGACCAGGGCATAACTTTCACATGGATTATCAGAAAAATCCCATCCAAAGCTCATTTTGAAGAGAAAGACATTTCCTACAATCCATCTTCATATTCCAAGTCCAAGAAATGCTCTCACAAAAAGTTATCAATTTCAACATTATAGGTCATTTTCAAAAGTTAACAAAAAGGGACTTTAAGTCAAAGGCCATAACTTGAGATTGGTAAATCAAAATGACATGGGACCAAAGGCATTGGTTAGAGGACTCAAATACCTTTCCAAAATGTCCAAGAACATGAGAAAAGCTTAAAAATTGAGCAAGTTATGCCTTGTGGAAGTTGGGAAATGTTTGGATATTTTGAAAAGTCAACTTTGATTCAAATGGTCTAAAATTGCTAATGGGCCTATTTTTCTTCCATGATTCATCATTCCAAGCCTATGCACGACCACTTGGCCCAAAGGGAAGTATTTTCTCATTTTTTATTTATTTATTTGAATTATTATTCATATTAATTCATTTAAATTATTTAAATACATGAAAAATATCAAACTTGCCCTAAAAAATCTTTTCATGCATGTTTTACCCTTAATATCTCGTGCACATCCCAATATGGCAAGATTTGGTCTGATTTGAGCTAATTGATACAAGGAACACATGAAAAAGATTCAAAAAGATCTTAAGAAAATCAAATATGCAAAACAATGAATGCCTTGGATTTTATTGAGTTTTCTTAACCTAATTGCCTCAATACATAAACAGGAATGCAAACCTAATCCTAACACACTGAATGCTGCGCAGGAAATACATTGACAAACTTGGAATTTTTTGTCAAAAAAGCAATTCTGAAAACCACTCTAAAGGACGATTCAAAGCCTAATTCCTTTTCCAATAGCTTCCTCAAGGTTCCCAGAAGCGATTCCAATCCCAAACATCCATCAACACGCAAAGAATTGGTAAAACGAACCTCAACTGTGTCAAGAAATTTTCAGAATCGTGCATCATGATTTGTGCATAATTTGTAATTTTTGTCTATTGATTCATGTTTGTTATGTGTTTCTGAAACTAACCATGCCAGTTAATTTCGTTTTCGTGCTATATATGTGATTTGGCCATTGATGCCGTCTAGGGTTTGCAGAGCTCCCAATTAGGGGTTTCTTAATCACGTAAAATTCGACCACCACAATGCCATGGATGGGTTCAGGAAGCTTGGACGAAGAGATTAATGCACTCGCGCCTAATTTATGTTCAAGAATAGCCTAATCGCTATTTTCTCAAAACATGTCTAAAACAACGCATCTAAAACCGTTGCAATAGGTTCTTGTTTCAGAAAAAAAGAAAATACGCGAGGAAGACGATGCGTTGGCAAATGCTGGTTGGCTCATTTAAATCAGCGCGCGTTTTTGTGCTTTTTAGTGGCCACTAACCAACTTTTATTTTTGTTATTTATTTGTTGTTGTATATACAAAGTGTGCGTTGAGATCAGCTGGCAAGCATGAGGTTTGACAAAGCGTGTGACCTGGGTTCGAGTCCCAGGTCTGGATTAGTTTCAATATTATTTTTCCATGTATGTTCGTATGCAGGCTCAGTAAGGTGGTTCACCATACACCTTCATTATCCAACGTCCACGCGTCCTGGGACATCAGATCAAGGGCATTGATTTCAAGAACACGTTGTACCTTAGTCAGCGCTTCAGCATACTATTCCAAAAGTCAAACGGACTCAGGATATAATGGGCTTGGATTTCTAAAGACACACCTCACAATTGGGGCCTGAACCCCCCCTGGTTTGCTTTTGCTATATTTTTCTTATTTTATTTTTTATTGTTATTTTATTTTTTTTATTTGTTTAAAGTAATTATTATTTTTACAAAATATAAAAAAAAAACATCATAAAAATCCAGAAAAAGATAAAAAATGTAATTAATTATTTCATTCTAATATTTTCATAAATAAATTAACATGTAATTATTAGTTTTAATTAGTTTACAATTTTAATTTCTTTTAATAACAAAAATACAAAAAATATGTAGAAATAGGTTTAATTAATTTTGATTCCTTTAAATTTCCCTTTTTTTACAATAATAATATTTATTTTATTTATTTTCATAATTAAAAATGCATGTAAATTAACTTAGGTTTAAATTAGTTAAAAATTCAATATTTTTCATAATAAAGTTAAAAACCATTAGAATTAGGGTTTACATTCAATTTTAATTCTGATTAATTCTCTTTTTCCATTAATTCCTAAAAACACAAAAATATCAAAAAACATTTAATTTTAATTTTAATTCCTTATTAATTTTAATTTTGCAAAAGGGGGCCAACGCCCATATTTTTAATTGTTTAATTTGCGTATTTGTTTTATTTCGCTTAATTCATTATGTATCTCTCCCAAAGCGTTGTAACTTAAACTTCTCGCACTTTTATTTCTTTTGCTTTATTTACTTTCCGTCAAATCGGGTCCGGTTTAATTTTGGCGATGTGGACCCGCGCCATTTGTAATAGCATTAGATTTACTTTTCCCGCAAATATTAACTGTTAAATAAGCATGCAAGAATGAATGGACTTAAATAAAATCAAGCGTAGATCACAATGAACATGACAAAAGACAAATACAAATGAAAACAACACACGAATCGCACACACCACCCCTAGGGTACGCCTCACTGTTGCCTTTCGAAAGGTGATCGTCGAGTAGAGGATGTCTTAGTAAGTTCTCATGATCCGGGAACCTGGCATGAGGGTAGCTTCTAAGGTGTCTTCCCATTGCTCTGGTGATCACCATGTCCCGACAAACTCGAATTGACCCGAACACCTCCAACGGTGGTGCTACCTACCTCTCAATGGTGGGATGGCACTACCTTAAAGGACATCTACACAGACGAATTCCTTAGGGTAGGTAGGTTCTCAAGGATACTTGCTCTTTTCAAAACAAATCAAAATCTTTTCACACCAACACATTTTCAAAAGCTTTCAAAGCAAATTTTTCAAACACTCTGACGTACGAGTCGAACTGAAATTTTTCAAAGAAACTTTTTAAACCCACATTGAAAAGCAAACAAACAATTTTGGAAAACACATTGAGCAAGTATCTAAGAGCCCATGGATAACCATGGATAGAAAGGGTGCTAACACCTTCCCTTTCTATAACCTACCTCCCGAACCGAGAGCAATCTCTATAAGGGATTTTTCTGTGCTTTTGTCCTTTCCATTTGGAGAAAATAAAAGACGGTGGCGACTCTTGCTTCCGCGACATTTCGCGAACCAGCGTTAAACAGTCAGTTCCAGATCCACCGATCACAGAACTGGCGACTCTGCTGGGGATATTTTTAAAGTGAGGTGTACCTTAGGGTTAGTTCATAACTGTGTTTTCAATTGTATTGACTTGTCTGCTTTAAATTTGTGGGTTGCCTGGGAGTTACATAGATCCTAACCCGGATCTGGAGATACCCTGTTTAGGTAGCATAAGCTGTGAGGGACCTGTCCGGCGTAGACCGACACAGGTGAAGCAGTGGCTACGTTGGTGTGGCACCTTAGTCTGTACCGATATCCCTTGTGTCGCAACGAGGAGAATATGGGTCTTCTAAGGAGTCATTAAGCACCAACAACCTTAGAACCTTAATTGACACAACTTGGCCTTTAGAATTGTAGCAGTATGCTACGCCCATTGAGGCTAAACTCTCGTGATGGTTCTGGCTGCAAGAAAAGATTGCGATGCTGGAGTTATGACCGATGGAGGGTAGTCAATGATATTGGGATCCTCTAAGAACCCGGTTACTTTGATTAGGACAGGTATGAACCAACAAACTGAAAGAGGGTAGTACCTAGACCTCATGCTGGCCTAAACTTTAGGGGCTTGCCTTGTGTGACTTGTGTGCCTTACCATGTTTGCCTTTGTATATGTATGTGGTGTGCTTTATCATAACATCATAACATCATGAGCATTGCATGCATCCTGCATAAGGACTGACCATTTCAAAGACAAGAGGGTTTCATCTTTGCTCTGTTTTGTAGGACATTATGATGCCGGTGCGAAGGAATACTATCCGGTTCAACTTTGTTCGTTCACCTGAGTTGCTTGATGAGTTGGTTGGCAGAATTCCAAATACCACTTCCTTCATTCAGAGGCATGGTTCCCTTCTCAGTTTAGTCACTGCAAAGCGGGATCAACAGTTGATGAGTGTTCTGACCCAGTTCTATGACCCTCTGTACCAGTGCTTCACCTTTCAAGACTTCCAGCTGGTCCCTACCCTGGAAGAGTTCTCTGATTTACTTGGTATCCCTATCTTGGATCAGACTCCCTTTACTGGATGGGAAAAGACCCTCAGGCTTGAGGACATTTCTGCAGCTCTTCCTTTGACCCATCAAGAAGTAACAGACAACTGGGTAACTAGAAGCGGAGTTAAGGGTTTCTTGGCCAAGTTTCTAATTGGTAAAGCTAACAGTTTATGGAATGACCTGGACTTTAGGGCATATGAAGACATCTTGGCTCTCCTAATCTATGGGTTAGTCCTGTTTCCTAATCCTGACAACTTCATCAATGTCACTGCCATAAGGATCTTTATGTCTCAGAATCCTGTGCCCACTCTCTTGGGTGACATCTTGCAACAACTTCATGCCCGTACTACCCGAAGACGAGGAACCCTATGGTGTTGTATCCCTTTGTTGGTGAGGTGGTTTATTTCGCACCTCCCTAAGTTCGTACTGAAGAACCAAGAAGGAAGAGGTTGGGCTCACAGGTTAATGTCTCTCACCGATAAAGACATCATTTGGACTTGCAGAGGGTTGGATGAGATAGCTATTATTGATCGATGCGGGGAATACCCTAATGTTCCTCTGATTGGTACTCAAGGAGGGATCTCTTACAATCCATGTCTAGCACTCCGTCAGTTTGGAAGAGCAAGAAGAGCAGGCCCCCATGAGATGTTGGTGCCTCACATCAGTTTCGAGTTTCAGGTGGATAGTGACGAGCTACGTCGTAGGTTCATCAAGGCTTGGGACAAGGTTCATAAAGCTGACCCACAAGAGCTAGGGCCAAAGACTTCTTTACCTATGGAAGCCTACTACAAATGGGTTCGCATCCGTGCTCAGAAGTTAGGTATGCCGTATGAAGCTGTCAGACCCATCATTCTTGAGTGTCCTGATAAAGATGGTGTTCCTCCAACTGTCCTTCCTCCTCAGATACCTACTGATTATGAGACATTGAAGAGATCTTGGTCGCAACTGCAAGAAGAACGGGATTCTTACCGGGAAAAGTTCAACGAGCAGGAATCAAAGATCCAAAAGCTAACAAAACAGTTGGAGAATGAGAGAGCTCTGAATGCCTACATCCGTACTGAGAAGAGGAGACCATGGGATCAATAAGGAGCTCTGAATGTGCCTTTACAGTTTTTATTTCCTTTCCAGTATTTTCTTTCATGTAACGCCTAAGGGCAACCTTGTTGAATAATTTCAGTTGCAAAGTAGAATCTAATGAAGTGTGTTCTCTTTTTTGTTTACGAAGTTGATTCCCGATTGTCTTTGGAAACATAATCCATACGCATTTCATACATCATATGCATAGCAGGTTTTTCCCCTTTTCAGGTTGCTTACCGTTCTTCGCTGTTTATTTCAGCATCATGAATCCCGAATCTGCCTCAACTGAGACATCAATCAAGGCTCTTCAGGCGCAGAATGCGCAGTTTCAAGAATTAATCAAGGGTCTGGCTAAAGGCCAAGAAGAACTAAAGGCTATGCTCCTGAAGAAGGAGAAGAAGAAGAAGAGAAGAACTGTTCTGTTCAACTCGGGCCGAAGGTTTGGCAATACTCTGCAACATGAAGAGGCTGGTTCTTCTGTTGGCAAGAGTCCTTCTCAGGCAGAAGTAAAGGTCCCTAGTCCGGTAGTCTCCGATAACGAGACAGATTTTGATGAAGAGCAGTACCCTCCTGCAGATGACAGATATAAACAACTGGAGGACAGGTTGAAGGCTATGGAGGTTCAACAGGTACCTGGGCTGGATTTCGGAGATCTGGGTTTGTCGACTGGTGTGATTATCCCCCGTAAGTTCAAAGCACCATCCTTCTCCAAATATGACGGGGCGTCTTGTCCCAAGCTGCATTTAAGGTCCTATGTTCGGAAAATTCAGCCGTACTCTGCGGATAAGAATTTATGGATCCACTTCTTCCAGGAGAGTCTTTCAGGGACTCATCTCGAATGGTTCTATCAGCTGGATGGGACCAAAGTTCGTAACTGGGAGGAGTTGGCTACTGCTTTCTACAAGCAGTATCAATACAATGCCGACCTTGCCCCCACACGTACCCAACTCCAGGGTATGGCGTTAGGTGCAAGCGAAGGTTTTAAAGAGTACGCTCAGAAGTGGAGAGACCTGGCTGGCAGGGTGCAGCCACCATTGACTGATCGGGAGCTAGTAGACATGTTCTTGGGGACCCTATCTGGGCCATTCTTCAACCATCTGATCGGGAATTCTTCTGCTGGGTTCACTGATTTGATTCTGACTGGAGAGAGAATTGAAGCTGGGTTAAAGTCTGGGAAGATTACAAAGGGTGCATCATCTAGTTCGGAAAAGAAACCATTCAAAAAGGAGTCTAGTGCCGTGTATGGTTCTAGGAAATCAGAGAGACCTGAGCACCGCCAATCTGTCAGCGCGGTGATGATTGCTAAGCCTACTGCCGCTCCTCGGTCGAATAATCCTCAAAGGGCTGAAAGACCCCGGCGAGAGTTTACCCGGTTAAGCATGACCCTATCACAGATTCTGCCACAGTTGCTAGCCACCAACTTAGTGACTGTCAGGGAGGCTCCAAAGTTCCCAAATACAACATCTCCCAAGTACAACCCAAATGCTCGTTGTGCTTACCATTCAGATAGCCCGGGGCACTCTACCAATGACTGTTGGGCATTAAAGAACAAGCTACAGGACCTCATTGACGCTAAGGAGGTACAGTTTGAGGCATCTGACAAGCCTAATGTGGTGACAGCTCCCCTGCCTGCTCATGGAGTAAATGCTATCGGGGATGAAGAGGAAGTTGATGAAGCTGAGTTTGATAGCTGGATCTACCCGGCAATTGACGGTGGACTTAACAATTGGAGCGCAAAGGACAATCTCCCTGTTTCTTTTGTTACTAAGTAATAAATTTCTTTGTTTTGTTATTTTGTAATAAACAATGATAAACTCTATGGCCCGGTGTCTTACCCGAGGCACCGTGGTTCTATTTGTGAGGGCATACAAACTGTCATTTCATATATCATAAATGAAAATCTTGGACGTATTTTTCGCATTGCAAATATTGTGTTCCTTTTCTGTCTTCCTTTCCTTTACATAATTATCAAAACAGCTGTATTTACACACACACTCACTCATACAGGTTTCAATCCACTCTGGATCTTACTGATAACAACTCTGCTAATGCCAATTATGACTTCGAAAATCCGATCAACTTAGCCGAAGACGAAGGTGAAGATGATTGTGAAGTGCCTGGCGAGCTTGCAAGATTGTTGCTTCAGGAAGAGAGGGCAATTCAACCCCACGAAGAGCCAGTGGAAACAATAAACCTGGGTACTGAAGCAGACAGGAGAGAGGTAAAGATTGGTGCCAACCTAGAGCTCAGCGTGAAGCAACGGTTAACCAAGATGTTACATGACTATATGGAGATCTTTGCCTGGTCCTACGAAGACATGCCCGGGTTGGATACCGATATTGTGGTCCATCACTTGCCAACTAAGGAAGACTGCCCTCCAGTTAAGAAAAAGGTCCGTCGGATGCGTCCAGAGATGTCAGAGAAGATTAAGGCCGAGGTCATGAAACAGTTTGATGCCGGGTTCCTTGCAGTAACTTCTTACCCTCAGTGGGTTGCTAACGTGGTGCCGGTACCTAAGAAGGATGGAAAAGTCAGAATGTGTGTCGATTACAGGGATCTGAACAGGGCCAGCCCCAAGGATGACTTCCCCTTACCTCACATTGACGTCCTTGTTGATAATACAGCTCAGCACAAGGTGTTCTCTTTCATGGATGGCTTTTCAGGTTACAATCAGATTAAGATGGCACCTGAAGACATGGAAAAGACTACATTTGTTACTCAGTGGGGTACCTTCTGTTACAAGGTCATGCCATTCGGGTTAAAGAACGCTGGGGCAACCTACCAACGTGCCATGGTTGCCTTATTTCATGACATGATCCATCACGAGATAGAGGTGTATGTGGACGACATGATCGCTAGGTTCCAGACTGAGGAAGAGCATCTAGATCATCTGCAGAAGCTGTTTGACCGGTTGAAACTGTACAAGCTGAGATTGAACCCGAACAAGTGCACCTTCGGGGTAAGATCTGGGAAGTTGCTAGGCTTCGTGGTCAGTGATAAAGGTATTCAAGTGGACCCTGCTAAGGTCAAAGCTATTCAAGAGATGCCAGTTCCTAAGACAGAGAAGGAGGTCAGAGGCTTTTTAGGACGCCTGAATTACATTGCTCGATTCATCTCTCATCTGACTGCTACCTGTGAGCCAATCTTCAAGCTGCTGAAGAAAGATCAAGTAGTACGTTGGAACGATGAATGTCAGGCTGCTTTTGACAAAATCAAAGAGTATCTCCAAGAACCACCTATCCTTATGCCACCGGTTGAAGGGAGACCTCTGATACTATATCTGACAGTGCTCGACAATTCAATGGGGTGTGTGCTGGGTCAGCATGACGAGTCTGGCCGAAAAGAGCATGCCATTTATTACCTTAGCAAAAAGTTTACCGACTGTGAGACCCGATACTCACTGCTTGAGAAAACTTGCTGCGCTTTGGTATGGGCTGCTCGCCGGCTGAGACAGTATATGCTGACTCACACTACCTTATTAATCTCAAAGATGGATCCTATAAAGTACATATTCGAAAAGCCTGCTCTGTCTGGGAGAATTGCAAGATGGCAAATGATCTTGACGGAATACGACATTCAGTACACGACCCAGAAAGCCATCAAGGGGAGTGTATTGGCAGACCACTTAGCACATCAAGCTGTAGATGACTATCAGTCCATGAACTTCGAGTTTCCGGATGAAAGCATCATGATTGTAACTGACTGTGAAGTACCTGGACCGGATGAAGGACCTGAACCAGGATCCCGATGGTCTATGCACTTTGACGGGGCATCCAATGCTTTGGGAAATGGTATCGGCGCCATCATCATATCCCCTCAAGGTACTCATACTCCACTCACTGCCCGGCTGTGTTTCAACTGTACCAACAACATGGCGGAGTATGAGGCGTGTATCATGGGTCTTCAAGCTGCGATCGACCTAAGGATCAAATTTCTAAGTGTCTTCGGAGATTCCGCTCTTGTGATCAATCAGATCAAAGGAGAGTGGGATACGAAACATCCAAACCTGATTCCTTACAGAGAATGTGTGTTGACCCTGATTCCCCACTTCACGGAGATAACCTTTGAGTACTTTCCAAGAGAAGAGAATCAGTTAGCGGACGCGTTAGCTACAATGTCTTTAATTTTCAAGGTCAAATGGGATAATGAAGCTCCCCGGATCATCATCTGGAAACTGGACGAACCGGCATACTGTTGTGATCTCGAAACTGAATTGGTAACTGAGAAGCCTTGGTACCACGAAGTGAAGAGATATCTGGAAACTCAGGAATACCCTGAAGGTTCCTCTATCAATGATAAGAAATTCCTGAGGAGGTTCGCAGCAAAGTTCTTCCTTAGCAACGGCATCTTGTACAAGCGAAACCATGATTCAACCTTACTGCGTTGTGTGGACAAAACTGAAGCAGAACGGATCATGGAAGAGCTACACGAAGGGACCTTTGGTACACATTCTAGTGGACATACAATGGCTAAGAAAATCCTACGGGCAGGATACTATTGGTCCACAATGGAAGCTGACTGCTACCAACACTCCAGGACATGCCACAAGTGCCAGATTTATGCAGACAAGGTGCATGTCCCTCCGGTTCCCCTGAATGTTCTGACTGCGCCCTGGCCATTTGCAATGTGGGGCATAGACATGATCGGCGAGATTAAACCTACGACATCCAATGGGCATCGCTTCATCCTAGTGGCGATTGATTATTTTACGAAGTGGGTTGAGGCAGCATCCTATGCTACGGTAACCAAGACTGTTGTGGCACGGTTCATTCGGCACAACCTGATCTGTCGGTACGGCGTCCCTGAGCGGATTATTACAGACAACGGTACCAATCTGAACAATAAGATGATCGCTGAGCTCTGCGAACAGTTCAAGATACAGCACCACAATTCTTCTCCTTACAGACCGAAGATGAATGGGGCTGTAGAAGCAGCTAATAAGAACATCAAGAAGATCGTGCAGAAGATGACAGTAACGTATAAAGATTGGCACGAGATGTTACCATTCGCTCTACATGGGTACCGTACCTCAGCTAGGACGTCAACCGGGGCAACTCCTTTCTCTCTGGTTTATGGCATGGAGGCAGTCTTGCCAATCGAAGTGCAAATTCCCTCTCTCCGGATAATGAAGGATGCAAATCTGAACGAAGATGATTGGATCCAGACACGACTTGACCAACTCAATCTCATTGACGAAAAGAGACTTGCTGCTATCTGTCATGGTCAGACGTATCAAAAACGGATGATCAGGGCATTTAACAAAAAGGTCAGACCACAGGAATATCAAGTCGGGGATCTGGTAATCAAGAGAATCATCCTTCCTCAGAGTGATCCAAGGGGCAAATGGACCCCTACGTATGAAGGGCCATTTGTGGTTAAGCATGTGTTCTCAGGAGGAGCAATGATATTAACCAACATGGATGGTGACGACCTTCCTCACCCCGCCAATGCAGACATAGTTAAAAAATACTACGCATGAAAAAAAGACCCGCTAGGCTGACATGCCTAGGCAAAAATTAGATTTTCCCGTCGAACCAAAAGGGTTCGGGCAAAATGAAGGGATGAAAATGAAAAAATCCGTACACCCGGCAAGTCGAAAACCTGAAAAGGCGGCTTGGGCAAAAATGGGTATCCTAGTGGACTGAAAACCCGAAAGGGCGGTCCAGGCAAAAATTAGGGATAAAGCGTAATACTATGTCTCATTGATCACTTTGCATCCAGAATCCGGTATCTACAGCAAGTTCAAACGACATCGATCAGTCAGCTTCATCTTCAACCAAGGTCATCAAGTGATGAGACGCTCGGAATTATAAAGGCAATAGCAGAGTTGAAACCCAGTGGGATCATTCATATTTCACACAGCTGTTTTATTTCTTTTGTACAAAACTTGTATAAACTCTCTTGTTCGGCGACATTCCTCTTATTAGGACGTCAGCCTCTTGTACATAAAAACGCCTATTTTCAGGCCATTCAAAATCAATACAAATATACTTTTCAGTTAAACGTGCCAAGTATTTTTCCTTTTTTCTGTTTTGTTTTGCGAAGAACGTCCAAGGTTCAATTTGTGATATATGCATTGACAATAATTTGCTAACTCATAAATATTTGCATACGAAACAAAGGAATTAATTGCAGGTGACACTAGAAACAGGGGCAATAAAGAGTTGTCTAAACAATCCAATTGTTCTATCCTCCAAGGTACCAAGATAGGTTCGGCTAAAGAACATAACCAGATACCTTAATTCCCCAGAGAGTGGTTCAGTAAAACAGTACCTTCCTCTCCAAGCAAAACTATCAAAAGGAAGTTGGGTATCCTCCCGTAGATCTCAATACCTTCCCCAGCAGCATATATTCTTAACAAGCATCCCCGGCAGTCTTGGTCTAAAGATTGTTCCCCGACGGCATAACATTCAAAGGGATTACTTCCCCAGCATATCAAAAACTCCCCAGAAGAGTCCAATTCGGTTCCCCAGGAAGTTTGGAATCCACATATCCCCAAGCAGTAAGCTTATCCCCAGTAAATTCTGGAAGCTTATCCTTCGCATAGCACGAACGCGTCGCCCGGCTTTATTCAAAGAGTTATTTCCTTAACAGGATATAACTGGGTTATCCTCAGCCAAAAGCCACGGAAAGAGCGTCCTCGACGAAGTCTTCCCACCCCAGCGAAGTCTATTCATACTTCCAACAACAAGACATCCTCAGCAAGTTATTATCTACACTCAGCAAAGCATCTCCCCACAGAGCATTACGTCCCGGCATGGTCACCAGAGTATCTTTTCTCCCCGTAGAATCTTCCATTTTCCAAGTTTATTCCGCAATGGAGTCATCTTCTCCTACCGGTATTCTTGCAACTATCATCCCCAGCGGAAGTAAAAGCTCACTCTCCAACATCAGCCCAGGATATGACTTCCCGGCACCCGTCAAGGATTTACTTTCCTAGACGAAAACATTCCTAGACATCACATACATACATCATTATAGCATGTATAATGCATCGTATCATACAAATCTCATTTATGTTGAGAACATCATTGCTTGATCCATATCATGCATGGCATATGACTGACCTTTACCTTTCAGGAAAGACGCAGTTAAAATGTTTAAACATATTTCAAAGCCTTCTCTAGTCCAGCTAAATCGACTCCCAACAGATTTTTCTAATAAAGACTCAGCAGAAGTTATGGTCCCCTCTCCGGCAAGTGCGTGAGGTAGTAATTCCTTCTTCAGATGTTTCCCTCTCCGACGATGAGTGTGAGGTGATAATCTCTTATGGTCCCCTCTCCGGCAAGTGCGTGAGGTGGTAATTCCTCTTTCAGATGTTTCCCTCTCCGACGATGAGTGTGAGGTGATAGTCTCCTATGGTCCCCTCTCCGGCAAGTGCGTGAGGTGGTAATTCCTCTTTCAGATGTTTCCCTCTCCGACGATGAGTGTGAGGTGATAGTCTCCTATGGTCCCCTCTCCGGCAAGTGCGTGAGGTGGTAATTCCTTCTTCAGATGTTCCCCTCTCCGACGATGAGTGTGAGGTGATAGTCTCCTATGGTCCCCTCTCCGACAAGTGCGTGAGGTGGTAATTCCTTTTCAGATGTTTCCCTCTCCGACGATGAGTGTGAGGTGATAGTCTCTTATGGTTCCCTCTCCGACGGTGAGTGTGAGGTGGTAATTCCTTTTTCAAGATGTTTCCCTCTCCGACGATGAGTGTGAGGTGATAGTCTCTTACGGTTTCCTCTCCGGCGGTGTGTGAGGTGACAATTCCTTTTCCTATGATTCCCCTCTCCGACGGCGAGTGAGGTGATTCCCTTTCAGATTATAATGGTCTTTGGTTCTCTTCCCGATACTGCAAAGATGGTAATTCCCGCCAAGATTTTTCTCAACGAGCGTTGTTGAAGTTAAAATCACCCAAGGTTCTCTTACCATTCATGCTAAGACAGCAACCATCCCTGGTTCATTCATCAGCGTTTGAAGCTCCAGACTCAGCTCCTGTAACCAGTCAGGACATATCTATGCCAAGCATCTAAAATCAGCTCCTGCAACGTGTCAGGTATTCATTTTCTTTTTGCAGGTATGCAGGTTCTCGCTAAGGAATCTCTTACGCGATCAACATCCAGATGGCATCTATAAGCCCATCATCCTATTCATCCATCTCTAAATGGCATCTATAAGCCCATTCCCACATCACACTGCTAATATGTGAGCGCAAATTTCTGGGCACTCTAGTGTCCAATCATCTTCTACCCTCGGATTACGAAAGGCACGTCAGCCAATCTACATCCTCAGGTCTAAGAAGATTGAACAGGGGCAACTGTTGTACCCCAAAATTTGCCCTCCCATATTCTTCAAGAAATTGCCAAGCCAAGTCACAAAATTCCCCAAAGGTTGCACAGTGCAAGGGTCTCCTATACAATCAAGATTAGGGTTTTGTGTTCTGATCAAGAAAGGAAGTTTTCAAAGGCCCAATCAAGTCTCATATGCCTACAAAGATGGTCAAGCATCCTCATATCAAGTTTCAAGGCATTCAGCTCAAAATTGCACAGTCAAAACCCTAAATTGCACTACAGTCAACTGTAGGGGCAAAATGGTCATTTGGCAGTCAAAAGTTCAAATTTTTGGTCAACATATCATTTTGAAGCCACAAAAATCATTTTATCAATGCTTGATCATGATTCTCAAAATTTGGCTCAGAAATAATCAGAGATGCAAAAGTTACTATATTTGGACAGTTGAAAAAGTCAACTGAAATTGACCAGGGCATAACTTTCACATGGATTATCAGAAAAATCCCATCCAAAGCTCATTTTGAAGAGAAAGACATTTCCTACAATCCATCTTCATATTCCAAGTCCAAGAAATGCTCTCACAAAAAGTTATCAATTTCAACATTATAGGTCATTTTCAAAAGTCAACAAAAAGGGACTTTAAGTCAAAGGCCATAACTTGAGATTGGTAAATCAAAATGACATGGGACCAAAGGCATTGGTTAGAGGACTCAAATACCTTTCCAAAATGTCCAAGAACATGAGAAAAGCTTAAAAATTGAGCAAGTTATGCCTTGTGGAAGTTGGGAAATTTTTGGATATTTTGAAAAGTCAACTTTGATTCAAATGGTCTAAAATTGCTAATGGGCCTATTTTTCTTCCATGATTCATCATTCCAAGCCTATGCACGACCACTTGGCCCAAAGGGAAGTATTTTCTCATTTTTTATTTATTTATTTGAATTATTATTCATATTAATTCATTTAAATTATTTAAATACATGAAAAATATCAAACTTGCCCTAAAAAATCTTTTCATGCATGTTTTACCCTTAATATCTCGTGCACATCCCAATATGGCAAGATTTGGTCTGATTTGAGCTAATTGATACAAGGAACACATGAAAAAGATTCAAAAAGATCTTAAGAAAATCAAATATGCAAAACAATGAATGCCTTGGATTTTATTGAGTTTTCTTAACCTAATTGCCTCAATACATAAACAGGAATGCAAACCTAATCCTAACACACTGAATGCTGCGCAGGAAATACATTGACAAACTTGGAATTTTTTGTCAAAAAAGCAATTCTGAAAACCACTCTAAAGGACGATTCAAAGCCTAATTCCTTTTCCAATAGCTTCCTCAAGGTTCCCAGAAGCGATTCCAATCCCAAACATCCATCAACACGCAAAGAATTGGTAAAACGAACCTCAACTGTGTCAAGAAATTTTCAGAATCGTGCATCATGATTTGTGCATAATTTGTAATTTTTGTCTATTGATTCATGTTTGTTATGTGTTTCTGAAACTAACCATGCCAGTTAATTTCGTTTTCGTGCTATATATGTGATTTGGCCATTGATGCCGTCTAGGGTTTGCAGAGCTCCCAATTAGGGGTTTCTTAATCACGTAAAATTCGACCACCACAATGCCATGGATGGGTTCAGGAAGCTTGGACGAAGAGATTAATGCACTCGCGCCTAATTTATGTTCAAGAATAGCCTAATCGCTATTTTCTCAAAACATGTCTAAAACAACGCATCTAAAACCGTTGCAATAGGTTCTTGTTTCAGAAAAAAAGAAAATACGCGAGGAAGACGATGCGTTGGCAAATGCTGGTTGGCTCATTTAAATCAGCGCGCGTTTTTGTGCTTTTTAGTGGCCACTAACCAACTTTTATTTTTGTTATTTATTTGTTGTTGTATATACAAAGTGTGCGTTGAGATCAGCTGGCAAGCATGAGGTTTGACAAAGCGTGTGACCTGGGTTCGAGTCCCAGGTCTGGATTAGTTTCAATATTATTTTTCCATGTATGTTCGTATGCAGGCTCAGTAAGGTGGTTCACCATACACCTTCATTATCCAACGTCCACGCGTCCTGGGACATCAGATCAAGGGCATTGATTTCAAGAACACGTTGTACCTTAGTCAGCGCTTCAGCATACTATTCCAAAAGTCAAACGGACTCAGGATATAATGGGCTTGGATTTCTAAAGACACACCTCACAATTGGGGCCTGAACCCCCCCTGGTTTGCTTTTGCTATATTTTTCTTATTTTATTTTTTATTGTTATTTTATTTTTTTTATTTGTTTAAAGTAATTATTATTTTTACAAAATATAAAAAAAAACATCATAAAAATCCAGAAAAAGATAAAAAATGTAATTAATTATTTCATTCTAATATTTTCATAAATAAATTAACATGTAACTATTAGTTTTAATTAGTTTACAATTTTAATTTCTTTTAATAACAAAAATACAAAAAATATGTAGAAATAGGTTTAATTAATTTTGATTCCTTTAAATTTCCCTTTTTTTACAATAATAATATTTATTTTATTTATTTTCATAATTAAAAATGCATGTAAATTAACTTAGGTTTAAATTAGTTAAAAATTCAATATTTTTCATAATAAAGTTAAAAACCATTAGAATTAGGGTTTACATTCAATTTTAATTCTGATTAATTATCTTTTTCCATTAATTCCTAAAAACACAAAAATATCAAAAAACATTTAATTTTAATTTTAATTCCTTATTAATTTTAATTTTGCAAAAGGGGGCCAACGCCCATATTTTTAATTGTTTAATTTGCGTATTTGTTTTATTTCGCTTAATTCATTATGTATCTCTCCCAAAGCGTTGTAACTTAAACTTCTCGCACTTTTATTTCTTTTGCTTTATTTACTTTCCGTCAAATCGGGTCCGGTTTAATTTTGGCGATGTGGACCCGCGCCATTTGTAATAGCATTAGATTTACTTTTCCCGCAAATATTAACTGTTAAATAAGCATGCAAGAGTGAATGGACTTAAATAAAATCAAGCGTAGATCACAATGAACATGACAAAAGACAAATACAAATGAAAACAACACACGAATCGCACACACCACCCCTAGGGTACGCCTCACTGTTGCCTTTCGAAAGGTGATCGTCGAGTAGAGGATGTCTTAGTAAGTCCTCATGATCCGGGAACCTGGCATGAGGGTAGCTTCTAAGGTGTCTTCCCATTGCTCTGGTGATCACCATGTCCCGACAAACTCGAATTGACCCGAACACCTCAAACGGTGGTGCTACCTACCTCTCAATGGTGGGATGGCACTACCTTAAAGGACATCTACACAGACGAATTCCTTAGGGTAGGTAGGTTCTCAAGGATACTTGCTCTTTTCAAAACAAATCAAAATCTTTTCACACCAACACATTTTCAAAAGCTTTCAAAGCAAATTTTTCAAACACTCTGACGTACGAGTCGAACTGAAATTTTTCAAAGAAACTTTTTAAACCCACATTGAAAAGCAAACAAACAATTTTGGAAAACACATTGAGCAAGTATCTAAGAGCCCATGGATAACCATGGATAGAAAGGGTGCTAACACCTTCCCTTTCTATAACCTACCTCCCGAACCGAGAGCAATCTCTATAAGGGATTTTTCTGTGCTTTTGTCCTTTCCATTTGGAGAAAATAAAAGACGGTGGCGACTCTTGCTTCCGCGACATTTCGCGAACCAGCGTTAAACAGTCAGTTCCAGATCCACCGATCACAAGATGCAAAGCTGAAGCAATGTCTTCTAGTCTAGGAGTCTCTTCCAAACCTGTGAAGGGCATCTGCTCAAGGATGGATATGCCCAATAAGTGAGAAAACTCTTCTAAAGTTGGAACTAGCTGATAATCCGGGAAGGTGAAACAATGATGCACCGGATCGAAGAACTGGAAAATCACACTCATCATCTGCTCATCAAACTTTGAGGTAACCAAGCTAAGAATATGACCATGTCTTTTAATGAATGAAGAAGTATCACAAACTCTCGAGGCTAAATCTTTGAGTTGAGCAGGTATTTGCACAAAGTTAACTCGGATGGTGTTTCTGCGCATGGAAGCCATGATCTGCAAAACAGAATAAAGATAAATCCCCTCGGTCTTTGAAATGGTTAGTATAATGAAGTATGCATGCTATGTTATGATGCGTGATGTTATGGTAAAACAAACAATAGGTATAGCAGATAACAAACATGGTAAAGGCAAACAAGTCACACAAGAGCCCTTAAGTTTAAGGCCTGCATGGAGTCTAGGTACTATCCTCTTAAAGTTCAGTTGGTTTCAACCTGTCCTAATAATAGTAATCGGGTTCTAGAGGTTCTCAATATCACTGACCATCCTCCATCGGTCATGGTTTCAGCTCACGCAATCTTTTCTTGCAGCCGAAACTATCTCGAGAGTATGGTCTCAATGAGTGTAGCATCTAGTATCAACCAGTTCTCAGCTTTACACTGAGGCCGGCTATCTCACTACTTCCTACTGGCCAAGTTGGTCATTTATGGGTTCTAAGGTCAGTTGATGCTTAACGACGCATATAGCAGCCCCGTATTCTCCTCGTTTCTCCATAAGGGATACCAGTACCAACCAATGTGCCACATCAATGTAGCTACTACTTCAACTGTATCGGTCTACGCCGTATATTTCCCTCACAGTTTAACCAACAAAACCAAAAGAGGGTAATACCTGAAACTCATACTGGCCTGAAACCTAAGGGTGTCTTGTGTGACTTGTGTGCCTTATTTACCTATGTGAATACTTGTGGTGTGCTTCATCATAGCATCATGCCATCATACCATTGCATGCATCCTGTATAAAGGACTAACCCATTTCAAAGACAAAAGAGTTTCATCTTTGCTCTGTTTTGTAGGACATCATGATGCCCGTGCGTAGGAATACTGTCCGACTCAACTTTGTTCAACCACCAGTTTTACTCAAGGATTTGGTTGGAAGGATTCCAAACACTTCTTCCTTCATCAACAGACATGGTTCTCTCCTTGGCTTGGTCACTGCAAAGTGGGACCAACAACTGATAAGTGTTCTGACCCAGTTTTATGACCCTCTGTATCATTGTTTCACCTTTCAAGACTTCCAGCTGGTTCCTACCCTGGAAGAATTTTCTTATTTGCTTGGGATCCCTGTCTTGGAACAAAATCCATTCACTGGTTTGGAAAAGACTCCTAGGCCTGAAGAGATTGCTGCAATTCTCCCCTTGACCAAAGAAGAGGTATTGTCCAACTGGGAAACTAGAAATGGGATCAAGGGCTTTTTGGTCAAATTTCTGGTTGGCAAGGCTAATGATTTCTGGAATGACTTGGACTTCAAGGCGTATGAGGATATTCTGGCTCTTTTGATCTATGGTCTGGTATTGTTTCCTAACCCTGACACCTTTATCAGTATCCATGTCATAAGGATATTCATGTCTCGGAATCCGGTACCCACTCTTTTGGGTGATATTCTACAACAACTCTATGCTCGTACTGCTCAAAAACGGGGAACTCCGTGGTGTTGTGCTCCTTTGCTAGTAAGGTGGTTTATTTCGCACCTTCCTAAGTTCGTGCTGAAGAATGAAGAGGGAAAAGGTTGGGCTCGGAGGTTAATGTCTCTCACTGATAATGACATCACCTGGACTCTCAGAGGTTTGGATGAGGTAGCTGTTATTGACCGTTGCGGAGAATACCCTAACGTTCCGTTGATTGGTATCCAAGGAGGAATCTCTTACAATCCGTGCTTAGCTCTCCGTCAGTTTGGAAGAGCCAGAGGAGATGGGCCTCATGAAATGCTGGTTCCTCACTTCCATTTTGAGTTTTGGGCAGACAGTGACAAACTACGCCAGAAATTCATTAGAGCTTGGGACAGAATTCACAAAGCCGACCCACATGAGTTGGGACCAAAGACTTCTCTGCCATTGAAGCCCTATTGCAAATGGGTCCGCATCCGTGCTCAAAGGTTAGGTATGCCCTACGAAGCTATTAGACCTCTCATCCTTGAGTCTCCTGATGAAGATGGGGTTCCTCCAACTGTCCTCCCTCCTCAGATACCCGCTGATTTTGACACGATGAAGAGATCTTGGGCACAGCTAAAAGAAGAACGGGATTTCTATCGGGAGAAGTTCAACGAGCAGGAACGGAAGATCTAGAGGCTGACTAAGCAATTGGAGGAAGAGCGGGTCCTGAACAACTACATCAGCACTGAGAAGAGGAGGCCATGGGAGCATTGATGAGCTTTGGATATTTCCTTTTATAGTTTTATTTCCTTTCCAGTATTTTTCATTCCTGTAATGCCTAAGGGCAAATTGTTGAACAAATTGAAAATTTTAATCTAATGAAGTGTGTTTCCCTTTTGTCTACAAAGTTGAATCTTGTTTGTCTTTGAAAACATAAAACATACGCATTCCATTGCACCATATGTATAGCAGGTACCCTATTTCACAGGTTGCTTAATCTCCTTCGCTGTTTATTTTGAACAGTCGTCATGAATCCAGACTCCTCCAGTGAGCAAGCAATCAAGGCCCTTCAGGCCCAAAGTGCACAGTTTCAAGAGATGGTCCTAAGCCTAGCCCAAGGTCAGCAAGAGTTGAAGACTCTACTCCTGAAGAAGAAGAAGAAGAAAAAGAGGACTGCGTTGTTCAACACCGGACGCAGATTTGGGAACACACTCCATAATGAAGCTGATCCAACTACTTCTTCTGCTGAGAAAAACAGTCCCCAAGGGGGAGGAGCTCCTAGTCCCGCAGTCTCCGACAACGAGACGGACTATAACGACGAACAATACCCACCTGCTGCTGACAGATACAAGCAATTGGAGGACCGCTTAAGCGCCATGGAAATTCAGAATGTGTCGGGGCTGGATTTCGGAGATTTGGGGTTATTTTTTGGGGTAGTAATTCCACACAAGTTTAAGGCGCCTGCCTTTGCCAAGTATGATGGGGTCTCCTGCCCAAAGCTGCATCTAAGGTCGTACGTAAGGAAGATCCAACCTTACATGGCGGATAAGAACCTCTGGATTCACTTCTTCCAAGATAGCCTCTCGGGGTCACAGCTTGAATGGTTCTACCAATTAGATGGAACCAGCATCCGACACTGGGAAGATTTGGCAATCGCATTCTATAGACAATACCAATACAATTCTGATCTCGCTCCTACGCGTACCCAACTTCAGGGTATGTCTCTAGGAACGGGTGAAGGGTTCAAAGAGTATGCACAAAAATGGAGAGATTTGGCTGGCAGGGTGCAGCCTCCATTGACTGATCGTGAGCTGGTTGATATGTTTCTAGGGACGTTGTCTGGTCCGTTTTTCAATCATTTGGTTGGTAACTCCTCCGCTGGGTTTACAGATTTGATATTGACGGGAGAAAGAATTGAAGCTGGCATCAGGTCAGGCAAGATACAAATGGCTGCCTCCACAAGTGCTGAGAAGAGGCCGTTTAAGAAAGAAGCAAGTGTCGTCTATGGTCCTAGAAGACAAATCAAGCCCGAAGGTCGCCAAGCCGTCAATGCTTTGGTCATCTCGAAACCTGTTGCTGCTCCTCAGCAGTACAATCAACAAAGAAGCGAAAGGCCTAAGAGGCAGTATACTCGACTGAGTATGACCTTATCTCAAATTTTACCCCAACTGTTATCCACCAACCTGGTGACCCTCAAAGAAGCTCCTAAGGTCGTCAACACTGCGTCTCCTAAGTATAACCCAAATGCCCAGTGTGCTTATCATTCTGATAGTCCCGGGCACACTACTGATGATTGCTGGGCCTTGAGAAACAAAGTGCAAGATCTGATCGACGCAAAGGAAATTCAGTTTGAGGCGCCGGAGAGACCAAATGTTGTAACTGCTCCTATGCCCCAGCATAGAGTAAATGCCATTGAGGAAGAAATGTATGCTGTTTCGGTAAATGAAGTTGTTACCCATCTTTTGACTGTCAAAAAGAACCTACTGCTGGCCGGTTTATTTCCGGGTTGCAGTGAAGGTTGCCTGTTCTGTGCTGTTTCTCTATCTGGTTGTCCCTTGCTGAAGTTAGGCATTCAAAACCTAATGGATAGCAAGGAGATTCTGTTTAAGAAGTCTGCTGTTCAGTTGGTTCCGGTAAAAGAAGTTTCTGTGGTTACCATCTTCAAAAATCCAATCAAGGCTCTCCCGAAGAAGCCTGTTCAAATCATGACTGTTGCACCTGTGGTTATTACTGTTCTGGGGCCTCTCCCCTACGTATCTGATAAAGCTGTCCCCTGGCATTATGGGGCAGACGTATATGTAGATGGAATCAAACAAGAATTCGACGCTGGCGCCAGTATCTGCGATATCACTGGTCCAGCCAAGGTCACCCGCAGTGGCAGGCTCTTCTCGCCTGACATTGCACCGCCCGCTACTCGAAGACCCCTCCTTATAACACCTACAAGTGTACCTGTTACTGTTGCTGATCAAGTTGTTTCCCCTGCCGCCGAGTCATCTAATGCTCGGGGCAAAGGGATTGAAGAGGAGCCTGCCCGGATGGAGGCACCAATACCTATAAATGCTGAGGCCTCCCAACAAGAAATGGAGGAGATCCTGAAAATAATAAAGAAGAGTGATTTCAATGTTGTCGAGCAGCTGGGGCATACGCCCTCCAAAATCTCCATGCTCTCCTTATTACTATGCTCCGAGGCCCATGCTAAGGCCTTGATCTCATTTCTCAAGACGGCCCATGTGCCACAGGAGACGTCTGCAGTCCAGTTCACTGATTGCGTAGCAAATCTGACAGCAGACAATGGCTTGGGTTTTTCAGATGCTGACCTGACTGCGAAGGGAAGAGACCACAATGATGCCCTGCATGTCTCTACCGAATGCAGGGGCACTACTCTGGCGCATGTATTGGTGGATACTGGTTCTTCCTTGAATGTTCTACCGAAAAAGGCTTTAGACCGTTTGGATTATGAAGGCCTAGAACTGAAGCCCAGCAATATCATCGTCAGGGCCTTTGACGGTTCAAAAAGGATTGTTCATGGAGAGGTTGACATCCCTATTCGTGTGGGCTCTCAGGTATTCGACTCTACTTTTTATGTGATGGATATACGTCCATCATACTCTTGTCTACTGGGTCGACCTTGGATCCATAAAGCCGGGGCAGTGACCTCTACCTTGCACCAGAAACTGAAGTATCCTGTCAGGGGGAAGATCGTCACTGTGCAAGGAGAAGAGGAGTATATGGTGAGCCATTTGAATTCCTTCAGATACATTGAGATGGACGGGGAGTTTATTGAAACCCCCTTTCAGCATTTCGAGGAGGTGCATCCAATTTCAGCAGCAGCAGAAACAGCAGTCGAAGAGAATGTTCCTTTAAAGATGGCTTCCCTAAGGGATGCCCGGGCTGTGGTTCAGAAAGGCAATTGTGCAAACTGGGGTCAGCTTCCTGATTTCACTCAGAAGAACGACAAGTTTGGGCTGGGCTTTACTGCAGAGGCTCAGAGGGCTGTGCGCAAGGAGAAGATCAGAAAGGCTCCGGTGTTTATCTCCAATCCAAGGGTGAATGCTATCGAGGAGGATGTAGAGGAAGCAGAGTTTGACAGTTGGATCTACCCGACTACCAGCAACGGACCAAGCAACTGGACGACAAAGGATTTTACACCTATCACATTTGTCACGCAGTAATTAATTTCTTTTGATTTCCAATTTGTAACAAACAATATGTTAAAACTTTGTTGGCTCGGTGTCCTACCCGGGGCATCGTAGCTCCATTTGTGAGGGCTTTTTGTATGACATTTCCATATATCATCAATCAAAACATTGGACGTTTGTTGCATTTCAAATCTTGTGCTCTTTTTCTTTCTGTGTTATACATATTGCAAAACAGCTATATTTACACACACTCACTTATACAGGTTCCAATCCACTATGGATCTCACTGGTAACAGCTCTGCTACCGCCAGTTATGACTTCGAGAATCCGATCAACTTGGCCGAAGACGAAGGTGAAGATGATTGCGAAGTGCCTGGTGAACTCGCAAGACTGCTACTCCAGGAAGAGAGAGCTATTCAACCACATGAAGAGCCGGTGGAGACAATTAATCTGGGTACTGAGACAGATAGGAAAGAGGTCAAGATTGGTGCCAATCTAGAGCTCAGCGTGAAGCAACGATTGATCCAGATGCTACAGGATTACATGGAGATTTTTGCTTGGTCCTATGAAGATATGCCTGGTTTGGATGCCGACATTGTAGTTCATCACCTGCCAACCAAGGAAGACTGCCCTCCGGTAAAGCAAAAAGTCCGACGGATGCGACCAGAGATGTCTGAGAAGATCAAGGCCGAGGTTATGAAACAGTTAGATGCCGGGTTCCTTGCAGTGACTTCTTACCCTCAGTGGGTTGCCAACGTGGTGCCGGTACCAAAGAAGGACGGTAAGGTCAGAATGTGTGTTGACTACAGGGATCTGAACAGGGCCAGCCCTAAGGATGACTTCCCCCTACCTCACATTGATGTCCTTGTTGACAATACAGCTCAACACAAAGTGTTCTCCTTCATGGATGGTTTTTCAGGGTATAATCAGATCAAGATGGCTCCAGAAGATATGGAGAAGACTACCTTTGTGACTCAGTGGGGCACCTTCTGTTATAAGGTCATGCCATTCGGATTGAAAAATGCTGGGGCAACCTATCAACGTGCCATGGTTGCTTTATTTCATGATATGATCCATCATGAGATTGAGGTATACGTTGATGACATGATTGCAAGGTCTCAAACTGAGGAGGAGCACCTTGACCATCTGAGGAAGTTATTTGACCGACTCAAGTTGTACAAGCTGAGATTGAATCCCAACAAATGCACCTTTGGGGTAAGATCCGGAAAATTGCTAGGTTTCATTGTAAGTGATAAAGGTATTCAGGTGGACCCTGCCAAGGTAAAAGCCATACAAGAGATGTCGACTCCAAAAACAAAGAAAGAAGTCAGAGGTTTCCTAGGACGACTGAATTACATTGCCCGATTCATCTCACATCTGACTGCTACTTGTGAGCCAATCTTCAAATTGCTGAAGAAAGACCAAGTAGTACGCTGGAATGATGAATGTCAGGCCGCCTTTGAAAAGATAAAGGAATATCTCCAAGAGCCACCCATTCTTATGCTACCAGTGGAAGGAAGACCTCTGTGTGATCGGTGGATCTGGAACTGACTGTTTAACGCTGGTTCGCGAAATGTCGCGGAAGCAAGAGTCGCCACCGTCTTTTATTTTCTCCAAAGGGAAAGGACAAAAGCACAGAAAAATTCCTTAAAGAGATTGCTCTCGGTTCGGGAGGTAGGTTATAGAAATGGAAGGTGTTAGCACCCCTTCTATCCATGGTTATCCATGGGCTCTTAGATACTTGCTCATTGTGTTTTCAAAATTGTTTGCTTGCTTTTCAATTGTGGGTTTTAAAAAGTTTCTTTGAAAAATTTCAGTTCGACTCGTACGTCAGAGTGTTTGAAAAAATTTGCTTTGAAAGCTTTTGAAAATGTGTTGGTGCAAAGTATTATTTGTTTGAAATTAGAGCAAGTATCCTTAAGAACCTACCTACCCTAAGGAATTCGTCTGTGTAGATGTCCTTTAAAGTAGTACCATCCCACCATTGAGAGGTAGGTAGCACCACCGTTAGAGGTGTTCGGGTCAATTCGAGGTTCGGGACATGGTGATCACCAGAGCAATGGGAAGACACCTTAGAAGCTACCCTCATGCCAGGTTCCCGGATCATGAGGACTTACTAAGACATCCTCTACTCGACGATCACCTTTCGAAAGGCAACAGTGAGGCGTACCCTAGGGGTGGTGTGTGCGATTCGTGTGTCGTTTTCATTGATATTTGTCTTGTCATGTTCATTGTGATCTACGCCTGATTTTAATTAGGGTCATTCATTCTTGCATGCTTATTTAACAGTTAAAAGAGTGCGGAAAAGTAAATGCTAAAGCTATTACAAATGGCGCGGGTCCACATCGCCAAAATTAAACCGGACCCGATTTGACGGAAAATAAATAAAGCAAAGTAAAAGAATTAAAAGTGCGAGATGTTTGAGTTACACGGCTTTGGGAGAGATACATAATTAAGCAAAATAAATAAATATGCGAATTTAAACAATTAAGTCGAAAGGAGGGCGTTGGACCCTTTGGCAAAATATTAAATTACAAGAATTAATTAATTAGAATTAATGAGGAATAAAAAAATTTAAAAGAAAAATGTTTTTGGTATTTTTTGGTGTTTTAGGAATTAATGAAAAAAAAGAGAATTAATTAAAATTAAGATAAAATGTCAAACCCTAATTCTAATTATTATTTTTTTTTTAGTTATTAAGAAAATGTTGAAATTTTTAACTAAATGAAACCCTAATTTTTATGAACAATTTTAATTATGAAAAATAAATAAAATAAATATTATCATGGTCAAAGGGAAATTTAAATAAAAAAAACAATAATTAAACCTATTTCTACATATTTTTGATTTTATTATGAAAAGAATTAAAATTGTGACCTAATTCAAACTAATTAATTGCATGCTAATTTATTTATGAAAATAATTAAAATAAAATAAATATTATATTTCTCTCTTTTTATGATTTTTGTGTATTTTATAATTTGTAAAGAAAAAAAAATAATTAATTAAAACAAATAAAGAAGAATATAATAGCAATTAAAAATAAAATAAGAAAAAGTATGGAGAAGGCAAACCAGGGGGGGTTCAGTCCCAATTGTGAGGTATGGATCCAGTAAATTGAGCCCAATAACATTCAGATCCATTGACTTTCGCCAGGCGCCATGTGGCTCTTTTGACTAGGGTTCAGGGTGTGCTTCCAATCTCAGCCTTTGGTTTGGTCATCAGGGACGCGTGGACGTTGGATAATGAAGATGCATGGTGTGCCTTATCATAAGCGCTGCACGTGAATGGTTAATGAAAAATAATATGAGAAATATACAGACCTGGGACTCGAACCCAGGTCTTGGACGTTATTGCAATCACCAACTGCCAGCTGAGCCACTACACGTATTTGTTAATTAAACATACAATCAATATAATAAAAGAAAAAACGCGTTAGTGCTGGAAAACGCGCGGATTTTCAAACCAACGAATCACTGGTTGACACGATGTCGTCTTCTTCACGTTCCCTGTAACATAAACATTCAGCAACAGTTTTAGACGCGTTGCTTTAGGCAAGCTATTGGAAAATAGCGAATAGGGCTATGATGGCCATAAATTCATCGCGAATAGTGCTTCCTGTTCGTCCAGGCTTGCTGAGTACAACCATCATAGTCTTGAGGGCTAATTTTACTTGGTCTTAAAAGCCCTAATTTGTCATCCTGAAAACCCTAGAAATCAAGTATGGTATAATCTCATATATAGCACAAAAACGCAATTGGACCACATGGTTAGTTTCAAAACTTGACAAGGAACATGAATGTACAATTAAAATGCAATGAGGATGCCTAGAAATCAAAATACGATCATGGTTTTTTCTTGGTACAGTTGGAATCCGTTTTACCAATTCTTTGTGTTTGAGTTGATGTTAGGGATTGGAATCGCTTCTGGGAACCTTGAGGAAGCTATTGGAAAAGGAATTAAGCTTTGAATCGCCCTCTAGAGTGGTTTTCAGAATTGCTATTTTTGGAGAAATTTCAAGTTTCACAAAGGCTTTTCTTGCGCAGCTTAGAGTGTATTGTGATTAGGGTTTAATTCATGTTTATGTACTCAGGCTATTAGGTCACAAAAACTCAATAAAATCCATGGCATTGATGGTTTTGCATATTTGATTTTCTTAAGATCTTTTCAAATCTTTTTCACATGGTTTTTGTACCAATTAGCAACCAATCACCCCAAATCTTTCCTAATTTACATTTGCACGAAATATTGACCTCAAAACATGTATAAAAAGATTGGTTTTGTTAGGTTAAATATTTTTCACATATTTATATAATTTAAATGAATTAATATGAATAATAATTCAAATAAATAAATAAAAAATGAGAAAATACTTCCCTTTGGGCCAAGTGGTCGTGCACATGTTTAGAATGATGAATCATGGAAGAAAAATGGGCCCATTAGCAAATTTAGGTCATTTGAAGTAATGTTGACTTTTTAAAATATCCAAAAATTTCCCAACTTCCACAAGGCATAACTTGCTCAATTTTTAAGCTTTTCTCATGTTCTTGGACATTTTGGAAAGGTATTTGAGTCCTCCAACCAATGCCTTTGGTCCCATGTCATTTTGATTTACCAATCTCAAGTTATGGCCTTTGACTTAAAGTCCCTTTTTGTTGACTTTTGAAAATGACCTATAATGTTGAAATTGATAACTTTTTGTGAGAGCATTTCTTGGACTTGGAATATGAAGATGCGTTATAGGAAATGTCTTTCTCTTCAAAATGAGCTTTGGATGGGATTTTTCTGATAATCCATGTGAAAGTTATGCCCTGGTCAATTTCAGTTGACTTTTTCAGCTGTCCAAATATAGTAACTTTTGCATCTTGATGATTTTTCTGAGCCAAATTTTGAGAATCATGATCAAGCATTGATCAAATGATGTTTGTGGCTTCAAAATGATATGTTGACCAAAAATTTGAACTTTTGACTGTCAAATGACCATTTTGCCCCTACAGTTGACTGTAGTGCAATTTAGGGTTTTGACTGTGCAATTTTGAGCTGAATGCCTTGAAACTTGATATGAGGATGCTTGACCATATTTGTAGGCATATGAGACTTGATTGGGCCTTTGAAAACTTCCTTTCCTTGATCAGAACACAAACCCTAGTTCTGACTGCATAGGAGACCTTTGCACTGGGCAACCCTTGGAGAATTTTGTGACTTGGCTTGGCAATTTCTTGAAGAATATGGGAGGGCAAATTTTGGGGTGCAACACTCTGATACTATACTTGACAGTACTTGACAATTCAATGGGGTGTGTGCTGGGGCAGCATGACGAGTCTGGCCGAAAAGAGCACGCTATTTATTACTTGAGCAAAAAGTTTACCGACTGTGAGTCTCGTTACTCACTGCTTGAGAAAACTTGTTCCGCTCTAGTATGGGCTGCTCGCTGGCTGAGACAGTATATGCTGACTCACACTACTCTATTGATTTCAAAGATGGATCCCATCAAGTACATATTCGAAAAGCCCGCTCTGTCTGGAAGAATAGCGAGATGGCAAATGATCTTGACAGAATATGACATCCAGTATACAACTCAGAAAGCAATTAAGGGAAGTGTACTGGCGGATCATTTGGCACACCAACCTGTGGACGATTACCAATCATTGAACTTTGATTTTCCGGACGAAGATATCATGGTGGTAACTGACTGTGAAGTATCTGGACCGGATGAAGGACCTGAGGAAGGATCCCGATGGTCTATGCATTTTGACGGAGCCTCCAATGCTTTGGGTAACGGCGTTGGCGCTGTAATCATATCTCCCAAAGGAACTCATACTCCACTCACCGCCCGATTATGTTTCAGCTGCACCAACAACATGGCAGAATATGAGGCATGTATCATGGGTCTTCAAGCTGCAATCGATTTAAGGATCAAGTTTCTAAGTGTCTTCGGAGATTCCGCTCTCGTGATCAATCAGATCAAAGGCGAGTGGGGATACGAAACACCCAAATCTTATCCCTTACAAGGAGTATGTGTTGACCTTGCTCCCCCACTTTGAAGAGATAACTTTCGAACACTTCCCTAGAGAGGAGAATCAGCTAGCAGACGCCCTAGCTACGATGTCTTCAATGTTCAAAGTTAAATGGGACAACGAGGCTCCCCGAATCATTATCTGGAAGTTGGATGAACCGGCATACTGCTGCGATCTCGAGGCCGAGAAGGTGACTGAAAAACCTTGGTATCATGAGGTGAAGAGGTACAAGGAAGCTCAGGAATACCCTAAAGGTGTATCTGTCAATGACAAGAAGTTCATGAGGAGGTTTGCGGCAAAATTCTTCCTCAGCAACGACATTCTCTACAAACGGAATCATGATTCAACTCTACTACGTTGTGTGGATAAGGCTGAAGCAGAGAAAATCATGATAGAACTGCATGAAGGTACATTTGGAACACATTCCAGTGGACACACCATGGCTAAGAAAATCCTTCGGGCAGGATATTTCTGGTCCACGATGGAAGCCGATTGTTACCAACACTCCCGAACTTGTCATAAATGCCAGATCTATGCTGACAAGGTGCATATCCCTCTGGTTCCTTTGAATGTCCTGACGGCACCTTGGCCTTTCGCAATGTGGGGCATCGATATGATCGGCGAGATCCGACCGACGGCATCCAATGGGCATCGCTTCATCTTGGTGGCGATCGATTACTTCACGAAGTGGGTTGAAGCAGCTTCCTACGCTACGGTAACCAAGAGTGTTGTGGCACGTTTCATCCGGCATAATCTGATCTGTCGGTACGGCGTCCCGGAAAGAATCATTACGGACAATGGTACCAATCTCAATAACACGATGTTCACTGAACTCTGCGAACAATTCAAGATACAGCACCACAATTCTTCTCTCTACCGGCCGAAGATGAATGGGGCTATAGAGGCAGCTAATAAGAATATCAAGAAAATTGTGCAGAAGATGACAGTGACCTATAAAGATTGGCACGAGATGTTACCGTTCGCTCTTCATGGGTACCGTACCTCAGCAAGGACGTCAACCGGGGCAACTCCCTTCTCCTTGGTCTATGGCATGGAGGCAGTCTTGCCAATTGAAGTCCAGATACCCTCTCTCCGGATAATGAAGGATGCAGACTTGAGTGAAGATGACTGGATCCAGACTCGACTTGATCAATTAAATCTGATTGACGAAAAGAGACTCACCGCTATCTGTCATGGTCAGACGTATCAAAAACGGATGATCAGGGCATTTAACAAGAAAGTCAAACCACAAGAGTATCAAGTTGGGGACCTGGTAATCAAACGCATCATCCTTCCTCAAAGTGATCCCCGGGGAAAATGGACCCCTACATACGAGGGGCCATTTGTGGTTAAACATGTGTTCTCAGGAGGAGCCATGATCCTAACCACCATGGATGGTGACGACCTTCCTCACCCCGCCAATGCAGACATAGTGAAAAAATACTACGCATAAATAAAAGACCCGCTAGGTTGACATGCCTAGACAAAAATAAGGGCTTCCCGGCGAACCAAAAGGGTTCGGGCAAAAATAAGGGATGAAATGAATAAAAATCTGTACACCCGGCAAGTCGAAAACCTGAAAAGGCGGCTTGGGCAAAAATGGGTATCCCGGTGGACTGAAAACCCGAAAGGGCGGTCCAGGCAAAAGTTAGGGATAAAAGCGTAACACTATGTCTCATTGGATCACTTCGCATCCGGAATTCGGCATCAACTATCTGGCTCAGATATCGGCATCGACCATTCAGCTTCATCTTCAACTAGGTAGCAAAGCGATGAGACATTCGAAGACATAAAGGCGATAGCAGAATTGGAACCCAGTGGGATTGTTCACATAGCTGTTTTGTTTCCTTTTTCAAATTGTAAACTCTATGTTATTTGGTGGCGTCCTCTTACTAGGATGTCAGCCTCTTGTACAAAAACGCCTATTCACAGGCAAAGTTCAAATCAATACAAATTCACTTGTCCATACAAATTGCCATTGTTTTCCCTTTTTCTGCTTTGTCTTGCGAAGAACGTCCAGTGTTCATTTTTGATATATGCATTTGACATTAAAATTGTTGACTCATAAATATTCACATATGAAACGAAAGATTAATTACAGGTGACATCAGAAACAGGGGCAATGTGGAGTTGTCTGATGCAATCTGGTTGTTTTGTCCGCCAAGGTACCAAGGTAGATTCGATTGAAAAATGTGACCAAATCATCTCAACGTCCCGCAGAGTAAGACAAGATTCAGCAATACTTTCCCCAAGCGGAGTTGATTCCCCGTCAATCCTGTGAAGTCTCAACATCCCCCGGCGGGTCTTAAAGCTCACTCCCCAGTAGATTCTGGAAGCTTGTTCCCTGCAGAGTACGGGCGTCTCTCCCGAGTTTTATTCAGAGTTATTTCCTCACAAGGACTTATAACTGGGTTATCCTCAGCTAAAAACCACGGAAGATCGCCCTCGGCAAGTTCCTTCAATCCCCGGCAGAGTTTATCTTTGGTGCTCCCCAGCGGAGTTTATCATCATTATCCCCAGCAGAATCCATCATTAAAGTCCTCAACAGGCCTCTCATCAAAACTTCGGCCAAGTATCTCTTCCCCGGAGCAACTCCCCGGCCGTTCGTCAAGGATTTATTTTCCTAAGACGAAGTTACATTCATAAACATTTCACGTTTCCATACATCTTGCTTACACATATGATAAAGTGCATACAACACTATCTCATGTTTAACATCATGACATCATGCATATCATACATCATGACATTGCATACAACTTATGTTTTTGCCTTTTTAGGAAAAAGACAATCCCTAAGACAACTACCTTCAACTGTCACAATTCCAGATTCGATACCTGTATCTAGCCAGGGCACATCTGAGAGTGATCAGTTTCCAGACTCGATTCCTGTCTCTAGCCAGGGCACGTCTGAAGAGTTCGAAGATTCGATTCCTGTATCCAGCCAGGGCACATCTATCAACTACAATATCTCCAGATCTGATTCCTGTATCCAGCCAGGGCATATCTGTTGACCACGTTTCCAGACTCGATTCCTGTATCTAGCCAGGGCACGTCTGAAGAGTTCGAAGATTCGATTCCTGTATCCAGCCAGGGCACATCTATTCACGACTATTTCCAGATTCGACTCCTGTATCCAGCCAGGGCACATCTGCGAGCAACCAATTGTAGATTCGATACCTGTATCTAGCCAGGGCATATCTACATCAGAAGGTTGAAGATCAAACACCTGTAGCAAGCCAGGAAAACATCAGCCTCTCCCAAATACACAAGTTCTCGCTAAGGAATCTCTTGTGCGATCAACACTTCCTAATGGCATCTATAAGCCCATTCCCGACAAGGTTCTATCACACCTCCAGATGGCATCTATAAGCCCATCTCCCTATCCACCATCTCTCCAAATGGCATCTATAAGCCCATTCCCGACATCACATTTACTGATACCTCAACATGCGAGTGCAAATTTCCGGGCACTCTAGTGTCCAATCTCCTTTTACCCTCGAGTCACGAAAGGCAAACTTGCCAATCTAACTCTTCAGGTTCAAGAAGATTGAACAGGGGCAACTGTTGTACCCCAAAATTTTCCCTCCCATTTCCTCAACATTTTTTCATTACAAGACCCTTGAAGATCAAGATCCAGTTAGGGTTTCCTCTGCTCAAGACTTCTCCTTGCACTGTGGACTCAAATTAGGGTTTGTGTTTGCCCAAGGATGTTTTGACCTAAAATGCCTAAGATGACTTTCATGTTTCATGTTTGACTCACAAGATTATCCATACCAAGTTTCAAGTCTTGATTCCAAGTTTTGCCCAGTCAATTGGACAGTTGACCTAGAAATCAGCTGTATTGGGGAAAAAGTCAATTGTGGTCAATTGACAGTCAAACCTCATGATTTTTGACCCACATCAACATTATGAACTCATATGGACCATTTGATCAAGTTTGGATCACAATTCCACAAGAAATTTGATCAGATCACCAAAAGGGCAAAATGGTCATTTTTAGGGTTTTGACTGCACAAAGGCAATTTTTGACTGTTTGACCTAACCAATGGCAAACCAAGCTCACATATGGACTCAAGGACTCAATGAAATGGTATTGACACATTCATCAAGCTCAAAAGATCCCAAGTACACAAGATTGACAGTTGAATTTCCCAGTCAATTGATCAATTTTGACTGTACACTGAAAAGTCAAACTTTGACTTTTTGGTCAAAATCAAGAGTCAAGATTCATTTTTCATCAAAACATGCCAAATCATGAAACTTGTTCACCAAGAAACCAAGAAATGCAACTTAGGGTTTTAAAATGGAATTTTTCATAACTTAGAATTTTTCTAAGTTATGGAAAACCCTAATTTTTTCCCAACTTTGCCCCACTTTTTCACCATGATTCATTTGGATTCAAACAAAAGTAAAAACATGAAAGTTGTAGCTTGTTACATAATCTACAACTTTAATTCACAAAGTTTTCTCATTTGAAGCTTGTATCTCAAGTTAAAATTTTTTGAATAAGGGCACTAAACCATTCTTAACTTAGTGAAAATTTGACCTATTTTTGACAAGTTTTTACCCCACTTCAAGGCCATTTTCCATACACTTCCACTTGGAATTTCAATTTGCATTTCAAAGATGGATTGTATTACACATTCCAAGCTTTCCAAAACGTCCAAGAACTCATCAAACAACCTCATGGTTAGGGAGAATCGAATTTCACAATATAGCAAAAACTCACTTTTGAATTGGCCATTTTTCATGTTCATAACTTTGCAATTTGAACTCAGCATGCTTTAGGTTAGATTACAGGTCCTTAAACCAAGTTGCACTCAATAATTTAATGCATATTCATTGTGTTAAGGTGTTGTTCTATGAGTTTGAACATTGTATGCAAGATTAATCCCAAACTAGATAAAGCATTCTTTCCATTTTTGCAAAAGATCACTTTATGTCCAATTGAGAATCCAACAAGTACATTGCAAATCTGATTGGCACAAGTTTATGTGTTAATCACACTGATCAAGGAGGGATTATGCAGCATAGTTTGAGGTCCTCTACAGGCCTAGAAGCACAATTTGCCTTTGTTTGCTTAAGTGTGAAGTAAAGTGGCATAACTCATAACAACTCCCATCTCAGCTTACAAACACAAGAACAAACTTATCAAACACATTCCAGACATCATACCCAAGCTTTTGCACGAGCCTTTGACCTCCAATCCACCCTCCATCTCAGAATCACTCTCAAACGGCAAAAACAGAGTTGCCTCTGCAGTTTGAGTGCCAACTTCTATTTCTCTCAAGCATTCTTGCCAAAACCAGTTCACATACCTTCCATATTATCTATGCAAGCTAACCATGACCTGAAACCTGATCTGTAACACCTCCAAGCCACTTCACCATTTTTGTTTTTCTGTTTTGCAGTTGAAGTTCACTAGCACGATTCAGGGAGTTTCAAGGCAAAGTAGAGCTTGGAATAGCATCCTTACACTTCAAGGAAGCTATACAAATCATCATTTTACTCTAAAACATCCTCCATTGCAAAACACGATTCCAACTGAACAGGTATCTTCATGAAGTTCTATCTCTCTTATTAGGCATTGTTAGCTTTAGGTTTGTGAAGAAAATATGTCACAATCATAGCCCTGAACATGACCATATAGTTAGATTTCATTTATGTTACGTGTGCTGCAAGAATTTTGAGTCTGAACATGGCATAAAAGTTAGGTCACAAATTGGGGGAGAAGAAATTCTCCCTCATTTTAGAGAGTTAGGTCAAGTTCCATACATGGTTAGAATCGTCTCTTCATGCTGAACATTTGTTATGTTATGAGTTTTTGCTAAAAAGCCAGGAATCAAGAGTTGAAAGATGAGGAACAGGGCGCGCGTTTTTTCAAATATTGTTGCTGGAGGTTGAAGACAGTGGTCTTTGGGCTGGGCTTGTGTATTTTCTCTTATTCACACCACTTAATTGCTTTTACACCCCCAAGGCCCATTTGCTTATTTCCTTGACTTTTTGACTTTTTTCTTTTTTGATTGACTTTGTTTATTTTTTTCTCATAATATAAAAAAAATAAAAATATTTTTTCTCACCATTTTTGATTTTATTAGGCATTTATATAATTTTCTTTTAGTTTATACATAAATAGATAAATATATATATTTTATTTAAAATACTAAAAATAGTGTAAATGCATTTCTATACATTTTTATTTTTGTTTACCTTCTGAAAATATTTCATATAAAAAATACTTTTTTTATTAAATATTAAGTATATATTATTTTTATATATAATGCATATTTAGAACTTAATATATATATATATATATATATATATATATATATATATATATATATATATATATATATATATATATATATATATATATATATATATATATATATATATATATATATATATATATATATATATATATATATATATATATATATATATATATATATATATATATATATATATATATATATATATATATATATATATATATATATATATATATATATATATATATATATATATATATATATATATATATATATATATATATATATATATATATATATATATATATATATATATATATATATATATATATATATATATATATATATATATATATATATGTTTATTAATATATTTAGGTTAGAATATAAAAATATTTGAATTTTTCCTTTTTATTAATATTTGATGTAAAAAAATACTTTTTATAATATACTTCATTTTATTTTTATTTTTGTACATAATAAATAAATACTTGTATCAAATTAAATAATAATGCATTTTTATTTATTAGAATTAGGGTTTTGCCCTAAATTTGAAAATACTCAAAGAAATAATACCTTTTTATTTTTCTTTTATTTTTCACAAATAATACTTTTTTTTCATACATGTAAAAATTCTTCTTTGCATTCTTGCATTCTTGTTTTATTTCTATTTTATTCATGCAATTAAATTACCTTGCAAATATTCAACTGATGTAATAGTTTTAAGTTTAAATTACTTGTCAATATCCCCATTTGAACATTTGTACCCCCCTTCCCATATTTGGTTTTGTAATAGCTTAGTAAATTTATTTTCGCACTTTATTGCTTTCTAATGATAACATGTTAGAATTAGGGTTTTGTATGCGAAAAAACGACAAAATAGTTATGACCTAATCTCAAGACAAACAAGCATGAAAATGAACACACAAATCACACTTGCACCCCCTAGGGTATTCCACTTGTTGCCTTTCAAAATTAGGCCATGTTGCATGTTGAGTCTCTTTGGGCAAGACAACAAATTGAATGATCATAGTCCCTCGATAATACTTTTCAAAATGTTGCCAAACAAATGATCAAGTCCCTTAAAGAAAATGCCCAAAGATACTTGGCGCCATTGCAAATTATGGTCTAAACGATGACCCACGCCCGTCCCTTTCACATCCTAAACATAAGATTGTCCACCAAATACAATGGTGGAACAAACTTGTTAAAAGGGTTAAAACATAGCAATAATCTTTTGAGAAATTTAGGAGTAGATAACCTCTTAGTTGCTTGAATCAAACTTGCAAAAACAAAACACTTGCCTATTTCAAAAACCACACATCACTACACTTTCAAAACAACTTTCAAAAATAAATGAAAACCTTTTCAAAAGACGTACATCTTTGTATACATCCTCACATGGATCATTACAAAGGTTGCCACCACATTGGCCTTTTTTCAAAACATTTCCAAACCCACACACTCAAGCACCATTTAAAACAATTGAAAACAAAAGGCAAGTGATCTAAGCAAGTAACTAAGAGCCCATGGATAACCATGGATAGAAAGGGTGCTAATACCTTCCCTTTCTATAATCTACTCCCCGAACCCAAGAAAACATCTCAAAAGGTTTTTTTCTGTGCTTTTTAACCTTTCCTTAGGATAAAATAAAAAGTCGGTGGCGACTCTTGCTCAACCGAAACATTTGCGAAAACAAACGCAAAACCTCAATTCAGTTCTCCCACCGTATCACAGTATGCATCCACATATCATGCATTGCATTTTGACAGTCTTTCCTTTTTCAGGTTTCCTTACTCTCCTGTTGTTTATTTCAGTAAGAGATGGCTCTAGAAAGGTCTGTCAAAGACATCCAAGACCAGACTGCTCAGCTGCAGGAGATGTTCCTGAACTTGTCTCTGGGGCAAGAAGAGATGAAAGCTCTCCTCACAAAGGGCTTGGAGAATTCAAACAATGCCAGGAGTGATCAGCTTGCAGAGATGCAGTTTGATCTGACAACATTAAGGACCCAAGTGATGGGACAGTTGGTGGGCCAGATGGCTCTCATCCAAGACCTATCTCAAAGACAAGAGGAACTCAGAGTTCTTGTCCGCCAACTGCTTCCAAACAACCAACTGGGGAAAACATCTGAGGTTGAAGAGTAAGTCACCGCTCAGCCTCCATCCACTCAAGAAGACAAGGGGAAAGCTCCTTTGCTTGCTTCAGGGACACAAGCCCATCAACAACCTCGCCAGCGTCAACGGGGTAATCGGCGTAAGCAAGAAACATCGGGAAGACAGTTCACGGAGACTGAAATACCATCATTTTTCATACTGAAGCGCCTGTTGGAGGTCAACCTGCTTACCTTAAAGGATCCTCCTCAGAAGCTCAATATCTCCTCTCCTAACTATCGTCCCGACGCATTTTGTGTTTATCACTCCTACAGCCCGGGACACGACACCAACGACTGTTGGGCCTTGAAGAACAAGATTCAAGATCTGATCGACATTGGAGTGCTGGAATTCATGCCAGACGGCGAGATGAAAATCTTCCGTTAAAGGGTTCTCCACCTGAAATGACGAAGCTCAAGCTGAAGGACTTTTGCTTCTTTTTGAATTTTCAAAGTTGTAATTTCTTTTGCTGTCAAACAATTATCTGTTGATGTTAAACTCTGTTTTCATTAATGCATTGCATATGTTTGTCTTGAATTCATCCATTCGTTTCACTACTCTTATGCTTTTCTTTATGATATCTAACTCTTGATAAAAAGCTGCAAGCATGTGATCGGTGGATCTGGAACTGACTGTTTAACGCTGGTTCGCGAAATGTCGCGGAAGCAAGAGTCGCCACCGTCTTTTATTTTCTCCAAATGGAAAGGACAAAAGCACAGAAAAATTCCTTAAGAGATTGCTCTCGGTTCGGGAGGTAGGTTATAGAAAGGGAAGGTGTTAGCACCCTTTCTATCCATGGTTATCCATGGGCTCTTAGATACTTGCTCAATGTGTTTTTCAAAATGTTTGTTTGCTTTTCAACTGTGGGTTTAAAAAGTTTCTTTGAAAAATTTCAGTTCGACTCGTGCGTCAGAGTGTTTGAAAAATTTGCTTTGAAAGCTTTTGAAAATGTGTTGGTGTGAAAAGTATGTTTTGATTTGTTTGAGATTAGAGCAAGTATCCTTGAGAATCTACCTACCCTAAGGAATTCGTCTGTGTAGATGTCCTTTAAAGTAGTGCCATCCCACCATTGAGAGGTAGGTAGCACCACCGTAGGAGGTGTTCGGGTCAATTTGAGGTTCGGGACATGGTGATCACCAGAGCAATGGGAAGACACCTTAGAAGCTACCCTCATGCCGGGTTCCCGGATCATGAGGACTTACTAAGACATCCTCTACTCGACGATCACCTTTCGAGGCAAGGCAACAGTGAGGCGTACCCTAGGGGTGGTGTGTGCGATTCGTGTGTCGTTTTCATGGATATTTGTCTTGTCATGTTAAAGTGATCTACGCTTGATTTTATTTTTAAGGCCATACATTCTTTCATGCTTTTTGTTAACAGTTAATATTTGCGGGAAAAATAAATCTAAAGCTATTACAAATGGCACGGGTCCACATCGCCAAAATTAAACCAGACCCGATTCGACAGAAAATAAATAAAGCAAAGTAAAAGTGCGAAAAGTATAATTGTTACAACGCTTTGGGAGAATTACATAATTATAATAAACGGCATAAAATAAATGCGCGAAATTAAATAAATTACGAACATGGGCGTTGGACCCTTTTGCAAAAAATATTAAATTACATGAACTAATTAATTAGAATTAATGAGGAATTAAAATTAAAGATTAAAAAAGAATGTTTTTTTTTGGTATTTTTATGTTTTTATTAGGCATTTAAAAGAAAAATAAAATTAGTGAAGATTAAAATAAAATGTCAAACCCTAATTCTATTTATTTTTAAACTTATTAAAAAAATGTTAGAAGTTTTTAACCTAATTTTCCCTAAGTTATTTATGTACAATTTAATTATAAAATAAACAATATTATTGTGAAAAAGGGAAAAAAAAAATTAAGGAATAAAAATGATCAATTAAACCTAAATTCTATATTTTTTTATGTTTTATTATGAAAAGAACTAAGGTTGCAACCTAAATTAATACTAAATTAATTTACATGTTAACTTATTTATGAAAATAATTAAAATAATAAATTTATTATATTTTGGGTCTTTTCTGATCTTTTAGGCATTTTTTGTATTTTTGTAAAAAAAAACAATTAATTAAATCAAAGCAAAACAAATAATAAAACAATGAATAAAATAAAATAAAATATGTGCAAACCAGGGAGGGGTTCAGTCCCAATATGGAGGTGTGACTTGGAATAGTCTGGCCCAATTCTGAAGCCTCCTTTGACTTTTTGCTAGCATGCTGTGCGTTGACTGGAGAGTAGCGTGTTCATCCATCCTCAGCCTTGTGATTGTGGACGTTGGGCACGTGGACGCTCTGATCTGGGGGATGTATGGTATGTTCCCACCTGAAAAATGCATATGAGCGCGTTTTGCAAAATATTATTGAAATAACGTAGACCTGGGGCTCGAACCCAGGTCTTGGATGTGAACGCTATCAACACCTGCCAGCTGAACCATTGAATTGTTTTGTATATTTAATAAACCATGAACATAATAAAACAAGCGAGAGTTAGTGCCTCAAAAAACGCGCGTAATTCAAAAGAACCACTGGCCGTTGGACACGAGGTCATCTTCTTCAATTTTCCTGAAACACAAATATGAGGCAACGGTTTTTAAGCGTTGCTGTAGACAACCTACAAGAAAATAACGATTAGCTGCTGGGTGCTCATAAATTGAGCGCGACCCATGGATTTTCCTCGTCCAAACGCGCTGAGTCTAATGATGGCATTGTGATGGTCTAATTTTGCTTGGTCTGAAAACCCCTAATTTAAAACCTGCAAACCCTATAATCTCAAACATGGTATCATCGCAATATAGCACAAAAACTCAATTAAACATGATGGTTAGCTTTAAAACATCACAATGAATATAAATCCACCAATAAAAGATGCAAAAGATGCGTGAATTATGATGCACGATTCTGCAATTTCTTTGAAACAGTTCGAGTCACAGGTACCAATTCTTGGAGTTTTTGTTGTTGTTTTTTATTGGAGCACGTTCAGTGAGGCTTCAGGAAGCTATTGGGATCGTTGTTGTGCCTTCAATCGCCTCCTAAAGTTGATTTCAGTTTTTCAGTTTTCAAGCAATTTTTCAAGTTTTTAATGGCCTCTTATGCGCAGCTTTTTTGTCTCATGCAATTAGGTTTATGTTCCTGGTTATGTAGTGAATGAATTAGGTTAAAAAGATTGATCAAAATCCATTGCTTTTATTGTTTTCAATATTTGATTTCTTAAGAATCCTTTTCATATCTTTTCACATGGTTTTTGTATCAATTAGGTTTCAATCAAGCCAAATCTTTCCATCATTGGCTAAGCACGAAATATTAAGTCTAAAACATGTATAAAAAGATTCATTTGGTTCATTTAGATATTTTCCACATATTTAATTGATTTAATTGAATTAATATGAATAAAAATTCAAATAAATAAATAAAAAATGAGAAAATACTTCCCTTTGGGCCAAGTGGTCGTGCACATGCTTGGAATGATGAATCTTGGAATAAAAATGGGCCCATTAGCAATTTTGAATCATTTGCATCAATGTTGACTTTTCAAAATTCCTAAAAATTTCCCAACTTCCACAAGGCATAACTTGCTCAATTTTTAAGCTCTTCTCATGTTCTTGGACATTTTGGAAAGGTCTTTGAGTCCTCTAACCAATGCCTTTGGTACCATGTCATTTTGATTTACCAATCTCAAGTTATGGCCCTTTGACTTAGAGTCCCTTTTTGTTGACTTTTGAAAATGACCTATAATGTTGAGATTGATAACTTTTTGTGAGAGCATTTCTTGTACTTGTAATATGAAGATGAGTTGTAGGAAATGTCTTTCTCTTCAAAATGAGCTTTGGATGGAATTTTTCTGATAATCCATGTGAAAGTTATGCCCTGGTCAATTTCAGTTGACTTTTTCAGCTGTCCAAATATAGTAACTTTTGCATCTTGATGATTTTCTGAGCCAAATTTTGAGAATCATGATCAAGCATTGATCAAATGATGTTTGTGGCTTCAAAATGATATGTTGACCAAAAATTTGAACTTTTGACTGTCAAATGACCATTTTGCCCCTACAGTTGACTGTAGTGCAATTTAGGGTTTTGACTGTGCAATTTTGAGCTGAATGCCTTGAAACTTGATATGAGGATGCTTGACCATATTTGTAGGCATGTGAGACTTGATTGGGCCTTTGAAAACTTCATTTCTTTGATCAGAACACAAACCCTAGTTTTGACTGTATAGGAGGCCTTTGCACTGTGCAACCCTTGGGGAATTTTGAGACTTGATTTGGCAATTTCTTGAAGAATATGGGAGGGCAAATTTTGGGGTACAACAGTTGCCCCTGTTCAATCTTCTTAGACCTGAGGATGCAGATTGGCTGACGTGCCTTTCGTAATCCGAAGGTGGAAGATGATTGAACACTAGAGTGCCCAGAAATTTGTGCTCACATGTTAGCAGTGTGATGGGGGAATGGGCTTATAGATGCCATTTGGAGATCGCTGGATAGGATGATGGGCTTATAGATGCCATCTGGATGTTGATCGCGTAGGAGATTCCTTAGCGAGAACCTGCATACCTGCAAAAGAAGAATGAGTACCTGACACGTTGCAGGAACTGGTTTTCAGGTGCTCGGTATAGATGTGTCCTGACTGGTTACAGGAGCTGAGTCTGGAGCTTCAAAAGATGATGAATGAACCAGGTATGGTTACTGCCTTAGCATGAATGGTAAGAGAACCTTGGGTGATTTTAACTTCAACAACGCTCGTTGAGAAAATCTTGGTGGAAAATACCATCTTTTGCAGTATCGGGAAGAAAACCATAGGTAATTATAATCTGAAAGGGAAATGTCACCTCACTCACCGTCGGAGAGGGAACCATAAGAAAAGGAATTATCCCCTCACTCACCGTCGGAGAGGGAAACATCTGAAAAGGACTTACCACCTCACTCACCGTCGGAGAGGGAACCATAGGAGATTATCACCTCACTCACCATCGGAGAGGGAAACATCTGAAAAGGAATTACCACCTCACTCACCGTCGGAGAGGGAACCATAGGAGACTATCACCTCACACTCACCGTCGGAGAGGGAAACATCTGAAAAGGACTTACCACCTCACTCACCGTCGGAGAGGGAACCATAGGAGACTATCACCTCACACTCACCGTCGGAGAGGGAAACATCTGAAAAGGACTTACCACCTCACTCACCGTCGGAGAGGGAACCATAGGAGACTATCACCTCACTCACCGTCGGAGAGGGAAACATCTGAAAAGGACTTACCACCTCACTCACCGTCGGAGAGGGAACCATAGGAGACTATCACCTCACACTCACCGTCGGAGAGGGAAACATCTGAAAAGGACTTACCACCTCACTCACCGTCGGAGAGGGAACCATAAGAGACTATCACCTCACACTCACTGTCGGAGAGGGAAACATCTGAAAAGGAATTACCACCTCACTCACCGTCGGAGAGGGGACCATGGAAGACTATCACCTCACACTCACCGTCGGAGAGGGAAACATCTGAAAAGGACTTACCACCTCACTCACCGTCGGAGAGGGAACCATAGGAGACTATCACCTCACTCACCGTCGGAGAGGGAAACATCTGAAAAGGACTTACCACCTCACTCACCGTCGGAGAGGGAACCATAGGAGACTATCACCTCACACTCACCGTCGGAGAGGGAAACATCTGAAAAGGACTTACCACCTCACTCACCGTCGGAGAGGGAACCATAGGAGACTATCACCTCACACTCACCGTCGGAGAGGGAAACATATGAAAAGGACTTACCACCTCACTCACCGTCGGAGAGGGAACCATAGGAGACTATCACCTCACACTCACCGTCGGAGAGGGAAACATCTGAAAAGGACTTACCACCTCACTCACCGTCGGAGAGGGAACCATAGGAGATTATAATCTGGAATAACTTCTGCTGAGTCTTTATCAGAAAAATCTGTTGGGAGTCGATTTAGCTGGACTAGAGAAGGCCTTGGACTGGATAAGAAATCTTTTGAGTTGATTAACTGAACCGGTCTAGGTCTTGAAATATGATTGAGAATTTAACTGCATCTTTCCTGAAAGGTAAAGGTCAGTCATATGCAATGCATGATATGGACCAAGCAATGATGTTCTCACCATAAATGAGATTTGTATGATATGATGCGTCTATGCATGCTATAATGATGTATGTGATGTTTTATGAATGTGTTTTGCGTCTAGGAAAATAAATCCTTGACGGGTGCCGGGAAGTCATATCCTGGGCTGATGTTGGAGAATAGATTTTGCTTCCGCTGGGGATGATAACTGCAAGAATACCGGTAGGAGAAGATGACTCCGTTGCGGAATAAACTTGGCAAATGGAAGATTCTGCGGGGAGAAAAGATACTCTAGCGATCATGCTGGGAAGCAATACTCTGTGGGAAGAGGGATGCCTTGCTGAGTGTTGATAATAATTTGCTGGGGATACCCTTGTTGTTGGAAGTGTTGATGGACTTCGCTGGGGTAAGAAGACTTCGTCGAGGACGCTCTCTCCGTGGCTTTTGGCTGAGGATAACCCAGTTATATTCTGTTGAGGAAATAACTCTTTGAATAAAGCCGGGTGACGCGTTCGTGCTCTGCGAGGATAAGCTTCCAGAATTTACTGGGGATAAGCTTACTGTTTGGGGAGATGAATTCCTACTTTCCTGGGGAAACTGGGTTGGACTCTCCTGGGGAGATTTTGAACTGCAGGGAAGTGATTCCTTTGGATATTTGTATGCCGCCGGGGAACAATCTTTATACCAAGACTGCCGGGGATGCTTGTTATGAATATGCATGCTGCTGGGGAAGGTTGATATCTGCTGGAGGATACTCAACTTCCTTAAGATTTGATAGTAGTTTGGAGAAGGATGCACTGACGGCGGACTTACTCTCTGGGGAATTGAGGTGCTGGTTATGTTCTTCAGCCGAACCTGTTTTGATACCTTGGAGGACAGAACAATTAGATTGCTCTTAGACAACTCCTTATTGCCCCTGTTTCTATGGGGGAGGAAGACCTTATGAGGTGCTGATAGTTGTTGACGGGCGAACCTTCTTCTGGTAGGTAAGTGACAAGACAACGGGACATAGTCGTACGCTTTAATCCCTAACTTTTTCCTGGACCGCCCTTTCGGGTTTTCAGTCCACCGGGATACCCATTTTTGCCCAAGCCGCCTTTTCAGGTTTTCGACTTGCCGGGTGTACAGATTTTTTTCATTTCATCCCTTCATTTTGCCCGAACCCTTTTGGTTCGCCGGGAAGCCCTTATTTTTGCCTAGGTATGTCAACCTAGCGGGTCTTTGATTTTGCGTAGTATTTTTCGACTATGTCCGTGCTTTCAGAATGTAGGGAGTTGCCCCTGTTAGAAGTGTTTTGTCATGCCACCAGAAGGTATTTGATCAGGCAAGATTCGTTGTTGGAATGCCCCCAGTGACTCAGGCGGAGATTTGCCCCAGGCTATCTGGCCTTTGAGAGATTCTCCGAATCTTGACTGGATTGCCCCAGATGATGGACCATGATCATGTCTGCCCCTTGGTTGGAAGTGCTTTTGTTCACTAGGTATTTCTCGTGCGAATTTCCCTGCTGTTCAAAACAAAAAGTCATATGCAAACAAAGTTATGTTAAAAATGCAAAGCCTATGTCTGTCTTGAAGATTTTTGAAAATGCATTCTTTTTCATAAAACAAGTGAATGTTTGTAAAACGTGATGTCAACTCCGTATTTACCGTAAGCCTTAAGGAGTCAGGATACCTTTCGTAACAGTATGCTTTCGAACCAACCCATGCTTCAGCTAGGACTTTTAAGGGTTATAACGTGGCCTGGTTCACGGTTTAAGAAACAAAGGATAAAGGCTCAAATTATTTGTACCCACCCGTTCTTCGTGATGTTCTTCAAACCTAAGCTCAGTTGATCGTGCGTTAAACCTTGTTTGAGTCTTTGTCCTGATGTTCCAATGATGGTTCATATATTGATGATTTCTTTTGAATAGGCAGTCATTCCTCTTTTTGTTGAGGGTTTATAGAACCTCTTTTTTTTGATTTTGTTATCCCTTTCTTTTTTGCCTGAACTGTTTCCTTTTTTGGAATTACAGTCAGCGGGATGCCCCAGTTTCATAAGTCCCCTTTGTAGGCTTAGACTTTTTGGGCTTTTCATTTATGAATTTTGATGATGACTGCCTGTCCTTTTGGTTGTTCTGAACCATCACTGTCTTTGTTCGTTTTGTAAAGATCTCTTCGGTGCCATTCGTCATGCACTTGGATCAACTGAGAAGACTACCCTGCCCCAGGTTGTGATTAAGGGTTTTAAATTTCGAAAATAAAAACTCCTACTTTTTTGGTTCAGAGGGGTTGACGAGGGATTATCATCCTTATAACTCCAGTGTTTAGGAATTGAAACAATGCCTGTACCTCATCAGCGGGGTCTGTTCAAAAGCATACTGTAGATTATGGTATCGTTTTTGTCATCCTCCCTCAAGAGGCTCAGAATTATTAACCGAGAGTTGACATCAGAAAAAATATGAAAAGATATTTGAACATAATGAAAACAATTGTATTAATTTCCAAAACAGACGTATGCGATGCATTGATAGAATAAAAGAGTTTGCTATGACATCAATTGTTTGTATAAGCAAAGAAAAATACAACTCAAAAATTCAAATAAACAAAAGGCTTCAATGATTGGGCAACGGAGCAGTGATTATGTTCGGAGTCTCAGGCACTTCAAACTGAATCTCCCCGGCGTCAATCATGTCTTGAATTTTGTTCTTGAGAGGCCAGCAGTTGTCCGTAGTATGCCCCGGGCTATCAGAATGATATGCGCACCTATCATTGGGATGATAGTTGGGAGCAGAAGTGTTCGGATTCCGGAGAGGAGCCCTTAAAGTGATCAGCCCTGCCTTCAACATTTGTTGCAGTGCTTGATCCAGCGACATATTGAGTTTGGTATACTGTCGTTTCTCCTTGCGCTGCTGCCCCTGTCCTTGTTGAGCAGGTCCAGGATTGGAGACCTGGATTACCCCTACCTCATGACGGCTCTTTTTACCGTGCACAGCATTGGATTCTTTCTTTCCACTGTGGGGCTTTTTCTGAGTATCAGCAGGTGTGGTTTCTTGAATCTTCCCCGACTTGATACCAGCTTCAATTCGCTCTCCAGTCAAGATAAGATCTGTGAATCCAGCAGATGAATTCCCAATTAGGTGGTTGTAGAATGGACCAGACAGGGTCCCCAAGAACATATCGACAAGTTCCCGATCAGTCAGAGGTGGTTGTACCCTTCCAGCAAGATCCCTCCATTTCTGCGCATATTCTTTAAAACCTTCACTTGATCCTAACGACATACCCTGGAGTTGGGTACGTGTAGGAGCAAGGTCGGCATTATATTGATACTGCTTGTAGAAAGCAGTAGCCAACTCCTCCCAGTTACGAACCTTGGTCCCATCTAGCTGATAGAACCATTCGAGATGAGTCCCTGAAAGACTCTCCTGGAAGAAGTGGATCCACAAATTCTTGTCCACCGTATATGGTTGAATCTTCCGAACATAGGACCTTAGATGCAGTTTGGGACAAGACGCCCCGTCATACTTGGTAAAGGATGGTGCTTTGAATTTCCGGGGAATAATCACACCAGTTGACAAACCCAAATCTCCAAGATCCAGCCCAGGTACCTGTTGGATCTCCATAGCATTCAGCCTATCCTCCAACTGTTTGTATTTGTCCTCAGCCGGAGGGTACTGTTCGTCGTTGAAATCTGTCTCGTTGTCGGAGACCACTGGACTAGGCACCTCTCTCTCATGGTGACTGCTTTCCCTCACAGATGGGGTAGTCCTCTCAGTTTCAGTCTGCGGTGTATTCCCATATCTGCGCCTAGGGCTGAACAAGACAGTCCTCTTCTTCTTCTTGTCCTTCTTCAAGAGCAGAGCCTTCAGGTCTTGTTGCCCCTGGGTCAAATTCATGATCAGCTCTTGGAACTGGGCGTTCTGAGCCTGGAGGTCCTTGATAGTCTGCTCGGCTGACGATTCAGGATTCATGACGATCGGCTGAAATAAACAGCGGAGAAGGGTAAGCAACATGTCAAAGGGGTACCTGCAATGCAATGAGATGTATGATATGCATGTAATGTTTTCAAGGACCTCGCAGGGTAAACAGAGAAACTTGTTAGAGTTGGAAACTGGCAACTTGATTGAAGGAATTTCCTGTTGTAGAGAGCCCTTCTTCAAGGGTCAAAGGCTCACCATATCCAGTGGGTCATAGCCCCTGACAACCTTGGTTAGAGGAAAATAAATCCTCTTTGCCCCTTGCTGGGATAGTTGATTCACCATGACCTGCATCACAAGCCCTTGAGATCCTTGAAATGAGTTAGGATGTATGCAATGGTATGATGTCATGCTATGCATGGGGTGATGTAGGTAAACCATGTTATGAGTCCCAACTAAGGAATATAAACAAACCCTGCAAGAAATTCAGTATACTTTGTTATGAGTCCCAATTAAGGACTATAAACAAAACCTGCAAGGGATCTAGTAAACCCTGTTATGAGTCCCAGTTAAGGACTATAAACAAAACCTGCAAGAAATTTGGCAAACCCTGTTATGAGTCCCAGTTAAGGACTATAAACGAAACCTGCAAGTAGTTCATGTGTCAACTAACAAGCATGCAAGTAGGCAAGTACAAAGGCACACAAGTCACACAAGAGAAACCCTTAGGGTTTAAGCCAGCATGGGGTCTGGGTAGTACCCTCTTGAAGTTGATGGGTTCAACCTGTCCTATTAGAAGTAACCGGGTTCTAAGGGTCCCAATATCACGGGATTGCTTTCATTGTTCATCGTTTCGATTTAGCCACTGAACTGGCGACCGAAATATTCCAGGAAAGCAACCCTCAGTTGAGTGTAGTATCGAGTATCAACCAACCTCGGACTGCACCAAAGTCAGTTATCTCACTACCCTAAAGAGGCCAAGATAGTTCAATTAAGGTTCCTAAGGTCTGTTGATGCTTCACGACACCACGCGGAGGCCCCGTACTCTCCTTGACTGAACTCAAGGGTTACCGGTACACACCAAAGTGCCACATCAACGTAGCAGACTGTTTCAACCATGTCGGTATACCCCGCACAGTTCCCTCACAGCCTTGTTGCTACTTTCTAAGAAAGTATCCCCCAGATCCGGGTTAGGATCTATAGAACTCCCAAGACAGTCCCACAATAATAAATCAAGCAAGTCAATACAATTGAAAACACAGTTATGAACTAGCCCTAAGGTACACCTCACTTTAAAGTTTATTCCCCAGCAGAGTCGCCAGTTCTGTGATCGGTGGATCTGGAACTGACTGTTTAACGCTGGTTCGCGAAATGTCGCGGAAGCAAGAGTCGCCACCGTCTTTTATTTTCTCCAAATGGAAAGGACAAAAGCACAGAAAAATTCCTTAAGAGATTGCTCTCGGTTCGGGAGGTAGGTTATAGAAAGGGAAGGTGTTAGCACCCTTTCTATCCATGGTTATCCATGGGCTCTTAGATACTTGCTCAATGTGTTTTTCAAAATGTTTGTTTGCTTTTCAACTGTGGGTTTAAAAAGTTTCTTTGAAAAATTTCAGTTCGACTCGTGCGTCAGAGTGTTTGAAAAATTTGCTTTGAAAGCTTTTGAAAATGTGTTGGTGTGAAAAGTATGTTTTGATTTGTTTGAGATTAGAGCAAGTATCCTTGAGAATCTACCTACCCTAAGGAATTCGTCTGTGTAGATGTCCTTTAAAGTAGTGCCATCCCACCATTGAGAGGTAGGTAGCACCACCGTTGGAGGTGTTCGGGTCAATTCGAGGTTCGGGACATGGTGATCACCAGAGCAATGGGAAGACACCTTAGAAGCTACCCTCATGCCGGGTTCCCGGATCATGAGGACTTACTAAGACATCCTCTACTCGACGATCACCTTTCGAGGCAAGGCAACAGTGAGGCGTACCCTAGGGGTGGTGTGTGCGATTCGTGTGTCGTTTTCATGGATATTTGTCTTGTCATGTTAAAGTGATCTACGCTTGATTTTATTTTTAAGGCCATACATTCTTTCATGCTTTTTGTTAACAGTTAATATTTGCGGGAAAAATAAATCTAAAGCTATTACAAATGGCACGGGTCCACATCGCCAAAATTAAACCAGACCCGATTCGACAGAAAATAAATAAAGCAAAGTAAAAGTGCGAAAAGTATAATTGTTACAACGCTTTGGGAGAATTACATAATTATAATAAACGGCATAAAATAAATGCGCGAAATTAAATAAATTACGAACATGGGCGTTGGACCCTTTTGCAAAAAATATTAAATTACATGAACTAATTAATTAGAATTAATGAGGAATTAAAATTAAAGATTAAAAAAGAATGTTTTTTTTTTGGTATTTTTATGTTTTTATTAGGCATTTAAAAGAAAAATAAAATTAGTGAAGATTAAAATAAAATGTCAAACCCTAATTCTATTTATTTTTAAACTTATTAAAAAAATGTTAGAAGTTTTTAACCTAATTTTCCCTAAGTTATTTATGTACAATTTAATTATAAAATAAACAATATTATTGTGAAAAAGGGGGAAAAAAAAATTAAGGAATAAAAATGATCAATTAAACCTAAATTCTATATTTTTTTATGTTTTATTATGAAAAGAACTAAGGTTGCAACCTAAATTAATACTAAATTAATTTACATGTTAACTTATTTATGAAAATAATTAAAATAATAAATTTATTATATTTTGGGTCTTTTCTGATCTTTTAGGCATTTTTTGTATTTTTGTAAAAAAAACAATTAATTAAATCAAAGCAAAACAAATAATAAAACAATGAATAAAATAAAATAAAATATGTGCAAACCAGGGAGGGGTTCAGTCCCAATATGGAGGTGTGACTTGGAATAGTCTGGCCCAATTCTGAAGCCTCCTTTGACTTTTTGCTAGCATGCTGTGCGTTGACTGGAGAGTAGCGTGTTCATCCATCCTCAGCCTTGTGATTGTGGACGTTGGGCACGTGGACGCTCTGATCTGGGGGATGTATGGTATGTTCCCACCTGAAAACTGCATATGAGCGCGTTTTGCAAAATATTATTGAAATAACGTAGACCTGGGGCTCGAACCCAGGTCTTGGATGTGAACGCTATCAACACCTGCCAGCTGAACCATTAAATTGTTTTGTATATTTAATAAACCATGAACATAATAAAACAAGCGAGAGTTAGTGCCTCAAAAAACGCGCGTAATTCAAAAGAACCACTGGCCGTTGGACACGAGGTCATCTTCTTCAATTTTCCTGAAACACAAATATGAGGCAACGGTTTTTAAGCGTTGCTGTAGACAACCTACAAGAAAATAACGATTAGCTGCTGGGTGCTCATAAATTGAGCGCGACCCATGGATTTTCCTCGTCCAAACGCGCTGAGTCTAATGATGGCATTGTGATGGTCTAATTTTGCTTGGTCTGAAAACCCCTAATTTAAAACCTGCAAACCCTAGAATCTCAAACATGGTATCATCGCAATATAGCACAAAAACTCAATTAAACATGATGGTTAGCTTTAAAACATCACAATGAATATAAATCCACCAATAAAAGATGCAAAAGATGCGTGAATTATGATGCACGATTCTGCAATTTCTTTGAAACAGTTCGAGTCACAGGTACCAATTCTTGGAGTTTTTGTTGTTGTTTTTTATTGGAGCACGTTCAGTGAGGCTTCAGGAAGCTATTGGGATCGTTGTTGTGCCTTCAATCGCCTCCTAAAGTTGATTTCAGTTTTTCAGTTTTCAAGCAATTTTTCAAGTTTTTAATGGCCTCTTATGCGCAGCTTTTTTGTCTCATGCAATTAGGTTTATGTTCCTGGTTATGTAGTGAATGAATTAGGTTAAAAAGATTGATCAAAATCCATTGCTTTTATTGTTTTCAATATTTGATTTCTTAAGAATCCTTTTCATATCTTTTCACATGGTTTTTGTATCAATTAGGTTTCAATCAAGCCAAATCTTTCCATCATTGGCTAAGCACGAAATATTAAGTCTAAAACATGTATAAAAAGATTCATTTGGTTCATTTAGATATTTTCCACATATTTAATTGATTTAATTGAATTAATATGAATAAAAATTCAAATAAATAAATAAAAAATGAGAAAATACTTCCCTTTGGGCCAAGTGGTCGTGCACATGCTTGGAATGATGAATCTTGGAATAAAAATGGGCCCATTAGCAATTTTGAATCATTTGCATCAATGTTGACTTTTCAAAATTCCTAAAAATTTCCCAACTTCCACAAGGCATAACTTGCTCAATTTTTAAGCTCTTCTCATGTTCTTGGACATTTTGGAAAGGTCTTTGAGTCCTCTAACCAATGCCTTTGGTACCATGTCATTTTGATTTACCAATCTCAAGTTATGGCCCTTTGACTTAGAGTCCCTTTTTGTTGACTTTTGAAAATGACCTATAATGTTGAGATTGATAACTTTTTGTGAGAGCATTTCTTGGACTTGTAATATGAAGATGAGTTGTAGGAAATGTCTTTCTCTTCAAAATGAGCTTTGGATGGAATTTTTCTGATAATCCATGTGAAAGTTATGCCCTGGTCAATTTCAGTTGACTTTTTCAGCTGTCCAAATATAGTAACTTTTGCATCTTGATGATTTTCTGAGCCAAATTTTGAGAATCATGATCAAGCATTGATCAAATGATGTTTGTGGCTTCAAAATGATATGTTGACCAAAAATTTGAACTTTTGACTGTCAAATGACCATTTTGCCCCTACAGTTGACTGTAGTGCAATTTAGGGTTTTGACTGTGCAATTTTGAGCTGAATGCCTTGAAACTTGATATGAGGATGCTTGACCATATTTGTAGGCATGTGAGACTTGATTGGGCCTTTGAAAACTTCATTTCTTTGATCAGAACACAAACCCTAGTTTTGACTGTATAGGAGGCCTTTGCACTGTGCAACCCTTGGGGAATTTTGAGACTTGATTTGGCAATTTCTTGAAGAATATGGGAGGGAAAATTTTGGGGTACAACAAAGCCTTTAGAGGGAGGATGACGAAACAATACCATAATCTCATACAGTATGCTTTTGAACAGACCTTGCTGATGATGTACAGACATTTCTTTCAATTCCCAAACACTGGAGTTATAAGGAAGTTAATCCCTAGTCAACCCCTTCGAGCCAAAGAAGTAGGAGTTTTCCGTTCTAAACAATCGAAACCTTTGATATAAACCTGGGGCAGGGTAGTCTCTCAGTTAATTCAAAGAAAATGCACATTGAAGTCGCAAGCTCTCAGTTCGTAACACAACAAACAACGTCGAAAAAAAAGAGAAAGCATTCCTTTGGAATCAAAAGACAAGGGTGGTTCCCTATCACATAGACAGTCAATCTCTCAAAAGAGAAAAGCCCACTGAGCCAAAACCTGTAAAGGAGGTTTAAGAAAGCTGGGGCATCCCGCTGACTGTAATCTCGAAAAATGGGAACAGTCAGGCAAAAGTTAGGGATAACAAATCAAAATCAAAATAGTGAGGTCATTAAAAAATCCTCAACAACATGAAAATGTTGAAAAATAAAAAAAGGAGATGATGACTGTCCCCCAAATTCAATGGGTGAACCATCGCCCAAAAGTCGTTCCGAACTCAAAACAGAGTATGACGCATAATTAACTGAGCTTAGGTTGGAGAACATCACGAAGAGCGGGTGGGTACAAATATACTTTGAGCCTTTATCCTTTGTTTCTTAAACCGTGAACCAAGCCACGTTACAACCCTTCAAAAGTCCTAATTGAAGCATGGGTTAGTTCGAAAGCATACTGTTACAAAAGGTATCCTGACTCCTGTAAGGCTTTGCTCTAAATCTTGTGTTGATCTGTCTTATGAAAAGTTTTCTGCTAAAAAACGCATTTTTCAAAACTTCGAGACAAACATAAACTTTGCATTGCTTGAATATCACTGTCTGCATTTGGCTTTTTGTTTGACAGCGAAGAATTTCATACAGCGAATGTTCGGAGGAACGAAAACTCTCTCAGTGAGCAAAATCACTTCAAAAGGACGACACTTCCGTTACAAATCTCCTATCAGCAGGGGGCATGACATAGCACAATCCAATTAACCTGGGGCAGTCCAGTCAAGGTCCAACAGATCTTTCAAAATTCAGTTAACCTGGGGCAGTCCAGTCAAGATTTCAAGAAATCTCTCAATGTGCAGAGTAATCTGATTCAAGACTCCTTCATCACCACTTGGGGCATTCGAATGTCAAAAGTGTTCAACAAATCAACTATCACATTTCCAGACTCGATTCCTGTATCTAGCCAGGGCACGTCTGAAGAGTTTGAGGATTCGATTCCTGTATCCAGCCAGGGCATATCTATTGACGACTATTTCCAGACTCAATTCTTGTATCTAGCCAGGGCACGTCTGAAGAGTTCCAGATCAACACCTGTAACAAGCCAGGAAAATATCTATGAACGACCGATTGTAGACCAACACCTGTAACGAGCCAGGAAATTATCTACATCACCACTTGGGGCATTCGAATGTCAAAAGTGTTCAAAAACCCGATGCAGTTTTACACGAACGCATCATCAGGAAATCCTACACAGATCTCCTCAAAACAGGAAGTCCCCAGTAGTTTGGCATACAACCCAAGCTTCTGAGTACACCAACAGTGGTCCCAAGACTTCTCATTTTCAACAATCAGAAGATTCTTGCCCTCCACATCAGCAGCCAAGGAATTATTTTCCCCGACAGCACTCAAGATTCTTTTATCTTCAGCCATCTCGGATTCATCTATCCTTCGCGAGACAGCTCTCCATCTTACATGCGCATTCATCACATTCATGTCATAAACATTGGTGTCACATACATTGCATCATGCATCATAACATTGCATACAACTAACACTTTACCTTTTCAGGTAAGATCAGTCGACAGACACAGATCATCTTCCGAGATTCATCCAGAAATAGTTCAGATGTGACCCGGACACGGTGACATTCTGATACTTATTCCAGATTCATCCAGATGCAGTTTTACACGAGCTCATCATTAGGAAACCCTACACCGGTTCCTCCTCCACCTTTAAGACTTCTGAAAACAGTTCACGGGTTCTCCAGTAACGGATGTTAACTTATCACTTGTTCAGATTCTTCTCAAGATTTCTGAAAACAGTTTACGGATTCTTCCCAACAACGGATGTTAATCTACCAACTTGTTCAGATGCAATTTCTGAAAACAGTTTACGGATTCTTCCCAACAACGGATGTTAATCTACCAACTTGTTCAGATGCAATTTCTGAAAACAGTTTACGGATTCTTCCCAACAACGGATGTTAATCTACCAACTTGTTCAGATGCAATTTCTGAAAATAGTTTACGGATTCTTCCCAACAACGGATGTTAATCTACCAACTTGTTCAGATGCAATTTTTTTAAAACAGTTTACGGACGCTTCCCAACAGCGGATGCTGCTCTATTGCTTATTCAACTTCAAGACTTCTGAAAATAGTTCATGGGTTCTCCAGTAACGAATGTTAACCTATCACTTGTTCAAACTCTTCTCAACTTTTGAAAACAGTTTACGGACGCTTCCCAACAACGGATGCTGCTCTATTGCTTATTCAATCTCAAATCCTGAAAATAGTTTACGGATTCTCTAAACATGGATGTCAATCTATTTCTTGCTCGGACCCCCAGTTCAGAGATGTTCCGAAACATGGAGGCCTCTCTGATACTCGTCCACTCACCATTGACATACAGTTCAACATTTCCAAATGGCATCTTTAAGCCCATTTCCAGATGGCATCTATAAGCCCATCCTCCTACCAGAAGTCACCAAATGGCATCTTTAAGCCCATTTCCAGATGGCATCTATAAGCCCATCCTCCTACCAGCAGTCACCAAATGGCATCTTTAAGCCCATTTCAAGATGGCATCTATAAGCCCATCCTTCTACCAGCAGTCACCAAATGACATCTTTAAGCTCATTCCCAGATGGCATCTATAAGCCCATCCTCCTACCAGCAGTCACCAAATGGCATCTTTAAGCCCATTCCCAGATGGCATCTCTAAGCCCATTCACCTCTACCATCACATCGCCGAGTGCAAATTTTATGGGTACTTAAGTGTCCAATCTTCTTTTACCTTCAAATCGCGAAAGGCAAACTTACCAATCTAACTCTTCAGGTTCAAGAAGATTGAACAGGGGAAACTGTTGTACCCCAAAACTTGCCCTCGCATTTTTTCCTCAAGAAATAACAACTTCAGGCTTTTCCTGATTTTTCAGACTGGCTCAAGAATCGGTCAAACAGACTTTTCTCGTCAGCCAAGCAAAATTAGGGTTTTACTGATTTTCATGGCTCTGGAATGTTTCAAACAGTTGGTTTAGGGTTTTTGTTGATTTTGGCTCAACTTTGATCAGGCGAACGTTCTTTGGTATTTAATCAAGAATTAGGGTTTTGTGGGCACGTTCTCAGAAGGATTTAAATTCTATAGCACTTTGCAAGTTATTCCGAGATTTGGGTTGAATTCGCATTGTTTGATTTAATCAGTAAAAGAATGCATTTGGATTAAATTCACGATTGTTTGACTGAATCAGTAAAGGGTTGCATTGGGGTTGGATTTGCGATGTTTGATTAAAGTCATAAAAGGGAAAAGCGTCCGGACAATTGCTGTGATTGACTTTTGTCTTGCTCTGGATGTTTGAAACGCCAGGTTTAACTGATCAAATGCTGAAGCATTGTTTATTTAATTACTTATTATTCTAGGATTAAAAGATTGGAATTTATTTTCCATTTATTATAATTCAAAGAATTTTAAATAATAAATAAACAATGAAGGATAAAAAAGATTTAATTGGATAAAAACTTTTTTTATTTACTTTTAAATTATTCGTACAATTATTGTTTACAATTTGTTTACAACAATAATTTTACAGTAATTTAAACCTAAATAAAACTATCCTAAACATTTTTTCTAATCTTCATTTCTTCATCTGCTATCCCTTGCTCCAGTGCTCCATTCAAATTTTTTATCTGCAAATGAAAAAAAAAGGAAAGTCAATAGCAGATAAATAAAAGAGACAGATATAAAATTCATCATTAAGGGCAACTGTTTGGGATCAGTTAACCCTCTCTGCAAATCACGGGATTTCTCCCGGTTCACAAAGAGGGATGAATGTTTATTTGCTAAAAATGAATGCACAAAAGTCAAAATTGCACAATTCAAAAATTGTCAAACTGCATAGTTCAATACAAACAGAAAGTCTAAACTGAATCACAACTTTCAAACCATCCAAAAAACTGTCAAAGTACAAGTTACTGTCACAAGGCTACCCAAGCTATCAAAAAGAAGATTTACAAAGATATCAAGAAGCACAAAATCTGGAAGATATGAAAGGATATGCAGTGAAACATGATATGCAAGCAACATACTCATTTTCATCATTTCCCAAGTTGCCCTTTCAGAAAAGCAAAAAGCATAACATATTTTAATGTTTTTGTACTGGAGAGAGAAGAAAAAAGAAGAAGAAAGCAGGTTACAAGGCTTTAGGCAGGAAGAAAAAAATATAAAAACAAACTGAAGACAGTACAGTAAGGAGGGAGAGAAAGATATCAAAAAACAGAAGCAACAACTCAAAAAATGGCCTCCACCTGCTGAAGCCTAAAAACAGCAGAAACCTCAAAAACCTGAACCAAAAAAGTTCAAACCTGCAAGGCCATAACTAATGCAAGCACCAAGCATCCAAAAGACCAAACCAACAATCTGAAAACACATAACATGTATACCCTGTCAAACAAATATACAAAAATTGTCCAAGATGAAGAGCAAACCAGTAAACACCAGCCTGTGCTGAACCTGCATAAACCAGTTCACAATAACCAGAACAAAGCTCATTAACCTGTCAAACGCCTTAAACCAACAAGCGTGGAACCTGTCAAGGCCTAACCTAAAGGCTTAAACAAGCTTAAAACCAGATAACCTGCATATGCCAATACCTGCCTGAATAACACAAGCAAAAAAACCTGTGAAACCTCATAAACCTGAGCCTGTCAAGTGCAAACAAGCTTAAAGCCATTAACCTGCTGAAGCTCTAAACCTGCCTATCATCAAACTCAAAACAACCAAAGCATAAACAAGCTAAAGCCTGTCTAGGACCAAACTTGCAATGGCCTAAAAACCCAAAACCAGTAAAACCTGTTCAAGTTCATAACCAGCCTAAAGATATCCAAACCTCAGCTCCCAAAAGGCCAAGGCCTGTGACCCTCAAGCCCTCAAAAAGTTTTGTCATTAGCAAATCAAAGCGTCCAACAAATAGCCAACAAAAGTAAGGAATAGGCAACTCAGTGACAAGCACAGGCCCTCAGAAGGGTCATCACAGGGCAGCTAAAAGGCAAGCATACAGAGGTATCGAGGCAGTAAAAAGAAGCAAATCAAAAGGCATCATACAAAATGCAAGCATACAGAGGCAACAAAGGCAAGCCAACGAGGAGAAGAGATAAAGAAGTATACAGAGGTTTTCAGGCCATAACCATAATAAAACCTAAAGAAAAGGCAAAGGTACCAGGAAGCTCAAAGAGTTCATCAGCACCGCATCCTCGCCGGTAAGCTTCCGGAGCGCCACCTACCCTACCTCTCCTCCATCTCCAGAAAACGAAGGTAGTACACCTCTCTCTCTCTTTTTCTTCCGCCACCTCAATAATAACAAAAGTTTAAGGTCAAAGTTCAAAACGAAATAAGCATGCAATTCGTAAAAGAGTATAAAACATCAAAATCAAACCTTGTTTTCGTAAGACCACTGGGCTCGAGCTATAGAGGAAGGAGAGTTTAGGGGGTAGCGTTGGTGGCTCAGGCGAGGAGGTGCTGTTCAAACAGCCATGGCCAAAGGACAAAGAAGATGAACGAAAAAACGAACGAACGACGCGCTTCTGTAAACCCTAGCGTTCCCAACTGAAAACAAATAATCTAACCCTAAAACTTGTTTCAAGCAAATGGGCCTAACACGTTTCTCCAGCATCTAAGCCCACTGCGTTTCTAATCACACCCTTTTTTTTATTATTCATTCTGTTTGATTAGTATGGGCCTAATGCCCTTTTGGCCCATTCAAATCTCCAAACTTTTTTAGCATATCAAACTTTTTTTCTTTTGTTAGATAAATTAACATGACATTTTTTTTACATTAATAATACTTTTTTTCACATGAAACTAATATTTTTTCCTTACTATTAAACTCACATTTTCTTTTTGAATATTGATTTTTTTCTTAAGATAATACTTTTCTTTTATTTCTAAAAATACTTTTCTTGTACATAATCAATACACTTTTTTATATACATAATTTTATTTCAATTTAAAACATTTAATTAAAACATTCTTTTTGTATATATTAAAGAATATACAAGATTACAAAAGATTAATTAAATAATTTTAATTTCTTTCTTTAAGTTAACCATACCTTAATAATACATTAATTTCACATCTCTAACCTGTAAATAATTACATACGCATATACACGTACACTTACACAATATACTTATATTTGATACATTATACATTTGCTTATTTTGTATATTAGTTACATTTACATTTGATCGCAAATTCGATTTGGTTGTAACTTATTGGACACTACATTCCTAAAGTCTCATCCCCATTTGTGAATATTATACCCCCACTCTCGGATACTTATTTTGTAATAGCGTAGATTTTATATTTTCGCAATTTACCGTTTTCAATTATACCATGGTTAGACCTAGGGTTTGCATGTACATAAAATCAAACGCTAAATAACCTAATACAAGACAAATACATGAAATCAATACACAATCACACTTGCACCCTCTAGGGTAATCCCACATGTTGCCTTCCAAAATGGGCCATGCTTGCACGTCGAGTATCTTTGGCAAAACAAATTCAAATGATCATAAGTCCCTCGATGACGCTTTCGAAAGTTGCCTAAATGGAATGATCATAGTCCCTTCAAAGCAAATTGCCAAAGACACTTGGCATCATTGCATTCATGGTCCATACGATGACCCGCGCCCGTCCCGTTAAACATCCTAAACGCAAGATTGTCCACCAAATGCAATGGTGGAACAAAATTGTTAAAAAGGGTTGAAAACATAGAGAAAACCTTTGAGTACAATAGGGTAGACAAAACTCTTAGTTACTTGAGATCAACTTGCAAAAACACTTGCCTTCTTTTCAAAAACCACATTCCACAAACACTTTCAAAACAAACTCTCAAAACATTTTGAAACATCTTTTCGAAAAGATACACACCTTTGTAAAACATTCGAGTAAAGAATTGTTACAAGGGTAGCCTAAGACAAGGCATCTTCTTCCAAAACATTTTCAAAAAACACACACACATACACACCATTTTCAAGCAATCTAAAATCAAGGCAAGTGATCTAAAAAACCAAGTAACTAAGAGCCCATGGATAACCATGGATGAAAAGGGTGCTAATACCTTCCCTTTTCATAATCTACCCCCCGAACCCACGAAATATCTCAAAAGGTTTTTGATGTGCTTTTTTAACCTTTCCTTTAGGATAAAATAAAAAGTCGGTGGCGACTCTTGCTCAACCGAACAAGTGTGAATACAAACGCAAAACACTAGTCAGTTCTCCCACCGTATCACAGAACTAGCAACTCTGCTGGGGATTCTGAGAAGTGGGGTTACCTTAGGGTTTAGATCACCTTTACTTTCTTGCTTTGTTTGACTTGATTGCTTTATCTTTTGGGTTCTTATTTGGGTTTGTTGTAAATCCTACACCCGGATTTGGGGCACCTTCTTAGGTAAATAGCAAAAAACTGTGAGGGAACTGTGCGGGGTATACCGACATGGTTGAAGCAGTAAGCTATGTTAGTGTGGCATATTTGTGAGTACCGGTAACCCTTGAGTTCAGTCAAGGAGAGTACGGGGCCGCTGAGTGATGTCGTGAAGCACTAACGAACTCTTAGAACCTTAATTGACCATCTTAGCCTTTTTAGGGGTAGTGAGATGACCGACTTTGGTGCAGTCCGAAGTTGGTAGATACTCGATACTACACTCATTTGAGGGTTGTTTTCTTGGAATATTTTGGTCGCCAGTTAAGTGGCTAAACCGAAACAATGAACACAGAAAACAATCCAATGATATTGAGCTCTTTAGAACCCAGTTCCTATTTTAGGACAGGATAAGCTAACTAACTTCAAGAGGGTACTTACCTAAACCCCATGCAAGCCTAAACCTAAGGACTTGTTTGCTTTGTGTGAATATGTTTGTCTGTATATACACTCACTTGCTTGTTGCATACATGTACATAACATCATACCATAGCATTTTCAATAACCATTTCAAGGATCCCGAGGGTTCTTTTGATGCAGGGTTACGTTGAACCAGACGTCTACCAAGGGGCAAGGGGCAAGAGGTTTTTCCTCTAACCAATGCCAATCAAAGTTCAAATGCAACAACTTGAATCAGTGGCTATGACCCACTCGACATGGGGAGCTTGATTCTCGTGGAAAGACATCCACCGATACAAAGTTCTCCAAACAAAGATCAAGTGCAACAACTTGAATCAGTGGCTATGACCCACTCGACATGGTGAGCTTGATTCTAGTGGAAAGACATCCGCCGGTGCAAAGTTCTCCAATCCAAGAGCAAAGTTCAACCTCTAACATTTTCTTGTGTTTACCCCAAGAGATCCTTGAAAGTATGCATCCACATATCATGCATTGCATTTTGACAGTCTTTCCTTTTTCAGGTTTCCTTACTCTCCTGCTGTTTATTTCAGTAAGAGATGGCTCTAGAAAGGTCTGTCAAAGACATCCAAGACCAGACTGCTCAGCTGCAGGAGATGTTCTTGAACTTGTCTCTGGGGCAAGAAGAGATGAAAGCTCTCCTCACAAAGGGCTTGGAGAATTCAAACAATGCCAGGAGTGATCAGCTTGCAGAGATGCAGTTTGATCTGACAACATTAAGGACCCAAGTGATGGGACAGTTGGTGGGCCAGATGGCTCTCATCCAAGACCTATCTCAAAGACAAGAGGAACTCAGAGTTCTTGTCCACCAACTGCTTCCAAACAACCAACTGGGGAAAACATCTGAGGTTGAAGAGCAAGTCACCGCTCAGCCTCCATCCACTCAAGAAGACAAGGGGAAAGCTCCTTTGCTTGCTTCAGGGACACAAGCCCATCAACAACCTCGCCAGCGTCAACGGGGTAATCGGTGTAAGCAAGAAACGTCGGGAAGACAGTTCACGGAGACTGAAATACCATCATTTTTCATACTGAAGCGCCTGTTGGAGGTCAACCTGCTTACCTTAAAGGATCCTCCTCAGAAGCTCAATATCTTCTCTCCTAACTATCGTCCCGACGCATTTTGTGTTTATCACTCCTACAGCCCGGGACACGACACCAACGACTGTTGGGCCTTGAAGAACAAGATTCAAGATCTGATCAACATTGGAGTGCTGGAATTCATGCCAGACGGCGAGATGAAAATCTTCCGTTAAAGGGTTCTCCACCTGAAATGACGAAGCTCAAGCTGAAGGACTTTTGCTTCTTTTTGAATTTTCAAAGTTGTAATTTCTTTTGCTGTCAAACAATTATCTGTTGATGTTAAACTCTGTTTTCATTAATGCATTGCATATGTTTGTCTTGAATTCATCCATTCGTTTCACTACTCTTATGATTTTCTTTATGATATCTAACTCTTGATAAAAAGCTGCAATCCTTTAGAGGGAGGATGACGAAACAATACCATAATCTCATACAGTATGCTTTTGAGCAGACCTTGCTGATGATGTACAGGCATTTCTTTCAATTCCCAAACACTGGAGTTATAAGGAAGTTAATCCCTAGTCAACCCATTCGAGCCAAAGAAGTAGGAGTTTTCCGTTCTAAACAATCGAAACCTTTGATATAAACCTGGGGCAGGGTAGTCTCTCAGTTAATTCAAAGAAAATGCACATTGAAGTCGCAAGCTCTCAGTTCGTAACACAACAAACGACGTCGAAAAAAAAGAGAAAGCATTCCTTTGGAATCAAAAGACAAGGGTGGTTCCCTATCACATAGACAGTCAATCTCTCAAAAGAGAAAAGCCCACTGAGCCAAAACCTGTAAAGGAGGTTTAAGAAAGCTGGGGCATCCCGCTGACTGTAATCTCGAAAAATGGGAACAATCAGGAAAAAGTTAGGGATAACAAACCAAAATCAAAATAGTGAGGTCATTAAAAAATCCTAAACAACATGAAAATGTTGAAAAATAAAAAAAGGAGATGATGACTGTCCCCCAAATTCAATGGGTGAACCATCGCCCAAAAGTCGTTCCGAACTCAAAACAGAGTATGACGCACAATTAACTGAGCTTAGGTTGGAGAACATCACGAAGAGCGGGTGGGTACAAATATACTTTGAGCCTTTATCCTTTGTTTCTTAAACCGTGAACCAAGCCACGTTACAACCCTTCAAAAGTCCTAATTGAAGCATGAGTTAGTTCGAAAGCATACTGTTACAAAAGGTATCCTGACTCCTGTAAGGCTTTGCTCTAAATCTTGTGTTGATCTGTCTTATGAAAAGTTTTCTGCTAAAAAACACATTTTTCAAAACTTCGAGACAAACATAAACTTTGCATTGCTTGAATATCACTGTCTGCATTTGGCTTTTTGTTTGACAGCGAAGAATTTCATACAACGAATGTTCGGAGGAACGAAAACTCTCTCAGTGAGAAAAATCACTTCAAAAGGACGACACTTCCGTTACAAATCTCCTATCAGCAGGGGGCATGACATAGCACAATCCAATTAACCTGGGGCAGTCCAGTCAAGGTCCAACAGATCTTTCAAAATTCAGTTAACCTGGGGCAGTCCAGTCAAGATTTCAAGAAATCTCTCAATGTGCAGAGTAATCTGATTCAAGACTCCTTCATCACCACTTGGGGCATTCGAATGTCAAAAGTGTTCAACAAATCAACTATCACATTTCCAGACTCGATTCCTGTATCTAGCCAGGGCACGTCTGAAGAGTTTGAGGATTCGATTCCTGTATCCAGCCAGGGCATATCTATTGACGACTATTTCCAGACTCAATTCATGTATCTGGCCAGGGCACGTCTGAAGAGTTCCAGATCAACACCTGTAACAAGCCAGGAAAATATCTATGAACGACCGATTGTAGACTAACACCTGTAACGAGCCAGGAAATTATCTACATCACGGAGACCATTCTCAAACTTGATACATTTGGAAAATTCTCCATCTGCATCGTTAGTATAATGAGCATAATACTTTGCTAACTCAGTAAACTTCGAAGCATACTCACTGATAGTCTTGTTACCCTGCTTGAGTTCCAGAAACTCAATCTCCTTCTTGCCTCTGATGTCCTCAGGAAAGTACCTCCTCAGAAAAGCCCTCCTGAACACAGCCCAAGTCAACGCGATACCATCTTCTTCCATTTCAGTTTTGGTAGCAACCTACCAATCATCAGCTTCCTCTGCTAACATGTGAGTTCCGTATCTCACCTTCAGCCCTTCAGCACAGTCAATTACTCTGAAGATCCTCTCGATCTCCTTCAACCACTTCTGAGCACCTTCGGGATCATGTGCACCCTTGAACAACGGAGGATTATTCCTCTGAAAATTCCCCAATTGTCGGTCAGCACCAATCACAGCTCCCTGCTGGTTCCCTCCGAGTACTCCAGCCAACATTCCCAATGCTTCAGCAAGAGCATCGTCGTTTCTTCCGTTACCTCTTCCGGCCATTGTTCTGTAACATTACAAAACAACCTCATCAGCACACAAGTATCGACAATGTCATCTTACACTAGTCGCATACAAAAGGGATAACGACACAAGACAAGACCGACTATGCTCTGATACCACTATTGTAACACCCCTTCTAAATAACCCGCGAATATATTAATTAAATCAGAGTAACATGGAAAACAGGGATGTCACAATTCAAGATAAATATAAAAACCTCAAATCTGCAGTTGTCATGCTTTACTGAAGGAATTATTAAGATAAATATTCAAATCAATATCATGTTCTACACAGCGGAATGTCTCAAAACTAGAATAACTTCACTTCATAAGTATTCCCAACATAAATTAAACAATAGAGTATAATATAAAACTCATCATTCAAACGTTTCCCCCAGTGTTACAACCTATCAGAGCACGACACTGACACGCGGACTTAAAGTAACATAGCTCTAGAGCCATCCTCACCAACTCCTGAGCTGCTAACTTTAATCTGAAATCATTAAAGTAAGGGTGAGATTTCTCATAATTAACATGCATTATAAGCTTCTCAATCAACAGTATATCACAAGCATATTATTTCACCCATTTTAGCATAAATTCATATTCAACACACAGTTCCAATCTTACAAGTAATTATGCACAAATCAATAATCAGCCAAAGAATTGTAACACTGGAAGACATCCTAACATGTTACAATTCCATGCAAACACAAATGCAGACACAATGCATATGGTACCAACATGTGACCAAGTCACCCAACACTGATCCATCATCAACCAGATACAGCAACCATCGATTCATCCATAAACACTCGGACACGAATCCAGCCTAACCACCCATCATCTCCCGGGTATCGGTTAACGGCAATACAAGTCAAATTCCACACAATGGGAATTAACTTCACCAAAACAATGCATATGCATGCACATCACCAGCATGCAACATCAAATCAACGGAATATGATCACAACATAATTCCAAATAATGCCAAAACCAATATATCACATGATCACATCTCAATCATAATGGATAGCAGGCACAACACATAAGTATCAGTTCTCATTCACCAAATCAGAACAATTTACAAACAATTCTACATCATTCTCAAAATACCAAAGTTTACAAAAATCGGGAATTCGACTCTTTTTAAAATAATTTTCATAAAATAATATTTTTCTTATCTTATAAGATAGTATTTTTAATTTAAGAAATACTGCCGAAAACGGCACTCAAATCAGACTTACGGTTTGAATGTTATGAATTTTCAAAGTTTAATATTTTTCAAAAAGTTACAGCAGAACCCGGTTCCTACATATACAGGAACTGGTTCCTGAGAAGTTCACAATTCACGTTTCTGGAAAATGTACTGGAACCCGGTTCCTACCTATACAGGAACCGGTTCCTGCGACCAATTTTGCAAGTTTTTGTACGTTCACACAGTGGAACCCGGTTCCTCCCCACTGGGAACCGGTTCCCACGACCTGCAGAGTCAAAATCTGCTATTTTGACAACATTATTCATTCCAATCCCATCCAATTCATACCCATACGAATTATAACATTTGGAACACCAAAATGCAACCAATACACATCAATACAACATCATAAATCATGTTTCCATCATTCCTATTAATTATTCATCACATTAATGGTTCCAATTCCTATACTCTGACACAATTAGGGATAATCCCACAAACCTAGAATTCCAAAAATCGAGATTCCTAACATGCTTAATCAATTCTATTGATCTCAAAATCTATAAGGCAAATTAAATAATTGAAATCACCCCTTACCTCGCGATGATCCTTCGAATTCACGGTGTTTGGCTTTTTCCTCTCTTCTCTTCTCTTCTCCAATTTCACGTACAATGGTTTTTTCCCCTCCAAATAACCTTCTTTTTCTTTTCCTTTTATTATATTCCAAATAATAGAAATAAATTAGTAATTATTTAGTAGAGCTTTTTACTTCACCCACCTCTAATTCAACCTTACACCCCTCGGTCTTCCTTTTTAATTCCATAATTAATTCATCCATTTAATCCAAAATATTATTAATTAAGCCTTTAATTAATTAAATTAATTAAATTCATAATTATTTAACACTTGAATTAATTTGGGGTGTCACAACTCTCCCCAACTAAAAGAGTTTTCGTCCTCGAAAATATACCTTAGACGAACAGTTCAGGATACGAGTCCTTCATCTGACTCTCCAGCTCCCAAGTGACATTTCCATCTGCTGGTCCTCCCCAAGCCACTCTTACCAACGCGATCTCCTTGCCTCGCAACTGTTTCAACTTCCGATCCTCAATTCTCGCAGGTACCGCTTCCACAGTCAAATTCTCTCGTACATGTATATCGTCTACCCGAATCTCATGAGACGGATCAGCAATGTACTTCCTTAGCTGAGATACATGAAAAACATCATGCAAATTTGCAAGTGACGGCGGAAAAGCAATATGATAAGCAACTTTCCCAACTCTCTTGGTAATCTGAAACGGACCAATAAAACATGGAGTCAACTTCTTTGACTTCAAAGCTCGACCAATACCAGTCATCGGAGTAACTCGCATAAAAACATGTTCTCCTTCACTAAACTCAAGATCTTTCCTCCTCTTATCGTGATAACTTTTCTGATGACTCTGAGAAGTCCTCATCTTCTCCTGAATCATCTTAATCTTTTTCAAAGTCTGTTGGACAATTTCTGGTCCAATCACAACACTCTCTCCAGATTCATACCAACACAACGGTGTCCGACACCTCCTACCATACAATGCCTCAAATGGAGCCATACCAATGCTCAAATGAAAACTATTGTTGTAGGTAAACTCAATCAATGGTAGATAACTATCCCAAGCTCCACCTTTCTCCAACACACAAGCTCTTAACAAATCTTCCAACGACTGAATCGTTCTCTCCGTCTGACCATCTGTCTGTGGATGATAAGCGGAACTCAAATGCAACTTAGTACCCAAAGCTTCTTGCAATCCCATCCAGAATTTAGATGTAAACCTCGGATCTCGATCCGACACAATACTAGAAGGAATACCCTGCAAACTCACAATCTTCTCAACATACAATTCTGCCAACCTTTCCATCGGATAATCCATTCTTATCGGAATAAAGTGAGCAATTTTCGTCAACCGATCAACAATAACCCAGATAGAATCACAATTCTTCGATGTCCTTGGCAAACCAGACACAAAATCCATAGAGACTCCATCCCATTTCCATTCCGGAACAAACAACGGTTCCATCAATCCTAACGGTTTCTGATGCTCAATCTTCGACTTCTGACAAACCAAACAAGCATACACAAACTCAGCAATTTCCTTTTTCATTCCCGGCCACCAAAACAACTTCTTCAAATCATAGTACATTTTAGTAGCACCAGGATGAATACTCAATCCACTACGATGTCCTTCTTCCAAAATACTCTTCCTAATCTCTGCAACATCCGAAACACACACCCTATTACCAAATCTCATAACACCATTCTCATCAATCCGGAACTCCCCTCATTGACCTTGGTTGATCAATGTCAATTTATCAACTAACCCAACATCAGACTTCTGTCCATTCCAAATTTCTTCCAGAATACCACTAGTCAGTTTCAACATACCCAATTTCACACTATTCGGAGTAGTTTCACATACCAAACTTAAATCTCTGAACTGCTCAACCAAATCTAACTCACGGACCATTAACACCGACATATGCAAGGACTTCCTACTCAAAGCATCCGCAACAACGTTTGCCTTACCAGGATGGTAATTCAAACCGAAATCATAATCCTTTAGAAATTCTAACCATCTCCTCTGCCTCATATTCAACTCTTTCTGATCAAAGAGATACCTCAGACTTTTGTGATCACTGAACACCTCAAACCGAGAACCATATAAATAATGCCTCCACAACTTTAAAACAAACACAACAGCTGCCAACTCCAAATCATGAGTCGGATAATTCCTTTCATGTACTTTCAATTGTCTCGAAGCATAAGCCACCACCTGCTTATCTTGCATCAACACACCACCTAATCCCATCAATGATGCGTCACAATACACAACAAAAGACTTAGTCGGATTTGGAAAAATCAAGATCGGAGCACTTGTTAACCTCCTCTTCAGCTCTTGAAATCCTTTCTCACATTCAACATCCCAAAAAAACATCTGACCCTTCCTGGTCAACTTAGTCAACGGTAACGCTAATTTGGAAAATCCTTCTATAAACTTCATGTAATAACCTGCAAGACCCAGAAAACTACGGATCTCAGAAGCATTCTTCGGCGCTTCCCACTGAGATACTGCTTCTACCTTCGTAGGATCCACATCAATTCCATTCTTGGAAATTACATGGCCAAGAAAACTTATTTCACTTAACCAGAATTCACACTTGGACAACTTCGCATAAAGCTTCTTCTCTTTCAACAATTCCAACACAACTCTGAGATGTTCTGCATGCTCTTCATCGCTCTTCTAATAAATTAGAATATCATCAATGAACACCACCACAAACTTATCAAGATACGGATGAAATATCCTGTTCATATACTCCATGAAAACACCAGGTGCATTAGTAACTCCAAACGGCATAACAAAATACTCGTAATGTCCATATCTCGTTCTAAATGCAGTTTTCTGAATATCTTCCGACTTCACACGAATCTGATGATATCCAGATCTCAGATCAATCTTACTAAATACACAAGCTCCAACTAGTTGATCCATCAAATCGTCGATCCTCGACAAAGGATACCTATTCTTGATTGTAACTTTATTCAGCTGTCTGTAATCAACACATAATCTCATTGAACCTTCTTTCTTCTTAACCAACAACACCGGAGCACCCCACGGCGAAACACTCGGACGAATAAACTTCTTCTCAAGTAACTCCTCCAACTGTTTCTTTGACTCTGCTAATTAAGATACCGACATACGGTAAGGCGCCATCGACACCGGACTAGTTCCAGGAATCAAGTTTATAGTAAATTCTACCTCCCTCTCAGGTGGCAATTCACTAACGTCTTCCGGAAACACCTCTTGAAATTCATTCACCACTGGCAATCCATCACTCTTTGCTTTTCCCTCCGCTTCTATTGCAGAATACAACATAAATACCACAACACCATCTTTCACAGCTAGGTTCATCTGTTTAACCGACATAGTCACATCTTCGACACCAACCTCTTCAGGAAAAATAACCGTCTTCGCAAAACAGTTGATATGAACCTGGTTGAATTCCAACCAGTTCATTCCAAGGATGATATCAAGTTGTTCTAACGGTAGGCACACTAAATCCATACCGAAACCCCTACCAAAAATCACAATAGGACAATTCCTACAAACATACGAAGTAGTCACTGAACCCGACGCTGGAGTATCAATAACCATACTTCCATCCATATTAGAAATTTCCAAATTCAATCTTTTAGCACAATCCAAAGCAATAAAAGAATGCGTAGCTCCAGCATCAATAATCGCAATCAAAGGTATGTCATTAATAAAACATGTACCTTTAATCAGCCGATCATCTAGCTTAGTCTCTGACCCAGACAATGCAAACACTTTACCACCAGCTTGCTCCTTCTTGGGTTTTGTACACTGAGGACGAGTATGACCTTCTTCACCACAGTTGTAACAAGTCACCACTCTTACTCTGCAATCATTGGCCACATGGCCGAGTTTCCCACACTTGAAACACTTCTTTGCATCATTCTTGCACTCATTAGCTTTGTGCCCCATTTCACCACATCTGTAACACTTAATGGAAGAACCAGAGTCTCCCCCACTAGGCTTCCTCCAACCACCAGATTTCTGGTTATTTCTATCATAAGGCTTACCACATCCATCTGTTTCTTGCCCTTACGATCAACATATCCCTGAGCATTTGACTTAGTGCTAGCAAGATCCTCCTCTAAAATCCTACTACAGTCAACCAGATCAGGAAATCTTCGGATACACTGATACCGAATACCCTGCTTAATCTCATCACGGAGACCATTCTCAAACTTGATACATTTGGAAAATTCTCCATCTGCATCGTTAGTATAATGAGCATAATACTTTGCTAACTCAGTAAACTTCGAAGCATACTCACTGATAGTCTTGTAACCCTGCTTGAGTTCCAGAAACTCAATCTCCTTCTTGCCTCTGATGTCCTCAGGAAAGTACCTCCTCAGAAAAGCCCTTCTGAACACAGCCCAAGTCAACGCGATACCATCTTCTTCCATTTCAGTTCTGGTAGCAACCCACCAATCATCAGCTTCCTCTGCTAACATGTGAGTTCCGTATCTCACCTTCAGCCCTTCAGCACAGTCAATTACTCTGAAGATCCTCTCGATCTCCTTCAACCACTTCTGAGCACCTTCGGGATCATGTGCACCCTTGAACAACCGAGGATTATTCCTCTGAAAATTCCCCAATTATCGGTCAGCACCAATCACAGCTCCCTGTTGGTTCCCTCCGAGTACTCCAGCCAACATTCCCAATGCTTCAGCAAGAGCATCGTCGTTTCTTCCGTTACCTCTTCCGACCATTGTTCTGTAACATTACAAAACAACCTCATCAGCACACAAGTATCGACAGTGTCATCTTACACTAGTCGCATACAAAAGGGATAACGACACAAGACAAGACCGACTATGCTCTGATACCACTATTGTAACACCCCTTCTAAATAACCCGCGAATATATTAATTAAATCAGAGTAACATGGAAAACAGGGATGTCACAATTCAAGATAAATATAAAAACCTCAAATCTGCAGTTGTCATGCTTTACTGAAGGAATTATTAAGATAAATATTCAAATCAATATCATGTTCTACACAGCGGAATGTCTCAAAACTGGAATAACTTCACTTCATAAGTATTCCCAACATAAATTAAACAATAGAGTATAAAATAAAACTCATCATTCAAACGTTTCCCCCATTGTTACAACCTATCAGAGCACGACACTGACACGCGGACTTAAAGTAACATAGCTCTAGAGCCATCCTCACCAACTCCTGAGCTGCTAACTTTAATCTGAAATCATTAAAGTAAGGGTGATATTTCTCATAATTAACATGCATTATAAGCTTCTCAATCAACAGTATATCACAAGCATATTATTTCACCCATTTTAGCATAAATTCATATTCAACACACAGTTCCAATCTTACAAGTAATTATGCACAAATCAATAATCAGCCAAAGAATTGTAACACTGGAAGACATCCTAACATGTTACAATTCCATGCAAACACAAATGCAGACACAATGCATATGGTACCAACACGTGACCAAGTCACCCAACACTGATCCATCATCAACCAGATACAGCAACCATCGATTCGTCCATAAACACTCGGACACGAATCCAGCCTAACCATCCATCATCTCCCGGGTATCGGTTAACGGCAATACAAGTCAAATTCCACACAATGGGAATTAACTTCACCAAAACAATGCATATGCATGCACATCACCAGCATGCAACATCAAATCAACGGAATATGATCACAACATAATTCCAAATAATGCCAAAACCAATATATCACATGATCACATCTCAATCATAATGGATAGCAGGCACAACACATAAGTATCAGTTCTCATTCACCAAATCAGAACAATTTACAAACAATTCTACATCATTCTCAAAATACCAAAGTTTACAAAAATCGGGAATTCGACTCTTTTTAAAATAATTTTCATAAAATAATATTTTTCTTATCTTATAAGATAGTATTTTTAATTTAAGAAATACTGCCGAAAACGGCACTCAAATCGGACTTACGGTTTGAAAGTTATGAATTTTCAAAGTTTAATATTTTTCAAAAAGTTACAGTAGAACCCGGTTCCTACATATACAGGAACCGGTTCCTGAGAAGTTCACAATTCACGTTTATGTAAAATGTACTGGAACCCGGTTCCTACCTATACAGGAACCGGTTCCTGCGACCAATTTTGCAAGTTTTTGTACGTTCACACAGTGGAACCCGGTTCCTCCCCACTGGGAACCGGTTCCCACGACCTGCAGAGTCAAAATCTGCTATTTTGACAATATTATTCATTCCAATCCCATCCAATTCATACCCATACGAATTATAACATTTGGAACACCAAAATGCAACCAATACACATCAATACAGCATCATAAATCATGTTTCCATCATTCCTATTAATTATTCATCACATTAATGGTTCCAATTTCTATACTCTGACACAATTAGGGATAATCCCACAAACCTAGAATTCCAAAAATCGAGATTCCTAACATGCTTAATCAATTCTATTGATCTCAAAATCTATAAGGCATATTAAATAATTGAAATCACCCCTTACCTCGCGATGATCCTTCGAATTCACGGTGTTTGGCTTTTTCCTCTCTTCTCTTCTCTTCTCCAATTTCACGTACAATGGTTTTTTTCCCTCCAAATAACCTTCTTTTTCTTTTCCTTTTATTATATTCCAAATAATAGAAATAAATTAGTAATTATTTAGTAGAGCTTTTTACTTCACACACCTCTAATTCAACCTTACACCCCCCGGTCTTCCTTTTTAATTCCATAATTAATTCATCCATTTAATCCAAAATATTATTAATTAAGCCTTTAATTAATTAAATTAATTAAATTCCTAATTATTTAACACTTGAATTAATTTGGGGTGTCACAGTAGTGGGTTGTGTGCAAAACGCTTCAGGACCTGGGTTCGAATCCTAGGTCCCCCACTTTCTTCATATATTTTTCTTTCAGGTAATCCAGTGCATACATAAGACAAAGATCCACCATGGGACCTCATCATCCAGCCTGTCAAGTGGCTAGATGGCCAGATCCAAAGACCACCAATGAAGGAGTACAATAGGCCACAATCAATGCATCATAGGGAATCTGGCAAGTCAACGTGGACAGCTTTATTTTGGGCCCAGTAGTTGCTGTTTGCACCCCCAAAATCAATTTCCAGGCCCATTATCTCTTTCTCTTCATCTTTTTATTTTATTTTGTTTTATTTAATTTAATTTGTTCATGTCATTAACAAATAATTCTTTTTATCAAAAAATCACAAAAATAACATTTTTCACCAAATTAGGTTTAGATTTTATTTTTATCAACAATTAAATTAATTAAATTAGATTTTAATTTTAGGTAAACTTTAATTTCTTTTTGTAAATAAATTAAAAAACAATTAGAACAATTAGGTTTTATTTCTAACTTAATTATATTTTCTTTTCCTAAACTTAACCAAAAACATAAAAAATAGATCATTTATTTATTTTTCTTTAATTAATTTAATTAGCTCATTACTTTAGTATTTAATTTAAAACCTAATTCTTTTCTTAAAAAATAATTAAAAACAACAAAAAAAAACATTTTTTGTTTTAATTAGGTTAAAAAGGGTCAAAACCCTAATTTCTTCCCGATCTTAATTTATTCGCGCGCTTTATTATTATTTTTACCATATTGATGTAACTGCCTACAAGTTGTAATAGTTAATTAGGACTTTTATTTTCATTTATCGCTTTATTTCTTAAGGGTTTGTTTTTGGCTATGTAAATACCCGAAGTCTTGTAATAGCGTAGCTTACTTTCCGCACTTTAATTTCCGCAAAAATATTAAACTGTTAGATGTATGATATAGGGATGCATGACAAGAATGTATGATTAACTTTAAAACGGTTAGATAATCCTAAAATGTGCAAAGATAAATAATCTGAAATTGAATCACTTGCACATGCGCACTCCTAGGGTACACTCCCACTTGGTTGCCTTCGGTAAACGTTCATTAAGTATAGGGTATTTTAGTGGTCGCTCTTTTATCTAAACAAAGATCAAAGTCCCTTTCGGAAAAGTTGCCTCGAAATGGTTGTCTCGGATATCGTTGCCTCGAATAATTGATCTAAGACATTAGGGTTATTACTAAGACGTCCTAACATTGCTTTAGTGACCGTAGGTCCCTTTCGAATTGACCCTCAAAACTCCAACGATGATGCTACTTACTCACCAATAGTGGGATAACATTGTCTAAAGGAAAAAACATAGAACAATTCTCTTTTTCGAGTAGGTAGATTAGTTCTTAAGTACTTGCTCAATCCAAACAAACTTTTTCACACTTACACTCATCTACAAACAAATCTTTCAAAAACACTTCGTAACACTCTTGAAGACAGAAGCAAGAGTTAAATCGAAGTCAAAAAAACTTTTTCAAATCAAACACACAGAAGCAATTTTGAAAATGATGAGCAAGTACCTAAGAGCCCGTAGATAACTATGGATAGAAAGGGTGCTAATACCTTCTCTTTCTATAATCTACCCCCCGTACTAAGAAAATCTCGAAGAAAGGATTTTTTTTGTGCTTTTTTCCTTTCCTTGTTGGATAAAATAAAATTTGGTGGCGACTCTTGCTTACCGCGACATTTTGCAAACACAAACGCAAAACGCAAACCAGAAATTCCAAAAAGAAACCAGTCCCGGTTTTGGCCACCGTATCACACTTTGCAATACTATACCAGATATCTGCCAAAGTGTAGGATTGTTGAGCAGATTTATGGAGAAGACTCAAGAATGTCATCTCATTGCAGTAAAAAGGGTGTTGAGATACATCAAAAGAACTGTTGATCATGGTGTGTTGTTGCCAAAAGGATCGAAGAACAGTACAGAGGTCGAAGTGCATGGATACACTGACTCAGATTTTAGTGGAGGTCAAAAAGAAAAGAAGAGTACTTCAGGGTACATTTTCATGATCGAGGGAGCTCCAATCTCCTGGACTTCAAGGAAGTAAAGCATTGTGGCTCTATCTTTATGCGAAGCAGAATATGTGGCTGCATCATATGTTGCATGCCAAGCAGCATGAATCAAAATGCTACTTGAAGAGCTCAGAATAATGGAATCGAAGATGAAGCTTGTAACTCCCGTTAATTTAAATAATTATTAAATTAATTACGGATTAATGGTTGAAAATGTTGTTGAAATTATTGAAGTTGCGAAATATCGAGAAATGTTAATTTAAGTTGCTAAGTTATTATTTGGTTGATTAATATTAGCAATAATATTAATAATAACATTAGAATAGTTATAAGATTTTTTGTTGAGCTTAATTATATGGTCGTATGTAGTAAAAGTGGAGTATGAAAGTTAGGCCCAATAATAATATTAATAATTATAAAGGTAACCTAATTATAAGGAATTAGGTTATTGAACAAGTCTTGGAGTATTTTATGGTGAACGTGAGAAGTTGCAGAATTACAGAAAAGAGGAAAAAAGGTAAAAGTTAGAAACTTTGGCAAGGCTAAGTTCGATCAAATAATTATAGGACGATCTTCAATCCAATGTAAGGGTGGGGTTCTAACTCTATAACCGGATATATGATGGATAATATGTGGGGTTAGATTTGTATGAAATTATTCCTGTTTGTGTGGCAGAGTAATTGTGTTTATATGTTGTTGTCTCTGTCAAATGGGATCTTCTTGTGAGAAATTATTCCATGTTTATATAATTTTGTTTATGTTTTTGTGGTACTGTGTTGTGCTGTTGAAATTGGTAAATTGATGAATCGAAGGAAAAATTTGGAGAAGAAAAACAAAAAATTTCAGAAGCCACGAGAAGAAGCAGGAAGTATTGTTCCGAACAACACATGTGGAGAGGAAGGGGGTGCCGATCGATACCCTAGAAGGAAAAAGGAAAACAATATACCGAGGGGCACTCAGAGAAGAGTTGCCTTATTATATCTCTTGGTAATGGAATTAGTATATTATAGAATTTTCTTAGTATATTAGTGGAATATTGACAAATCATATTACTAGAACATGCTAGTAGGTAATATTATTAAATAAGAGCAGCAAGGAAATATAAGAGTATTAGAAATTAGTAGCAATAGGATATAATTGTTAAAAACAATAACAGAAGGCTATTAACAGTAAAACGATAGCAGGGATAATTTATACTAGTAGGATGTAATTACAAGTAGAAGAGCTTGTGAAATAACAGTACCAGGATGGTCTTAATAATAATAATACATAGTAGAAATACTAGCACTTTTAGTAGAAGATTATTTATCCGATTATAGTTGAATTGTCCGAATAATTATGCGGAATGTTTGTAAAATAGTACGGTTGAGACGGCGGATTGTATAAGTTGCTGTAAGGTAGAGACTAAGATGAGAATTAGTAACAGAAGGTTATTAGTAATAAAATAACAGTGGAGAATTAATTAACTAGCAGGATTTAGTCAATTTGTTCGAATAACTATACAGAACAATTGTTTTATAGTTTAGTCGACACGATGTGTTGAATACTTTGCTGAAAAATATGAATTTCAGGTGGTATTGAATTGTTAGGCTTATGGCCAATATTGTTCTCTTGCTGATGTTATTGTCAAATTACTATTGTTGATATAATATTATTGTTGTGACGTACTAAGTTGTCGGCTTATGCCAATGTTGTGTTAATTGTTGTTGTTGAAATATCAAGTTATAGGCCTATGGCCAAAGTTGAATTATGTTGAGTTGATGTTAAATCGTTGATTGGTGTGTTAGGCTTATGGCCAATGTTGAATGATGTTGAGTTGTTGTGTTGTTGTAATTGTCGTTGTGAATTTTTGATGATGCGAAGTTGCAGGGAATTTTAAATGATGATGAATTACCTCTATTTACTGGTAATAATAGCAATGTGGGCTTATGCATTGTGATGGATGATGATTGTTATGAGTATGTGATAGTGAATTCATTGAGTCACATACATTTGTATACTCTTTGATGGCATGCATTTGCAAACTGCGAAGAAGGCTTATGCCTTGTTGATGCCTCTATTAATTGGCAGTTTTAAGATGAGAGTTCTGCTCCGTTTTTAAGTTGGAAGTTCTGCTCCAATGGTACCACATGCATGTGAATTGTAATTGAGTCGCATCTGAAGTTGCATCTTGAGTTGTGGTGATGATATATTTGTTGTTTCTTTATGTTGACTTTTTGTGACGGGTACTATTTAAAAGCTGTGAATTAGTCGTTATGTCGTGTTGATGCTTTGTTGTAATAGTTGTTGTGTATAAGTTATGAAGTGGTGATTTTATATGAACTGATTATGATATATTAATTGTCATACATTCAATTATATAGTTCTATATTTCACCCCTTCTGTTTGAATGTTGCCCTCTGTTGGTAACGCGCAAGTAATCAAGAAGAATAGTTGTTACCTTCGCCAGTTGGAGTCAGTGTTGTCGCTCTGATACGTAGCACTCGGGGGGATGAACGCTTGATGTTTAGTTGTTGATATTTATTTCAATCACTGAATTTTTAAGTTGATTACATGAAATAATTGTTGTCTTGAGATTGTTTTAGTTGAGTAAGAGATGTTAAATGAATTGAAGTTGAGTATGTAGATTTCGCTGCTTATCAATAAATAGCTGTTTGGTTTTGAAGAATAAATCAGGTTGTTATCGGTTCATCCGAGTTAAGTGTTATGTATCTGTTTGTATGCAATTAAATGAAGTTTGATTATAAGTTGTAAATGTAGCATCCTATTTATGTTGAACTCTGATTTTTAATATTATTCACCGGGTTGAAATGGGGTGTTAAATTAGTGGTATCAGAACAGGTCGGTCCGTCCGACCAAGTTGTCTAATGTTGTTTGTTCCTTAGTGCGCGACATGTGTGTGAAACATTGTTGGTACTTGTTTTATTTTCCAATCAATTGTATGCAGGAGTTGGTTTGAATATAAGTGAGGGATAAGCTTTGATTCTCGGATATGTTTCGGTTGTAAGATGTTGGTTCAGTATGGAGACATTACAAGTATTGCTGAAGTTTTGTTGTTTCCCGAATCCGAAGGTGACATGGATTAAAGACTTTGTTTGTTAATCAAGTTATAACATCTTGAGGGAGGATGATCAGACATTATTGATGTTTACTTCTCGAAGGATGAGGAGCAATGTAACAGTTGTTGATATACGAGTAGAGTGTAAATCCCTAATGTTTCAGAAGGTGATTGTTAAGTAACAAGAATAATTTTTAGAAGATGGAATTTAGAAAGCTGTGATGTTTCAGCGCAACTGGTGGACTGTGAAGTTGTCGGTTTGAGTAGCCCTTGCATAAGATATCGATGTTTGAACGATGGTAGAGTGGCAGATTGTTGTAGACCTTGTCGTGGAATCCTTGTAAGTGATTGTAAAAGTTGTTGAAGTTGTTGGAACATTTTGAATCGCGAGTCAGAGTTGAAAATGCAAGGAGATAAGTACGATTTCAAGAATGGTAAGTGTTGGTACTAGTACAAAGAAATTTTGTTCTGACGTTATTGTAAGGTGTGTAATAGTATGTCGCTGCATGACGTCGGTGTTCACATTTTCGAATAACTTTGGAAATTTATATCTCGTGTTCCGAGTATCGGATTGGTGTTCCGTTTGAACCTATGAGGAGATAGAAATATATTGTATCCTATGAAAGTGTTTTCAAATACGGTAGATGCATTCCTATGTGGAGGGACTTAGAAGTCGGGTACAGAACTAGAGGCTTTTTGGTCATAAATAGTTATTATCGCAGTTGTTCGAGATGAGGTCAAGCGTAATATGTTGTTGGCGAATGAGTTAATAAATGAGACATTCGACATTAAAAAGGATAGTCGTTCATCATTTCAAGTATGGGATGTTACATGTGAAGAAAGTTTTGTAGAACTAAAGAAAATATTGACGACTGCTCCGATAATGGTTTTGCCTAATCCGAGTGAGTCATTTGTAGTGTATTGTGAATGCGTATAGGATCGGACTTAGTGGTGTGCTAATGCTGAATGGACAAGTTATTGCTTGTGCTTCTAGATAACTCATAGTTCGTGAGAGGAATTATCCTACGTGTGACTTAGAGTTAGCAACGGTGGTGTTTATGTTGAAAGATTATAATTTCGGTTTGAATTATCATCCAGGTAAAGCTAATTTTGTGGCTGATGCTTTAAGTCGAAAGAATTTGCATATGTCGACAATGATGGTTAAAGAATTGGAATTAATTGACCAGTTCAGAGATATGAGTTTAGTTTGAAAGGTGGCACTGAAGAGTGTTATGTTAGGAATGTTGAAGATTAACAATGATTTTCTGGACAGTATCAAAGAAGCTCAAAAGTTAGATGTGCAGGGTGTGTTGAGATTATGTAATCGAATTTGCATTCTTGATGATGCGGAGATGAAGAAAGTAATTCTTGAGTTGGAGGATACGTAACCTTCCTGTGAGGCTAAGTGAGTGTAATATGGACCGTGTAATATGTTTAGTGTTGGTGTTTCATCGACAAAATTGAATGAGAGGGAAATTGTGGAAGTGTTTGTAAACCTCATTCGAAATTATTGGATTATGGTGATTTAGGTGACTTGAGTACAAGTTCTAAAGGAACACTATTATAGTTTGGTAACGATTATTTATACTCCATTATGGTTGTCGGCTATCTATTGACAAATTAAGGAACTGATCACCCTTAATATCTTGTTGATAGTAGACGAGATCGTGTTGGATGGTATAAATTTGTCTTACTATCTAAATGGTGTGTAAAGTGACTGATGTATATCGTGAGAATAGTCAACACCAGTTTGTGCAAATTAATAGAGGAGTGGTGTGATACAGTGGCAGAACCGAACTATTTTAGGAAAATGCTGGTTTGCATTTTGCGTTTGTGTTTGCAAAATGTCGCGGTAAGCAAGAGTCGCCACCGACTTTTATTTTATCCAACTGGAAAGGAAAAAAGCACAGAAAAATTCCTTTTTTCGAGATTTTGAGTACGGGGGGTAGATTATAGAAAGGGAAGGTATTAGCACCGTTTCTATCCGTAGTTTTCTACGGGCTCTTAGGTACTTGCTCATCATTTTAAAAATTGCTTCCGTGTTTGTGTGTTTTGAAAAGTTTTTGTTTTACTTCAATTTAACCCTTGCTTCTGTCTTCAAGAGTGTTACGAAGTCATTTTGAAAACTTTGTTTGTGAAAGAGTGTAAGTGTGGAAAAGTTTGATTTGAGCAAGTACCTACTAGCATCTACCTACTCGAAAAAAATATTGTTTCTATTCTTGTTCCTTTAGACAGCGCTATCCTACTATTGAGAAATAGGTAGCCCCGTCATTGGAATTTGTAAGGGTCAATTCGAAAGGGACGTAATGGTCATTGAAGGCAACATGTAGGGATACCTTAGCATTTCGAAGGGACTGTCATCATATATTCGTAGGCAACATCGAGGGACAAGATCATATACCGTAGGCAACTTCGAGGGACATCGAGGGACCACGATCTTTATGACGATTTTAACCGAGGGCCTTTGCTAAGGGTATCCCTATGTTCGAGGGACATGACCATTATTTTCTGAGGCAACCAAGTGAGGTATACCCTAAGGGTGCATATGTGCAAGGTGTGTTATGTTCAGTTATTTTAGTCTTGTGTTAAGGTTGCTAATGTTTGATTATTCTTGCCATACAATCCTATTAGTCATACATCTAGCAGTTAATAATTGCAATAATTTAAAAGTGCAGAAATATAAAACCTAGTTATTACAAGGCTTCGGGGAGGGGGATTATGTACATATCCAAAATTGGAGGAAAAAATAAATAAAAGCGGTAAAGGTCCTACTAATCATCTATTACATCCTAATATACAGTTACAATAATAAAATGAAGTGCGAAAGAATAATAACACGCAAATTTGAAAAGACGTCTAAAAATCCTAAGATATATAAAAAAAATCGTTTTGTTGTTTTTTTTTGTTTTGATTTATAAAAATGGTTTAAGTTAAAAAATAATTGATCTAGATCTATATTTAAAAAAGATAATTATTAAAGAAACATGAAATTTAAATAAAAGAAATTAATTCTGTGTTTTTTTTGTTGGTATTTTTGTTACGAAAAGGAAAATGAATTAAAATGAAATTAAACCTAAGTTCTATTAATTTTAATTTTTTTTTTTTAAAAGTTAAAGTGATTAGTTAATTAATTTACCAAAATCAAAATTTAATTAAGAAAAAAATCCTAAATCTATTTTTATATGATTTTTATATTTGTTTATTGATAAAAATAAAAAAGGGATTAAAAGAAATAAATGAAATGAATAAAACAAGAAAATAAAGATGGGCCTAGTAGCAAAAGTAAACAGGGGGTGCAATCATCAGAAATCCCTAGGCCCGAATCTTCGAAAGCTTCATGCTCTAACTATGGTGTTTTTTTATTCTTGCGTGGAACCTATGATTCAACCATCCATAATTGTTCTATATAAACTCAAACAAACGTTAGCATACCATAAAATGTGATTAAAATTAGAGATTCGAAGTTTAAAATTTTACCAAACCGGTATTGTCAAATAGGGGCGTGCTAGGCGTGTGATGGATTGCTCTTGGGTCTTGTAAGACTCCTGAGGACTTCAAGAGGATGGTTTGAGGCTTGATGTCAATTGAGAGAGACCGGAACCTCGAGATATGACTTGCATCAATTCTTTGATTTCCGGAGAGCTTTTTGAAGAGCTTTTAGAGAGATTTTTGAAGAGATTTTTGAGAGCTTTTTAGAGAGGAATTTCGTGTCTTTCAAGCTTGTATGGCTCTATATTTATAGAGGAGAATGAGGAGACAAGAAAGCATGGAAAGAATCTCCCTCATAATGTTGTGTTTTAAGACCATGATCAAGATTTGAAAAAAATGTCATATTTGATGATTTTATGCCATTTTCACATGTGGATGAACCTGGACATATTTGAAGGGTTATTGCACGAAAGCAATTGACATAAACCAGCATAAAACTTTCCCAAAATGGATTCACATCAAAATTTACATTATTTCTATTATTTATTTATTTAATTCTGAATTTTAATGAATAAAATATCAAAATAAATAGCATAAATAGTAGAAAAATGTATGGGTGGGCTTAGAGGTCGTGGACCATGTTAGGAATGAGTTTCAAACTTGAAAAGATAGGCCCATTTGGAAAAAATCCAAGTTTGGTCAATATTTGCTTCATGCATTTTTTTCAAAAATTGTCTAACTTTGACAATGCATATCTTTCTCAATTTTAACCTTATGAGGGTTTTCTTTGACTTTTTAGAAATCTTAGGATGTCTCCTAAGCAAGCTCTTTGGTTTCATCTCAATTTGATCTTCAATGTTCATGTAAGAAGCTTTGACCCAAAAGGTGTTTTTGTTGACTTTTCAAAATGACCTATAATGTCCAAATTTATATCTTCTTGTGAGTGCATATTTTGAACTTGTGAGCTAAAGATTAATTGTAAGGAATTACATCCTATTCAAAATGAGCTTTGGATGGGTCGTTTCTGATAAAGTATGAGAAAGTTATGCTTGGTCAAAGTTGAGTTGATTTTCCTGCAAAACCCTAATTTAGCAACTTTTGGATTTTGATGAATTATGAGCAATCCTCGAGGAATCATGATCAACCCTTGATAAAATGATGAATAATACTTAAAAATGAGGATGTTGACCAAAAATCTTGAAGTTTGACTGTATGTGGGCCACAGTTGACTTTTGCCCTAGCACAGTCGACTTTCAGGTCTTTGAGCAATTGACTGAGCAAACTTCCTCTGCAAGGCTTGAAACTTGACATGGATGATCTTGAGAATTTATTAGGACAATAGTGAGCATTTGGGAACCTTTTTATTCAAACATCTTGATGCAAACTGAAACCCTAATTTGAGGTAGACTGCCTTAGGAGAGAGTTTGTCTGGTCAACTCTTGGACTTCCTTGGGCAATTTGAAGACCTTACTTGAAATGTATTGAGAAATATGGGAGGGAAAATTTTGGGGTACAACAGCTGCCCCTGTTCAATCTTCTTAAACCTGAGGATGTCGATTGGCTTGCTTGCCTTTCGTGATCCGAAGGTGGAAGATGATTTAACACTAGAGTGCCCAGAAATTTGCACTCGCGTGAAGTGGTATTGGCCTTGAGATTTCGGGAATGGGCTTATAGATGCCATTTGGAAGTTAATGATGGAAAATAGGCTTAAAGATGACATCAGAAAAAGTGTCGATCGCATAAGAGATTCCTTTGCGAGAGCCCGTATACCTGTTGTTGAGGAGGATTTCGCTGGGGAATGCTGGTCTCTGTCTTGAGAGAAATAGAAATTTAGGAGCTTCAGTCGTCCGTTATTCTACTGGGGAATCATCTCTTAGTCAGGGAGGAGAAAATGAACTGCTATCTGGTCGTGTATAGGTTGCATCGCGACTTACTGGGGAAAGGTGAAACTGATCGTGTTTGATCAGGTCCAGGTCTTACAGTGTTGTAGACTGCTGTCTGGAGATAAGAGATAAGAAACCTGGATGGTAAGGTTATGAGAAGGAACCTGGATAGTAGGGCTTATGGGAAGGAACCTGGGTAAGGTTGCTTCGTGAGGAGTTTGGATAAAACTACATTTGAACCGAGAAGGAACCTGGGTAAGGTTGCTCTGTGAGGAGTTTGGGTAAAACTGCATCTGAACCGAGAAGGAACCTGGGTAAGGTTGCTTTGTGAGGAGTTTGGGTAAAACTGCACCTGAACTGAGAAGGAACCTAGGTAAGGTTGTTTTGTGAGGAGTTTGTGTAGGGATTTAGGAGGAACCTGGGTAGGTTACTTCGGGATAAGTCCGTGTAAAACTTTGGCAGGAACCTGGGTAAGGTTACTTTGGGCTAAGTCTATGTAAAACTTCAAGATGAACCTGGGTAAGGTTACTTTGAGATAAGTTTGTGTAAAACTTCAAAATGAACTGGGGTAAGGTTACTTTGAGATAAGTTTGTGTAAAAATTCAGGAGGAACCTGGGTAAGGTTACTTTGTGATAAGTTCGTGTAAGACTCAGGAGGAACCTGGGTAAGGTTACTTTGTAATAAGTTTGTGTAAAACTTCAGGAGGAACCTGGGTAAGGTTATTTCGTGATAAGTTTGTGTAAAACTTCAAGAGGAACCTGGGTAAGGTTATTTCTGGATAAGTTCGTGTAAAACTTCAAGAGGAACCTGGGTAAGGTTACTTTGTGATAAGTTCGTGTAAAAATTCAGAAGGAACCTGGGTAAGGTTACTTTGTGATAAGTTCGTGTAAAACTTCAAAATGAACCGGGGTAAGGTTACTTTGAGATAAGTTTGTGTAAAACTTCAGGAGGAACCTGGATAAGGTTACTTTGTGATAAGTTCGTGTAAAACTTCAGGAGGAACCTGGGTAAGGTTACTTTGTGATAAGTTTGTGTAAAACTTCAGGAGGAACCTGGGTAAGGTTATTTCGTGATAAGTTTGTGTAAAACTTCAGGAGGAACCTGGGTAAGGTTATTTCGAGATAAGTTCGTGTAAAACTTCAAGAGGAACATGGGTAAGGTTACTTTGTGATAAGTTCGTGTAAAAATTCATAAGGAACCTGGGTAAGGTTACTTTGTGATAAGTTCGTGTAAAACTTTATTTGGAAATGTATGAGAAAAGACCCGTGTAAGATTTTTCAGGATAAACCCATGTGAAGCTGCATTTAGGTGAAACCCGTGTAAGATTGCTTCGTGACGAACTCGTGTAAAGCTTCATTTAGGAGAAACCCGTGTAAGATTGCTTCGTGACAAACCCGTGTAAAGTTGCATTTGATCGTGCAGATAATTACTCTGTTTAGTTTCTGGAGCTAATCTTGAACTTGCTGGAAGTTGTTGACGATAACCATCTTTCCTGAAAAGGTACATGATTAATCGTATATGATGTATGACATGCATTGTATGATGATGTTCTCAAAATAAATGAGATTATGCCGTATGCAATATGTATGCACACGTCATGATATATGAACATGAAATGCTATTGTGGCACGTCCTAGTTTTGGAAAATAAATCCCTGAATGTTGTTGGAGAGTAATGGAAATTGAGTTCCTGACTGTCGTAGAAAAAGTGGTTCTTCTACTTCCGCTGGAGATGGTGAACCAAAATGACTATGCTGGGGATTTGCCCCTTGTTTATGGATATTCTGTCGAGGAGATACTCTGCTTGAGAACAACTCTACGGGGGAATAATTCCGTTGGAGAGAGAAGCTTCCATAGCTGAAGGGATAAACTCTGTCGGGGATTGAGCTTCTGTATTCAGAGAAATAAACTCCGTTCGGGAGAAAACCTTATGAACCTCTTGCGATTACAAAATTCAGCTGAGGAATATAGACGTCGGCTCTCCGAAAGAGCTTGGCTGGGGAAAGTAACTCTTATTTGGGGAGGCAGAGATCAAAACTTTGGTTGCCTCTACTATATGAGGAGTGTAGATGTTATTAGGACGCATGTTGAGGATACGACAATGACTTCGTATCAAGACTTTTCTGCCCCTGTACCTGCTGGAGAAAGTGTCTGCGGAGGCCTTGTGGATTGAGTGTTATCCCAACTTATGAGATGCTTGGTAACTTCCGATCGAAATGATAAGTCTTCTAATGATAGGCAAGTGACGAGATGACCGGACATAGTCGTACGCTTTAATCCCTAACTTTTGCCTGGAATGTCTTTTCATATTTTCAGTCCACCGGGATACCCTTTTTTGCCCAAGCCGCCTTTTCAGGTTTTGGGCTTGCCGGGTGTACATATCTTTTTTTTTCCTAATTTTTGCCCGAACCCTTTTGGTTCGCCGGGATGCCCTTATTTTTGCCTAGTCCAGTCAACCTAGCGGGTCTTTGTTCATGCGCAGTATTTTCTGACTATGTCCACGCTCTCAGGGTGTAGGGAGTTGTCACTGTCGGTAGTGTTGTGTTGCCACACTATCAGAAGATGTTTGTTTGATTGTACATGATTCGTTGCTGGAATTCATGCTCAATGCCTCCAAGTGATTCAGATGGAGATCTGCCCCTGGCTATTTGGCATCTTTGAGAGATTCATTGAATCTTGACTTGACTGTCCCAGATGATGGACAATGATCATATCGTTCCCCTTGGATGGAAGTGTTTTTCCACTTGAGGCGATCCTTTTTATTGAGAAGGTTTATGTTCACTAGATATTTGTCATGCGAATTTCTCTACTGTTGAACAAATAGTCATATGCAAACAATGTTATTTTAATAATGCAAAGCTTATGTCTGTCTTGAAGTTTTGAAAATGCAGTTTTTTTATAGAGAAAATAGAATTTTGCAAAGATGTGATATCAACTCAGGATTTGTAACGGACCTTCAGGAGTCAGGATACCTTTTGTAACAGTATGTTTTCGAACTAACCCATGCTTCAGCTAGGACTTTTAAGGGTTATAACGTGGCCTGGTTCATGTTTTAAGAAACAAAGGATAAAGGCTCAAATTTTATTTGTACCCACCCGTTCTTCATGAAGTTCTTCGATCCTAAACTCAGCTAATTGTGCATTTAGATCTCGTTTGAGTCTTTGCTCTGATATTCCAGTGATGGTTCGGATACTGACAATTTATTTTGAATAGGCAGTCATTTTTTTTAGGGTTTGCAGGACCTCTTTCTTTTTGATTTTATTATCCCTGTCTTTTTCCTGAACTGTTTCTTTTTGTGATTACAGTCAGCGGGATGCCCCATTGTTTTTTCTTAAGTCTCCTTCATAGGTTTTGACTTAATGGGCTTTTATTTCGAGATAATGACTGCATGTCTTGATGATTATAGGGAACCATCACCATCTTTTGTTTCGGAAGGACGTATTTGATGCCATTCATTGTGTATGAAGCGGAAGATTGTGACTGAATGCGCCTCTGAATTAACTGAGAAAACTACCCTGCCCCAGGTTATGATTAAGGGTTTTAATATGTGTTAAAAGAAAAACTCCTACTTGTTTGGCTCGAAGGGGTTGACTAGGGATTATCTTCCTTATAACTCCACTGTTTAGGATTTGAAACAATGCTTGTACATCGTCAACAAGGTCTGTTCAAAAGCATACTGTAGAGATTGTGGTATCTTTTTCATCATCCTCCCTCTAAAGGCTTACAGTTTTTTAGTCGAGAGTTGAATATCACGAAAAGGAAATATAAAGCAATTTAAGCATAATGAAAAAAAATTAATTCAAGACAGACACGTGTAATGCATTAATGAAATAAAAAAGTTTGACATGACAATAACTGTTTGAATAAGTAAAGAAAATACAACTTCAGAATTCAAATGAACAAAAATGCTTTCAATCCTAGCCATGTTTTGGCAAGGGAGCAGTGATCACATTGGGAGTCTCATGAGGGTCGAATTCGATCTCCTTGGCGTTAATAATATTCTGAATCTTGTATTTCAGCGCCCAACAATCGTTAGTATTGTGCCCCGGGCTACCAGAATGATAAGAACACCTTGCATCCGTGTTGTAGTTAGGAGAAGAAGTCTTAGGGTTCGGATGAGGGTTTATCACCGTAATCAGATTCATCTTCAACATGTGTTGCAATGCTTGTGATAATGGCATGTTGATTTCAGTGAACTGCCTTTGAGGTCTTTCCACCCTTGGCTGATTGTTTCGTTATTGTGGTTGTTGTGTGCATGCCGAATTAAAGATCAACACTGCCCCCATATATTGGTGGTAGTCTTCCTTGCTACGCCTATTCTGGCCGTGCACAACATTGGCTTCCCTCTTGCTACCAAATGAATTCTTCTCTGTACTCGAAGAGGTATTTTTCTGGATCTTACGACTCAGGATCCCAGCTTTTACTCTTTCTCCAGTCAGAATCAGCTCAGTGAAACCCGCTGATGAGCTACCAATCAAATGATTAAAGAATGGACTAGATAGCGTCCCCAGAAACATATCAACCAACTCCCTATCAGACAACAGGGGTTGGACTCTTCCAGCCAAGTCTCTCCACTTTTGGCATAGTCTTTAAATCCTTCACTTGCACCCATGGACATACTCTGAAGTTGAGTACGAGTACGAGCAAGGTCGACATTTTAATGATACTACTTGTAGAAAGCAACAACTAGATCTTCCCAGTTTCGGATATTTGCTCCCTCTAGCTGGTAGAACCATTCAAGTTGAGTCCCTGATAGACTATCTTGAAAGAAGTGAACCCATAGATTTCTATCAGCTGTGTGGGGCTGGATCTTCTTGACATAAGAACGGAGATGGAGTTTTGGGCATGACACCCCATCATACTTAGAAAAAACTGGAGCTTTGAACTTCTGAGGGATCACCACTCCAGATACCAGTCCCAAATTTCCGAAATCCAAACCAGGGATCTTCTGAATCTCCATAGCACTCAGACGGTCTTCAATTTGTTTGTACCTATCCTCAACAGGAGGATACTGTTCCTCATCATAATCTGTATCATTATCAGAAACTGCAAGACTTGGGCCCTTTTCTTCTTCTTGGTCCTCCCCTCCCTTGGATGAGAAGGATAGATCAGCTTGCTGTTTCAAACTATCTCCAAACCTTTTACCCATGCTAAAAAGAACAACCTTCTTCTTCTTCTTCTTCTTCTTCTTCCTCTTCTTCTTCTTCTCCTTCTCTTTCTCTTTCAGGATGAGAGCTTTCAAATCCTCTTGTCCTTTAGCCAAGCTCAAGAACATCTCTTGAAATTAGGCATTTTGTGCCTGGAGATCTTCAATAGCTTGATCGGAAGACATTTCTGCTGAAATAAACAGCGAAGAAGATGAGACACCTGTTATGGTACCTGTAATGGTGTGCATGATAATGGGATGCGTATGTAATGATTTCAAAGACTTTGGGATATTTAAATTTGCAAACCAAGAAATAAACAAACTTTATTAGATTAAACTTGTAAAAAGGTTCAACAATGCCTTTAAGGCGTTTATAAAGAAGCAAATGAAAAACAAATCTAAACTAGAAAAAGCAAAATCAGAAATCCCATGGACGCTTCCCCTTGGTGATGACGTAGTCATTGACCGTTCTTTCATTCTCAAGTTGCCTGGTGAACTTCAAGATCTTTATTTCTTGCTCATGGTACTTTTCCCGGTAGGTATCCCTCTCCTCTTTCAGCTGAATCCAGGATCTCTTCAATGCCCCAAGATCAGTGGGCATATAGGGATAAAGGACTGTATAAGGAATGCTCTCTTCATTGGTAGGCTCCACAATCATTGGAAATACAGCTTCATAGGGCATCCCAAGCTTCTGAGCATGAGCTCAGACCCACTGGAGATAAGGTTGCATGGGGAGAGAAGTCTTTGGTCCTAGCTCTTGAGGGTCAGATCTATTCACCATGCCCCAAGCTCGTATACACCTCCGGCGATGCTCGTCAACGTCCTCCTTGTAGTTAAATGCAATATCTGTAAGAAGTAGCTCATGAGGACCGTCTCTTCGAGCCCGACCGAATTGTTGCAAAGCTAAACAAGGACTGTAGGTTATCCCTCCTCTGATTCCGAGCAACGGGACATTAGGGTATCCCCCACATCGATCAATAACAACAATGCTTTCCATAGCCTTAGAACTCCAAAGAATGTCTGTATGGGCAAGGGACATTATCCTGTAAGACCATCCTAAACCTTCCTCATTCTTCAACACGGACTTGGGGAGGTGTGAAATAAACCAGCTCGCCAGCAGCGGCATGCAACACATGAGAGTCCCTCTTCTTCGCATAGTACGAGTATAAAGGGCATGCAAAAATCACCCAGAAGAGTAGGCACAGGATTGTGAGACAAGAAGATCTTAACCGCATTCACATCTATGAAGGAATCTGGATTCGGGAAAAGAACCAAATCATAGATAAGGAGAGCCAAGATATCTTCAAAAGCCTGAAAGTCCAAACTGTCTCAGAATAGATGAGCTTGATCTATCAGAAACTTGGCTAAGAAACCTTCAACCCCGCTTCGTGTCTCCCAGTTGGATATTACATCAGCTCTTTTTAGATGCAAAGCTGAAGCAATGTCTTCTAGTCTAGGAGTCTCTTCCAAACCTGTGAAGGGCATCTGCTCAAGGATGGATATGCCCAATAAGTGAGAAAACTCTTCTAAAGTTGGAACTAGCTGATAATCCGGGAAGGTGAAACAATGATGCACCAGATCGAAGAACTGGAAAATCACACTCATCATCTGCTCATCAAACTTTGAGGTAACCAAGCTAAGAAGATGACCATGTCTTTTAATGAATGAAGAAGTATCACAAACTCTCGAGGCTAAATCTTTGAGTTGAGCAGGTATTTGCATAAAGTTAACTCGGATGGAGTTTCTGCGCATGGAAGTCATGATCTGCAAAACAGAATAAAGATAAATCCCCTCGGTCTTTGAAATGGTTAGTATAATGAAGTATGCATGCTATGTTATGATGCATGATGTTATGGTAAAACAAACAATAGGTATAGCAGATAACAAACATGGTAAAGGCAAACAAGTCACACAAGAGCCCTTAAGTTTAAGGCCTGCATGGAGTCTAGGTACTATCCTCTTAAAGTTCAGTTGGTTTCAACCTGTCCTAATAATAGTAATCGGGTTCTAGAGGTTCTCAATATCACTGACCATCCTCCATCGGTCATGGTTTCAGCTCACGCAATCTTTTCTTGCAGCCGAAACTATCTCGAGAGTATGGTCTCAATGAGTGTAGCATCTAGTATCAACCAGTTCTCAGCTTTACACTGAGGCCGGCTATCTCACTACTTCCTACTGGCCAAGTTGGTCATTTATGGGTTCTAAGGTCAGTTGATGCTTAACGACGCATATAGCAGCCCTGTATTCTCCTCGTTTCTCCATAAGGGATACCAGTACCAACCAATGTGCCACATCAATGTAGCTACTACTTCAACTGTATCGGTCTACGCCGTACATTTCCCTCACAGTTTATTGCTACTTACCTAAAAGGTGTTCCCCAGATCCGAGTTAGGATCTATGGTAACTCCGATACAAAACCCTTTAACAGTAAAGCAACCAAAACAAACAAGAGAAGTAATTTATGATGAACTAATCCTAAGGTATACCCCACTTATATCTTCCCCAGCAGAGTCGCCAATTTTGTGATACGGTGGCAGAACCAGACTGTTTTAGGAAAATACTGGTTTGTGTTCGCAAAATGTCGCGGTAAGCAAGAGTCGCCACCGACTTTTATTTTATCCAACTAGAAAGGAAAAAAGCACAGAAAAATTCCTTTTTTCGAGATTTTGAGCACGGGGGGTAGATTATAGAAAGGGAAGGTATTAGCACCCTTTCTATCCGTATTTTTCTACGGGCTCTTAGGTACTTGCTCATCATTTTAAAAATTGCTTCCGTGTTTGTGTGTTTTGAAAAGTTTTTGTTTTACTTCGATTTAACCCTTGCTTTTGTCTTCAAGAGTGTTACGAAGTCGTTTTGAAAACTTTGTTTGTGAAAGAGTGTAAGTGTGGAAAAGTTTGATTTGAGCAAGTACCTACTAGCATCTACCTACTCTAAAAAAATATTGTTTCTATTCTTGTTCCTTTAGACAGCGCTATCCTACTATTGAGAAATAGGTAGCACCGTCGTTGGAATTTGTAAGAGTCGATTCGAAAGGGACGTAATGGTCATTGAAGGCAACATGTATGGATACTATTGTACCCCAAAATTTTCCCTCTCATTTTATCAAAGATTTTCCTCACAAGACTTCTTGGACTCAAGACCAGATTAGGGTTTGCTCTGCTCAAGACGTTTACTTGTATTGTTGACCTGAAATTAGGGTTTGAGTTTGCACAGGGATTTTTGGACTTCCAATGCCTTAAATAACTTTCATGCTTCATTTTGGACCTCTAATATTGCTCATACCAAGTTTCAAGCCTTGAATCACTTTTGTGGCCAGTCAATTGGACAGTTGACCTAAAAATCAACTGTATTGGGGAAGAAGTCAACTGTGGCCAATTTACAGTCAAACCTCATAATTTTTGATCCACGTCAACATTCTAGGATCATATGAACCATTTGATCAAGTTTGGACCACAACTCCTCAAGAAATTTGATCAGGTCATCAAAAGGGCAAAATGGTCATTTTTAGGGTTTTGACTGAGAAAGGGCAATTTCTGATTTTTGACCTAGCCAATGGCAAATTGGGTTCAAGCATGATTTCAAGGACTCGATGGAATCATCTTGACCTAATCACAAGGTTCAAAAGATCTCAAATGCATTAGATTGATAGATGAATTTTCTAGTCAACTGATCAAAAATCAACTATACACTGAAAAGTCAAACTTTGACTTTTTGGTCAAAATCAAGTACCAAGGGTCATTTTTCATCAATATGTGTCAAAACATGAAACTTTTTCACCAAGAAACCTAATTTTGAAAATTAGGGTTTAAGTTTGAAAATTTTCATAACTTAGAAATTTTCTAAGTTATGAAAATTTCTTATTTTTCCCCAACTTTTCTCAACTTTTTCACCATGATGCAATTGGACTCAAAGAAAACTTCCAACATGAAAGTTGTATTCCTCAATAAAATCTACAACTTTGATTCACAAAGTTTTCCCAAAAGATTCTTGGATCTCAAGTTATGATTTTGTGAATAAGGGTCCATAAACTTTTTAACTTAGTGAAATTTTGCCCTAGTTTAGGCAGATTTTTGACCTAACTTCATGGCAACTTTTCACATAGTTCCAAGAAGAATCTAAAAATTAATTTCAAATATGGATTGTAGAGAATGTTACAAGCTTTCCAAAATGTCCAAGAACTCTCCAAGATCATTTATGGTTAGGGAGAATCGAAGGGATGAAAAATGACAATTTCTCACTTTTGTCCATGGCATTCTTCACATTGATACAAGTTGCAAACATGTCCTAAGCATGCTTGTACTTGTTTTACAGGTTCTAACCCTTCCCACACTCCTTAATTTAATGCAAATACATTGTATAATGGCATTGTTCTGATCTTTGAAGCTTTGTACAAAGAATTATTCCAAAAATGGCAAAAAGTTAACAATGTTACTTTGATAAAGCATGCTTTTTGCAATTTTGTATTCCTTAAGCATTGAACCTGATCTTTGGTTGTGAAAAAGATCCATGAACATAACGAAAAGTGTACCAACCCTCTACATCCCACGAGCTAGCAAGTACAACCTTTGGCAAGTCACTTCCAACTTTTCTTCAAAAGCAAGTAAACTTGCAAAAGTCCACAGAACTCTTCCATCTGATAAAACAAAGTCTTGGTAACATTTCAAACAACCTCAGCATATTGTAACAAGTAAGAAACACGATTTGCCAAGCTCTCAAACACCCCAAAACACAAAATCACAAGTTCCTGCCCAAACAGGGCATCTGCTGCAGAACCATTTCCAAAACCAAATGGGCTCGTGCGTTTTGTCTTGAATCACTTCAAACACATTCCCTACAACACACCTGAACTATCCAGACCCCTGTCCAGCAACTGTGAGCTCATTTTCAAGCTTCACCATTTTCAATTTCCGAGTTTGTAGGGTGACTTCTACAAGGAGATTCAAGCCATTTCAAAGCAAGCTGAGCATTGGGAAAGGGTGAGGGAACTTCAAGCAAGCTCACAAGTACTTCAGGCCTCACTCAAAGTTGCTACATTGCCATAACCAAACTCAACTGAACAAGGTAATTTTCAAAGTTCTATCTCCTTATTTAGGCATCATTAGGCTTAGGTTTGTGAAGCAAAAATGTAGTCTTTAATGTGCTTGAGCTGTACATATGCATAGTTCTTATTTATATTGACTGAGCTAGGAGTATTTGATAGTTGAAGTTGCTGAAAAAACTAGGTTAAAATTTAGGGCCATTAAAATTCTCTTTGTCCTTTGAGAGTTAGGTCACAAAATGGATATGGTCGGAATCGTGATCAAAAATGCTATAAATTTTATGTTGTAAGTTTTTGATTTCATGCAAGCATTAGAGAGAACAAGATTTGCATAGCAGAGGCGCGCGCGTGTCTGGCCAGAGGACAGGGATGCAGATGTTCTGGGCCAGGCGCTTGGGCTTGTTTCTTTTGACACCCCCTGTTTACTTTCTGCACCCCCTTGGCCCATTTTCTTTATTTTGTATTTTTTTTATTTCATTTATATTTTTTGACTTTATTTATTTTTTCTGAACATTTAAAATCACAAAAAATATTTTCTTTATTTTTTGCATTTTATCTTATTTTTTATATTATTTTTAGGGCATAAAAATAGTTTATTAATAACAATATACTTTATTTTCTTAAATAAATTTGTAAATAATATAAAGATATCATATATTTTTATTTTTATTATTTATATACTTAAAATAATATTTTCTCACATATTTTGATTTTTCAACATTTTTGTACATATTTTTTTTTTCTTGAATAAAAATGAATAATATTAGAATATATTTTCTATTAAACAAATTAGGGTTTTCACCCCTTTTAAAAAATAATCATTTTATTTTCTTACTTTTAAGATATAAATAAATTTATTTTCTCATGCATAAAATTAATACAAAAAACATTTCTTGCATATTTATATTTAATTACATATTTAAATAATTATTCATTTATTTATTTGTACAATAAATTCAATTTGGTTGTAATAGTTTTAGGGTTTTATTTTGAGCAATATCCCCCTATTCAAAACTTGTATCCCCATCCCCATGATAATGTTGTAATAATCTAGATTTACTTTACGCATTTTATCGCTTTCATATACCATGATAGTAAACTAGGGTTTTGTATGCAAAGACCAAAAATTAAACAATTAGCATGACCTAAATACAAGATAAAAGGCATGAAAATGACAACACAATGCACACAAGCACCCCTAGGGTTTCATCCACTTTGTTGCCTTAAAATGGTCATGGTATGCATGCTAGGTATCTTGGCAAAATCAAAAATATCAAAAAGATCATAGTCCCTCGATGACGCTATCAAAATGTTGCCTAAAAACAAATGATCTTAGTCCCTAAAACTTGCTAAGATACTTGGCACCATTGCTATCATGGTCATACGATGACCCACGCCTGTCCCGTTTAACATCCAAAGATAGGGTTGTTTACCAAATGCAATGGTAAAACAACAATATCAAAGGAATAAAAATGTGTAGGAAAGACTTTTGAGTAGGGTAGACAACTCCTAGTTACTTGATCAAACTTGCAAACAATCCTTACTATTTTCAAACAAACATACACAATTTCAAAACATTTTCCAAACAAACTTTCAAACATTGAAACATTTTTCAAAAGACAAACACCTTTGTATACATTCAAACAAGAATCATTACAAAGGTTTCCTAAACAAAGGCCTCTTTTCAAAATACTTTCAAAACCACACACAAAAGCACCATTTCAAACAATTGAAAAGCAAAAGCAAGTGATCTAAAACAAGTAACTAAGAGTCCATGGAAAACCATGGATGAAAAGGGTGGTAGCACCTTCCCTTTTCATAATCTACCCCCGAACCCAAAAACAATCTCAAAGGTATTTCCTGTGCTTTTTTACCATTCCTTTTAGATAAAATAAAAGTCGGTGGCGACTTTGCTAAACCGCAACATTTACGAACACAAATGCAAAACCTCAAGTCAGTTCTCCCACCGCATCACAGATACCTTAGCATTTCGTAGGGACTGTCATCATATATTCGTAGGCAACATCGAGGGACAAGATCATATACCGTAGGCAACTTCGAGGGACATCGAGGGACCATGATCTTTATGATGATTTTAATTGAGGGCCTTTGCTAAGGATATCCCTACGTTCGAGGGACATGACTATTATTTTCTGAGGCAACCAAGTGAGGTATACCCTAAGGGTGCATATGTGCAAGGTGTGTTATGTTCAGTGATTTTAGTCTTGTGTTAAGTTTGCTAATGTTTGATTATTCTTGCCATACAATCCTATTAGTCATACATCTAGCAGTTAATAATTGTAATAATTTAAAAGTGCAAAAATATAAAACCTAGCTATTACAAGGCTTCGGGGATGGGGATTATGTACATATCCAAAATTGGGGAAAAAAATAAATAAAAGCGGTAAAGGTCCTATTAATCATCTATTACATCCCAATATACAGTTACAATAATAAAATGAAGTGCGAAAGAATAATAACGCGCAAATTTTAAAAGACGTCTAAAAATCCTAAGATATATAAAAAAAAAATCTTTTTGTTGTTTTTTTTGTTTTGATTTATAAAAATGGTTTAAGTTAAAAAAAAATTGATCTAGATCTATATTTAAAAAAGATAATAATTAAAGAAACATGAAATTTAATTAAAAGAAATTAATTCTGTGTTTTTTTTTGGTATTTTTGTTACGAAAAGGAAAATGAATTAAAATGAAATTAAACCTAAGTTCTATTAATTTTAATTTAAAAAAAAAAGTTAAAGTGTTTAGTTGATTAATTTACCAAAATCAAAATTTAATTAAGAAAAAAATCCTAAATCTATTTTTATGTAATTTTTATATTTGTTTATTGATAAAAATAAAAAAAGGGATTAAAAGAAATAAATGAAATGAATAAAACAAGAAAATAAAGATGGGCCTAGTAGCAAAAGTAAACAGGGGGTGCAATCATCAGAAATCCCTAGGCCCAAATCTTCGAAAGCTTCATGCTCTAACTATGGTGTTTTTTTATTCTTGCGTGGAACCTATGATTCAACCATCCATAACTTTTCTATATAAACTCAAACAAACGTTAGCATACCATAAAATGTGATTAAAATTAGAGATTCGAAGTTTAAAATTTTACCAAACCAGTATTGTCAAATGGGGGCGTGTTAGGCGTGTGATAGATTGCTCTTGGGCCTTGTAAGACTCCTGACGACTTCAAGAGGATGGTTTGAGGCTTGATGTCAATTGAGAGAGACCGGAACCTCGAGATATGACTTGCACTAATTCTTTGATTTCCGGAGAGGTTTTTGAAGAACTTTTGGAGAGCTTTTTGAAGAGCTTTTTGCGAGCTTTTTAGAGAGGAGTTTCGTGTCTTTCAAGCTTGTATAGCTCTATATTTATAGAGGAGAATGATGAGACAAGAAAGCATGGAAAGAATCTCCCTCATAATGTTGTGTTTTAAGACCATGATCAAGATTTGAAAAAAATGTCATATTTGATGATTTTATGCCATTTTCACATGTGGATGAACCTGGACATATTTGAAGCGTTATTGCACGAAATCAATTGACATAAACCAGCATACAACTTTCCCAAAATGGATTCACATCAAAATTTACATTATTTCTATTATTTATTTATTTAATTCTGAATTTTAATGAATAAAATATCAAAATAAATAGCATAAATAGTAGAAAAATGTATGGGTGGGCTTAGAGGTCGTGGACCATGTTAGGAATGAGTTTCAAACTTGAAAAGATAGGCCCATTTGGAAAAAGTCCAAGTTTGGTCAATATTTGCTTCATGCATTTTTTTCAAAAATTGTCCAACTTTGACAATGCATATCTTTCTCAATTTTAACCTTATGAGGGTGTTATTAGACTTTTTAGAAAGCTTAGGATGTACCCTTAGCAACCTCTTTGGTTTCATCTCAATTGGATCTACCATGTTCATGTAAGAAGCTTTGACCCAAAAGGTGTTTTTGTTGACTTTTCAAAATGACCTATAATGTCCAAATTTATATCTTCTTGTGAGTGAATATTTTGAACTTGGGAGATGAATATTAATTGTAGGGAATTACATCCTATTAAAAATATGCTTTGGATGGGTCATTTCTGATAAAGTATGAGAAAGTTATGCTTGGTCAAAGTTGAGTTGACTTTTCCTGCAAAACCCTAATTTAACAACTTTTGGGTTTTGATGAATTGTGAGCAATCCTTGAGGAATCATGATCAAACATTGATAAAATGGTGAATAATACTTCAAAATGAGTATGTTGACCAAAAATCTTGAAGTTTGACTGTATGTGGTCCACAGTTGACTTTTGCCCTAGCACAGTCGACTTTCAGGCCTTTGAGCAATTGACTGAGAAAACTTCCTCTGCAAGGCTTGAAACTTGACATGGATGATCTTGAGAACATATTAGGACAATAGTGAGCATTTGGGAACCTTTTTATTCAAACATCTTGATGCAAACTGAAACCCTAATTTGAGGTAGACTGCCTTAGGAGAGAGTTTGTCTGGTCAACTCTTGGACTTCCTTGGGCAATTTGAAGACCTTACTTGAAATGTATTGAGAAATATTGGGAGGGAAAATTTTAGGGTACAACAAGTGGCTAGGAAAGAATTGAGACGTATTGAACAAGCCGATGTAGCGGGTTATATGCGAGCTAACATCGCAAAGTGAAGGATTGAGAATATCAAGTGAACAACGATTTTATAATGGATGTTAAAGAACGTCTGAAACTAGATTGAAACTTGTAAATCATATAGTTGATGGAAATTTTAATAAGGATGGTGACTTAAGATGGATTATCAGATTTGCGCAGCTGAAGCGTGATGTGGCACAATTGTATGCTTGTACGACTCGTTGGAAGTGAATGACTAAAGATCAGAAGCCTATGGGAATGATATATCTTAATCTACATGTTTGATTTGGTGGATTGTTGATATAGGGTTGATGTTCCAGGGTATTGTATTTTCTCGTAAATATTTGCTGATTCTATAAGGATATTAATGTGGTTGTTGGATGATGGTGAGTTATGTGTATAATTGTTGAGTTATATTGTTAAGTTGATGTTATAATGATTTTGTTCCTGTTGTCATGATGTTGTTGTTGATTACCGTGAGTAAGGAATAGTATTTCATAATATGACGAAGTTGATTATGTTGGCTATGTTGATGTCACTATAAGAGTGATACGACGATATGAATAAGGTTGATGATATTTTGTTGAAGTGATTGATAAGTTGTTAGTAGTTATGTCGCGAAGATGTTGAATGATTAGAACATGTGGATTTGAATTATATCATGTTGAGCGTTGTTATGTCGAGAAATTAGTGGTCGAAATGTTGCCAAACGCAACTTGGAAATCAACGAGTTGGATGCGAAATTCGTACTAAGAGTGGTAGTATCAAATAGATTTTTGAGGACGAAAATATTCTAAGTGGAAGAGAGTTGTAACGCCCGTTAATTTAATTAATTATTAAATTAATTACGAATTAATGGTTTAAAATATTGTTGAAATTGTTGAAGTTGCGAAATGTCGAGAAATGTTAATTTAAGTTGCTAAGTTGTTATTTGGTTGATTAATATTAGCAATAATATTAATAATAACATTAGAATGGTTATAAGATTTATTGTTGGGCTTAATTATATGGTCGTATATAGTAAAAGTGGCGTATGAAAGTTAGACCCAATAATAATATTAATAATTATAAAGTTAAGCTAATTATAAGGAATTGGGTTATTGAATAAGTCTTGGGGTATTTTGTAGTGAACGTGAGAAGTTGCAAAATTGCAAAAAAGAGGAGAAAAGGCAAAAGTTGGAAACTTTGACAAGGCTAGGTTCGATCGAAGAATTATAGGACGGTCTCCAATCCAAGGTAAGGGTGAGGTTCTAACTCTATAATGGGATATATGATGGATAATATGTTGGGTTAGATTTGTATGAAATTATTCTTGTTTGTGTGGATTGTGTTGCAGAGTAATTGTGTTCATATGTTGTTGCCTCTGTCAAAAGGGGTCTTCTTGTGAGAAATTATTCCATGTTTATATAATTTTGTTTATGTTGTTATGGTACTGTGTTGTGCTGTTGAAATTGGTAAACTGATGAATCGAAGGAAAAATTTGGAGAAGAAAAACAAAAAATTTCAGAAGCCACGGGAAGAAGCAGGAAGTAACGACCGGCAGGAAGTATTATGCTGAACGACACATGTGGAGAGGAAGGGGGTGTCGATCGGAACCCTAGAAGGAAAAGGGAAAACAGTAATGCCGAGGGGCACTCAGAGAAGAGTTGCCTTATTATATCTCTTGGTAATGGAATTAGTATACTATTATAGAATTTTCTTAGTATATTAGTGGAATATTGACAAATCATATTACTAGAACATGCTAGTAGGCAATATTATTAAATAAGAGCAGCAAGGAAATATAAAAGTATTAGAAACTAGTAGCAGTAGGATATAATTGTTGAAAACAATAACATAAGGTTATTAACAGTAAAACGATAGCAGGGATAATTCATACTAATAGGATGTAATTACAAGCAGCAGAGCTTGTGAAATAACAGTACCGGGATGATCTTAATAATAATAATACAGAGTAGAAATACTAGCAATTTTAGTAGAGGATTATTTAGCCGGATATAGTTGAATTGTCCGAATAATTATGCGGAATGTTTGTAAAATAGTATGGTTGAGACGGCGGATTGTATAAGTTACTGTAAGGTAGGGACTAAGATGCGAATTAGTAACAAAAGGTTATTAGTAATAAAATAACAATGGAGAATTAATTAACTAGCAGGATTTAGTCGATTTGTCTGAATAACTATAGAGTCGTCGTAGCTGTTCAGAGGTGGGGGTGTCTCCATTCCTTTAGGGATATGAGCCTCCATAATGGCTTGGGATAGTGGACCGCAGGGGCCATCTTCCTCTTCTTCTTAGCTTCGTTCGGGGGATCAAGACGGGGAGAAGTCGTAGCAGTGTCTTCTATGTCGAGGAGGACTCCTCGACCGAGTTTTCTTCTCTACTTTCCCCTTGTCCTTTTTAGGAGTTGAGGAACGCCGTTCTTTGTGCAAAGGGGTGTGGTCGCGCTTCTTGATGGTTTCCTGTTGGGCCCTCTCGAGTCGGGGGCGTCGCCCAGTACAAAGGGGAGAAGGACTGCGAGAATCTCCCCGTTGGTGTCTTTGTAGAGGAGATCGCGAACGGGGCTCCTGTCATCGAGGAGATGGGGTGCGTGAGTGTTTACCTAGGGTTTTGGTAAACAACCGCTGATCCTCCAAATGGTTACTTATTTGGTTACTCGCAGGATCGATCAGATTGATCCTATGGACATAGGTTGATTTTGAAGTTTGATTAATGTGGATAAGGCTTTAAGTAAAATGTTTCAAGTAAATTGCATAAAGGAAAGGCTTGGTAAAATAAACAAGGCTTTAAAGTAAAGGTTCGACAGGAATTTAAAGGGGAAAAGCATGTAAAATACTGGAAAAGTAAATGACTTTTAATTGATAAAATTGGTGTTTCACACATACATTTCTCAACAATTCTTTCGCTCACACTGGGTACTTGAATCTAAATGAGTGACTATGTATCTATTTGTGAACACACGCGAGAAACTACATGTCTACTCCTATTTATACTAAAACATTCCAAGTAACCGTCGGGCAGTTACACTGCTTCGAGATTAAGCCACTTGGCACGTTCTCCATGCTCGACGCTCCAGATCCTTGCACGTTTGCACGTAGTAACTGCTGGAAACCGTTTTCCCTCCAAAGCTTTGAATTTCAAACTGCTCCACTCTGGACCATCGAACACGTTCGTCAAGAGACATCTTCGACGACTACTCCTTCGACGTCGAAGGCAATCAGCCTTCTTCCTTGGAAGAAATCTTCTAAGTATTTTGCCATCTTTCGACGGGCACTTCGACAGGCTTAGCCAGTCGAAAGCATCTTTCAGCTTTTAATGGCTGCCATCAATTAAAACAAAGGTGTCGAATTTAGGAGCCAACAAATTGCCCCCCAAGAATGCCTTATTTCGACTCTGAAAGAAAAAGGCATTCTTTGAAAACGCCATTCGACACCTGTTTTTCCACGCTTAGTCACAAGTTAACTTGTGCACTTTTTGTTGCTTTTTACCAACTATTGGCAATCCCAAGAAACCATCATTGATTTGATCCTAGGACGTCACTTTCAGTACGGCGTGCAGTACCAAACATCACTTCAGAATTTGTCATTATGACAAATCCCAAAAACGAGGACGCACGCTGCGTCTCTCTGTTTCTGCAGAAACGGCCAAAACAACAGGATGCTGCCACGCGTCCCACTAATTCCTGCAGCATTAAATGACATTTAATGTCCTCGTTATTGGGAATTTCTCCCACTACTATAAATAGTAGTGAATATCCCATTGTGGGACTTTTTACGCAAACTAGCCCTCAAACTCCCTTGCTTTCATACAAACTTGCTCTCTTTGCAGAAAAACTCTTCCTTTTTCACTTCATCTTCATTCTCAACAATGGCCTCTGCTTCTACTGCCCCCAAGACTAACGCACCAACTGAACAACTTGTTAAGCCCAAGGTCTTTGTTACTGCTCCGGTAGTGAACTCTACAGGGAAACGAAGGGTCCCTGAACCTTCTGACATCTCCGTTCGCGATGCTTACTCGCGTCACTTGATGATCCCGGTTGGATACTCCAACCAGATCTTCGCAATGTCTGGACCCATGAACCCAAGCATCTCTGAAGCTCTGAAGATCAAGAGATATTTCCCCATCGTCGAGAAACTCAAGCCAGTAGCCTGCGCCAAGAAGGATGCAGAAGACAACGAAGACCCTACACACGAGAAGATCGACCTCCGTTTCTTCAACAGAAGTGTTAGGGTCTTCAGGTCTTGCCCTAATCTGACCTCTGACTATGTTGCTTGGCTAACAAAGTTGGAGAAACATCAAACTCCAGTCTGGAAGGAAATGGGAATCTTTGACCTAGTAATGCTGTCGAAGACAGGCTTAAACTACTCCCCAGAGATGCTCATAGCTTCGCTGTTGTTTTGGGATTACTCTAACTTCACCTTTCACCTTCCATGTGGGATGTTAACCCCCACACTCTTCGACGTAGCGGCCATTACTGGCCTTCGACCAACCGGAGATTACTTCGACCCGGAGGAGATGTCGGAGGACCAAATTGGCTTCTCTGAGACCAAGCCAACATACACCACCTTTATCAACCATTATCACGACAGGTCGACGGATACAGTGTCGGATGTCGAACACATAGCGTTTCTAGCCTTATGGCTAACTCGCTTTGTGTTTTGCTCGAAGTCTCTACAAGTGACCAAAAAGATGGTCACTCTTGCCACCCAACTGCATCACCGCCAAAACATCTGTTTGGCAGAACTAATTCTGGCCAGTCTTTATGACTCAATCAGCAATGGGGTTACTCTCTTGAAACATGTCGAAGATAGGGCCAGTTTGCTACTCGCTGGGCCTTTCTGGCTACTTCAACTGTGGCTCAACGCCACTTTCGAATCTTTCTTACCCAAGAAGATTCAGATAAATGAACAAGCCCCAGCAATAGCTAATAGACGTATCGAAGGAATTAGGCTGGCTCTACTGACACCTGTGGAAGATGGGCTGGAGTTCCAACAAACCTTCACTAACTTCGTTCTGATGTTCGCTCGAAGGAAGGAATTCGTTTCAACTATGGCTCCATTTTCTCAACGGAAGGTGGGGCCAGCATGGTTCACAAGGCCACATCCAAAGGAGTCGAGTGGTCCCAATGTCGATGAGCATACTGTACTTTGGGAGGCGTTCCTGACACCCAGGATCATGCCTCTTCGATTTAAGAGTTCTAAGACTCATTTGAGTCTGCTTGCCTATCAACCAAATCTGGTATCTCGCCAGTTTGGTATCATCCAAACCCTGCCTTCTCCCATTTTTCAAAGAGAGAAGTCAATGTTGTACTTCTGCAACGATTATACAGAAGAAGCTGCTACCAAACATATCGGAAGATATGCTGGTCGAACAATCCTCTCGCTGTTTAACTACCAGCTTAACTTCCTTTGCTCACCATCTTTTGAAGAGTGGTGGAGAAGCTATTATGCTGAGTACTTCTTCGACGAGAAGGACTTCATAGCAGAGTTGCAGAAGTCTTTTGTCCTTGTGTTGGACAAAGTAAAGAAATGTAAGTTCATGCTCTCACATTTACTTTTTATCTTTCTCTTCGACTGTTAGCCTGTTAACTTTCCTTTTCGCTTTCAGTTGTTCGAAAGCCCCTAGCCAAGAAGGCTACAGAAGGCCCACAAGGAAGAGTCCTTTCGACAAAACCTCCACCGCCAGCGAAGACTATAGCGCCGGCGAAGACAACGGGCAACCAACAGGGGGAAGGCTCTTCGAGGAGGCCTCCTGCATCGGTAACCAGATTCTCTTCATTTTTCTTCTGGCTTTCGATTTTTTATTTTCGACGTAATTATTCAATCGAATTCCTATTGGTTTTCTAGGCTCCTTCGCCCAAGAAAAGGGCAGCATTGGTGGTCGAATCGGGGAGTGATGACGAAAGTGATTCCCCTCCTTCTCCCTTAAAGAGGCGAAAGTTAACGAAGGACGCTTCTGTTCCTACTCCTGCTCCTGAAGGTCGAACCGTCAGAATAAAGGTCGCTGTGAGAAAGCCTAGGCCACCTGCAGTGGTCATCGAGGAACCAACTGAGGAGGAACTGAACGCCCTTGTTACCAAGCCTGTCGAAAGTGACAATTCCAGCCCTGGGGCTGAAGTTAATCCACAGGTAATCTATTGGACCCTTCTTATAACTTAGGCATAGATACCAGTATTCGATTATGTCTCTTTCGACATCTGAAGATTTGTCTTCTCTCTCTTTTTCAGGACACTACTGAAAGTTCTCCACCAAGGACTTCAGAAACTCTAGAATCTGCTGACCTTAGCAGGCCTCGGGAAAAAGATTTGGGCAATGACGAAGCCCATACTGAGAATGAGGCCAATGCTGAAACAGTGGAGAAGACAACAGAAGAACCTATGGTGGAGGAAACACAGCCAGAAACGGTTCCTGTGGTGGTCTTGTCATCAGAAGAGAATCCTGAAGGAAGAGACCAAGGCAATGGCGAAGAGAATCAAGATGCTATTGACGAAGAGCACCAAGGTGGTACTGGCGAAGAACACCAGGGTGACGCTAGCGAAGAGCCACAAAATGACGCTGGCGAAAGACCCCAAGGTGATGTTAACGAAGAACCACAAGTCGACGCTAGTACCGCCTCAGTCCAAGTCGAAGAGCAACCAAACGAGGCACTCAGCATTCAACAGCCTCAAGTCCAAGATAATACTATGGCAAGGGTCACCTCCTCAAAGCACAGGTCAAAAGAGGACTTGGAAATCTTGAAACAAACTGACCCTGTCAGCTACCTCAATGCAATCATCGAGAGTAAGAGTTCTTCTGACACTAGTCAGGAAATTCCTACCCTGTCGGGGAAATCTACTGAAACTTCTCCTCTTGATGATGCGTTGGCGAAGGTTAAGGCCCAGTTCTTCAAGAGAGATTTAATGAAGACTTTAGAGGGGGACCCCACTGCTCCATCATGCTTAAAAGAGGTTTTGAATGCTGTTGACTTCGAAGCTGTAGCCCCAGAAATCTCAGACTTAATCATGGAATTACATTCTATGATTGATCAAGTCTCAGCGGACTACAGGCGCCAACGAGGTTTTAACAGTCAGCTCGAAGTGCTGCATGGCAGAAGCTCATCCGCGTGGACTGCTGTCTCAGATTCGACTTCTCGAATTGCCGAGTTGTCGAAACAGAAAGCGTCTGCACAGGAAAGGGTCGATGCTATTGAGCGAGAGAATGTCTCCTTCCGAGCACAGATTGCAGAGATAGAGGCGAAGATAAACGCCAACACTGTACTCCAGGAGGAAATTCTTTCGACCATCCCAGACGCTGAGAGCCAGACTGAGATCAAGCAAGGCCTGGAATTCGCTGAGAGGGCTCAAAGCCTCGACGCTCAAATTGCCAAACTGGTGCAAGAAAACTCTTGGTGCAAAAAGAGGTTGGAGCTGCAGTATGCCAAGTATCTTCGACTCAAGAATTCTCTTACCTTTTGATTGATTCTCTTTTGTAACCATCTTCTGTAATCGCTTTCGACAACAATTGCCATTTTGGCTGAAATTAATAAAAATTTCCATTTTGGCATTTTTATGGTTAATTTAGTTTATTCTTTTTATTATTTTATTTTTACCTCTTGAAGTATAGGCTTATATTTTTTCAAATATTTACCATTTAATCTCAAGAGCCTTTTATCACCACTTATCTCTTCGACTTCATAGGCTCCACCAGAAAAAGTTTGGATAACTCTGAAGGGTCCTTCCCATTTGGGTGACCATTTCCCCATGCTTCGATCCCGTCGATCCATGGGAAGAATTACCTTCCAAACTAAATCTTCAGGCAAAAATACCTTAGGTTTTACCTTTCTATTATAAGAGTCTTCTACTCTTTTCTTCTGAAGCCTGAGTAAGTCGAGAGCGTGTAATCTCTCTTCGTCTAAATCCACCAGTTCATCTAACATCATATTCCAATAAACCTCAGAAGGAATATCATAATGCCTCTGAACTCTTGCAGATTGAAGACAAATTTCAGCTGGTAATACTGCATCATGGCCAAAAGTTAGCCTATATGGTGTTGTACCAGTGGCTTCTTTTGGGGACGTTCGACAAGCCCATAAAATCTGGTCTAACGTCTTATGCCAATTCTTTGGTTTCTTCCCAACATGTTTCTTTATCAAGCCAATCACCACTTTGTTAGCTGCTTCGACTTGACCATTCGCCTGTGCATAGTAAGGCGTGGATGTTAGGAGTTTGAAACCTGTTTCCTGAGCAAATTCCTGCATCTTTCGACCAGTGAAAACTGAACCTTGGTCAGTTGTTATTGTCTCAGGGATTCCATACCTAAATATAATGTTCTTTTGAATGAATTCAATGACATTTTCTTGGTCTACATTGACTAAAGGGACAGCTTCGATCCACTTAGTAAAATAATCAATGCCTACCAATATGTATTTCTGACTCTTTGATGATGCTGGTCGAATCTCTCCAATGAGATCCAACGCCCATCCTCGAAAGGGCCAAGGCTTCACTATCGAGTGAAGTTCGCTTGCTGGTACATGCTGGATGCCTATATGAACTTGACACTCTTGGCAACCTTTGGCGAACTCAACACAATCTTTTAGCATAGTGGGCCAATATAGTCCTTGTCGAAACAACAACCATTTCATCTTATGGCCTGCTTGGTGAGCCCCACATGCCCCAGCATGTGTAGTCGAAAGGGCTATGTATGCTTCAGTTTCACTTAAACATTTCAGCAACACCCCTTCAGGCGTCTTCTTGAATAACTCATTACCCATGAGTACAAAACTCAACGCCCTGTATTTTGTTTTTCGTTCTGTCGGAGCTCCTGGATTTTGAAGATAGTCCACAATGGGTTTCCTCCAATCTTGCTCTGACAAATTATCAATGAACGAAATCTCGAAGTTTGAGTGATCAGCATAACCTAGCCTCGTCGATTCCAAGTCTGATGGTGATAGACAAGTTGCCTTTATCTTTTCTCGAACTTCGATTGCTCTTTGTAATCTCGTTTTTGAAATCTTATACCCTGATGCAATTTGTGCCAAGTCATTGGCTATTTGATTTTCGACTCTGGGTATGTGTCGAATATTGACACTTTCAAATTGTTTCAATAAACGATTTGCTATCACAAAGTACATAATGAGATTCTCTCTTATGCATTTATACTCCTTTGTGACTTGCTTGATGACTAACTCTGAGTCTCCCATTATTTCGACTCGAGTTGCCCCCAATTCCAACAATATTTCAAGGCCAGTAATTAGAGCTTCATACTCAGCCTCATTGTTCGAACAAGAACCTTCTATTTGGTACTTGAATGTTGTTGGAATTTTATCTGGAGAAATAATCAAGACTCCTACTCCTGTTCCATTTTTATGGCTGGAACCATCGAAGTAGAATTTCCAAGGTTCTATCTCCACATAATTAATATCCTCGACTTGAATTGAGTGGTCGACTATGAAGTCTGCAACCACTTGTCCTTTTACTGCCTTAAGAGGCATAAAGGTCAAGGAGTATTCAGTCAATGCTAATGCCCACTTGCCAATTCGACTATGCAAGATAGGTTTCGACAACATATATTTGAAAACATCAAAATGAGACGAAACATAAACATCAACTGGTTTTATATATTGCTTGAGTTTTGTACAAGAGAAATACAGACATAGACACAATTTTTCAACTTCGCTATATCTAGTTTCTGCATCATTCAAAACTCGACTTAGATAATAAATGGGTCTTTCGACTCCATTCTCATCCTCTTGGGCTAACATACTTCCCAGAGTTTTGTCAGATGCAGCTATGTACAATCTCATACTCCTATTGCTACAAGGAGGCACCAAAATAGGTAGCTTAGTGAGGTACCCTTTGATTTTGTCGAAGGCTTCTTGCTGCTCTTGCCCCCATTCGAACCCCTCTTTATTCAGTCGAAGTAAGGGTGAAAAGGCCTGAGCTTTCCCACTTAGGTTAGATATAAACCTTCTCAAGAAATTTATCTTGCCTAAGAGAGATTGCAATTCCTTCTTATTCGATGGCGCTTTCGCTTCCAAAATTGCCTTCGTCTTGTTCTGATTGATTTCGATTCCTTTCTTGTGGACAACGAAACCTAAGAAATCTCCAGCTTTTACACAGAACGCACACTTCAAAGGGTTCATCTTCAGACCATGTTCTCTCATTCTTTCGAATGATTGTCGAAGGTGGTCAATGTGACTCTTCCTGGAAACAGATTTTATAACAATATCATCAATATAAACTTGCATAAAAGTGTTAATAAAATCATGGAAGATAGTATTCATTGCTCGCTGGTACGTTGCCCCAGCGTTCTTTAGGCCAAAAGGCATCACTACCCATTCGTAAGTGCCTAAGGCCCCAGGGCATCGAAAGGCTGTTTTCGACACATCCTCTTCAGCAATGAATATTTGATTATATCCTGAATAACCATCGAGCATACTCAGGTATTCGTAGCCAGCGGCAGAATCGACTAGCATCTCCGCCACAGGCATAGGATATTCATCTTTGGGGGTGGCAGCATTCAAATCTCTGAAATCTATGCACACCCTTAATGTGCCATTTTTCTTAATTACTGGCACAATATTTGCAATCCATTCGACATACCTTGTAACACGGATGAATTTGCATTTCAGAAGTCTTTCGACCTCCGTTTTGATCTTCGACAATATTTCTGGAGCGAAGCGTCTTGGATTTTGCTTGATTGGCTTCTTTCCAGGTTTGATTGGCAACTGAAGTTCTACCAATCCTCTGTCGAGACCAGGCATTTCGTCATAATCCCATGCAAAACAGTCTTTAAACTCTTTCAGCAATTGGATTACTTCCAACCTAAGTTCTGGATCAATTTTGGCGCTGATGTAAGTTGGCCTATTCTCTGATCCTTCGCCTAAATTGATTTCTTCTAAAGGGTCTTGTGCTAACATCTTAATGTTGTTCGCCAAGGGATCCTTTTCGAAGCCCAAAGGCTCATCGTCATAGATGGCGTCGAGCCTCTGTTCCTGCATTTCATCTGGCATGATATCAGGAGGTCTTGGATCGAAATCCTTTCCTGGGCCAACAGCAGATAATTGTTGATCATTGGCCTGTGTGGCCATGTACTTCACTTCGGCTTCGAGAGCCGTTATCATCTTGGTTTCGGCTACATAAGCCGAAATTCGCTTCAGAGATTGTGACTCAGTCATTATCACTGAATTCACTTCCCCAACCAGTTGGTTGGATATCAGTTAGCCCACTGAAGTCTATGTGGGACAAGTCTTCTTTGTCCCATTGGAAACCATGCTCAGGATGCAGGTATAGGGAACAAAAGGTGTTTGGCGCTGGCGCCATGTCGAAGTCAGGAGTTGGACATGGCCCTATGTGAGCCAAGTTTTTGTCGAAGTCTGCCACACCCAAGTGATTCACTTCGCCAAGGTAGTAGCTTTGATCTGCCTCTATGTTTTCGACCATCCCATCTGGACGCCATAGAAGCAGCCTTTGATGCATTGATGAAGGCACAGCACCTACACCATGAATCCACTCACGGCCTAACAAAAGGTTGTAGTTAGGTTTGGCCGATATGACCATGAACATTGTTGGTCGAAGGATCGACCCAACTTTTATGTCTAGCTGGATCACTCCCATGGTGGTCCCAATGCCTCCCTCATAGTTGGACAGAACCATATTGTGAGGTTTGATTTCTTCATCCCTTTTGCCAATCTTCCTCAGCATAGAATGAGGGATAATATTGATAGTGGCCCCACAGTCGACCAATATTTTGTTCACAGTGGTCTCTTCGAGCTTAGCCCTTATGAACAAAGGTTTGAGGTGATTCTTCATCGCCTCTGTGGGTGGCTCGAAGAAGCCATTTTGTTCCTCTGTAGTGCCATTGTCCATGACAAAATAGCACACTGGCCTATGTTTGGCCATTTCTTGTTCCACCTCCCAGTCACTGGCTTCGACTTCTACCTGTCGATTGAATTCCCTAGGCAGTACTGAAACAATGTTCACCATTATATCCAGAGTATCGTCGGACTCAGCATCATCTTCGTCTTCGACTTCACTTTGGTTAGGCCAAACTAGCCTGTTGGTAACTGGTTCTCTCTCAAGAGGCTTTCTTTGTTTCCTTTGAGGCACATTCGAACTAGTTTCTGCCTTAGGTTCGTTGGCAGCCTCCTTTTCAGCTTTTCGCCTTCTTTGATATCTCCTCCATTGGGATCTCGACATAGGATTTTTTCCTTTGTAGTTGCTGGACACTTGAGCAACCTTGGGTGCAGCAACTTGAGGCTCTTTCTTCTGAATTAAAGAGGAACCTCTTGGCACTTCGAAAGAATGCCATTTCTCTTCACTTGGCCTTTTCCGGCCAGATGTTTTGTACCAAGTGTCTACTGGTACATTTGTTGGAGGCCTAAAAGTCAATGGCCTCTTGTCTTGATTAGAACCCCTCCTGGGATCATGTCGAAGGTCAGCATTCTCCCTTCTCTTGTTCGCTGCTCTCACGCCTTGTATGTGCTCAGCAGCTTTTTTATCAAAGATAGAACTGCATCTTGGACACAGCATCACCTCTGATTTCTTCTTCTGGCATCTTTGTAAAAAATCTGCCAAGTTTTCGTTTTCCCTAGGGAAAGCCGTTTTATTTGCCTGCTCTTGCCTTATGGCTTCTTCTGAAGTTTTAGGGTCAGAAAGTTCAACCATGTTGATATTCATTGTATCCTTATTAGCAAGAGTTAGTTGCTTCATTTGTGTCTCCAGATTCTCCGTCTGGCCTTGTACAGTGGCCAAGTGGGAACTGGGCTTTGGTCCAGTTTTTTGTGCTTCAGCAGTCTTCGACTTCGGGTCTTCGACCGCTTTCTGGACAGCCTCAATTGTCTTCCTGGATAAATTTCCAGAAAAACTGCCAAAGATTGGCATACTGATGTGGTCCTTTGAGACTTCGACCATGGTAATGCCTGGCTTCTTCGACTGGACCCTGGTTGCCTCTATCATGTTCACCTCAGAGGGTTCTGCATAGTGGGCTTCAGCCTTCAGTGGATTGGAGTCGACAGCCATGGGGGATTTGTCAGCAAACTTTAGTCTCCCTTCCTCAATAGCGTCTTGCACAAGATTCCTGAAAAGAAAACATTGAGAAGTTTTATGGCCCAAAAAATTATGATATTTGCAAAAACCTCTCTTCTTTCTTTGATCAAGAGGAGGCACTTTTACCCCAGGGGGTACTATCATTTGGCCATCTTTAACTAGCAAGTCGAATATTTCATCACATTTTGTGATGTCAAAACTATAAGTCTTTTTTGGGAACCTATCGTTGGTCCTGTCTGGACCAATGGGATTTTTCCCATTTGAGGGGACTAACTGTTTACAAGAGTATGGTGGCCCTTGTTTTAGTTCTGCTAAATCGACTTCTCCTTCTTCGAAAGCTAAAGTATCGTCGAAGGATTCTAGATCTTCGTCATCCATCTCAACGTACGCTATTCTCTCTCTCTTGTGAGTTTTCGTTGCCTTAGCTTTTTCAGCTTTGAGGCGTTCGACTTGTCGAACTCTATCGGCCAGTTGGGCCATGTCTCTTAGGTACTGGGTATCTAGCTTCTTCCTAATGGAATAATCTAAACCGCCTGCGGCCATTTCGACCAGCTCATGTTCTGGCACTTGTGTAAAACATCTCGCCTTAAGCAACCTAAACCTATTCAGATATTCGTCTATAGGTTCAGTGAAACGTCTCTTCACACTCGCCAGTTCTTTCAGGCTTATCTTGGTTTGCCCCATATAGAATTGTTCATGGAACAATCTTTCCAACTGGGTCCAATGGTGGATCGAATTGGGGGGTAGAGTTGTGAACCAAGTAAAAGCGTTCTTGGTTAAGGAACTTGGGAAGTATTTGATCCTTAGGTTTTCATTATTTGAAATGTCTCCTGCTTCGATCAAATACCTCGCCACATGTTCGACAGTAGATTCTGTCGTGTCCCCAGAGAACTTAGTAAATTTGGGGACTTTGCTTCTAGGAGGTAGGTCAGTTTGTAACACATATTCTGACAATGGAGATGTAAAGTTGGGCCTTCGAAAGCCCATGTTCATTCCATTCTGAGTCATGATTCTTTCGATCATGGTTGCCAGATTGTTTTCTAAACCCATGTTTTGGTATTGGACATGCTGAATCACTTCGTCAGCATTTTGGTTTCTGTTAACTAACCTTACCTCTGGGGCTATTACCCTAGGTTCTTCGACAGGTTGTTCTACAGGCAGTTGAGCCTGATTAATGGTGGTTTCTTCCTCTACAAATATCCCCTGATTTCCTCTTGTTTGCGCCCTTTGGGGCTGTCGAACAGGTGGGGGTACTCCAAAGAAGTCAGCCAAACGCGTCATTTGCGCTGTAACTTGCTGATTCGATTGAGTAGTATTTTGTATTAGAGGATTTAGCACTGTACTCAAAGTTTGTGCCAACATTTGCACCATATCATGGTTGCTTTCGTCCATCTGTTGCCTCAAGACTGCTGTCGAGGCATTTGTAAGGCCATGGGCTACTTGGGACGTTCCTCCTAAGAGTTGGGTCCTATTTCTATTCGCCATGCCTACTCCAGAGCCTTGGAGTGGCGAAGAGGCACTCACGAAAGGGTCTGAATAAGTGGACGCAGCATTCGTCAGGCTTGCCACTTCAGAAGTTGGCATACCATAGAATGGAATAAATCCTGGGGGAACCACAGGCCTTGTGCCTATATTTCCCCTTGGAGGGGGGGTTCCCAAAGGTATTCTGGGGCCTGAAAACGAAGTTATTGGCCCCGTGGCTGTGACTGACACTGCTGGTGTCGAACCAACATTCGTCGCTTCACTAACGGTCATATTAACCGTTGCTCCCACACTTGGTGGTGGAATTTCGTTGTTGTTTGGCGGATTCGCCATCTCTTCCCTTCTTCTGGCAGTATTGTTATCGTTGGTGTATATTCTACCACTCCTTAATAACATACAACTCGAAAAGATGAGATTTTTCAACAATCAACACACAGTCCCACCGGGTGTGCCAATTTGTTTACCTAGGGTTTTGGTAAACAACCGCTGATCCTCCAAATGGTTACTTATTTGGTTACTCGCAGGATCGATCAGATTGATCCTATGGACATAGGTTGATTTTGAAGTTTGATTAATGTGGATAAGGCTTTAAGTAAAATGTTTCAAGTAAATTGCATAAAGGAAAGGCTTGGTAAAATAAACAAGGCTTTAAAGTAAAGGTTCGACAGGAATTTAAAGGGGAAAAGCATGTAAAATACTGGAAAAGTAAATGACTTTTAATTGATAAAATTGGTGTTTCACACATACATTTCTCAACAATTCTTTCGCTCACACTGGGTACTTGAATCTAAATGAGTGACTATGTATCTATTTGTGAACACACGCGAGAAACTACATGTCTACTCCTATTTATACTAAAACATTCCAAGTAACCGTCGGGCAGTTACACTGCTTCGAGATTAAGCCACTTGGCACGTTCTCCATGCTCGACGCTCCAGATCCTTGCACGTTTGCACGTAGTAACTGCTGGAAACCGTTTTCCCTCCAAAGCTTTGAATTTCAAACTGCTCCACTCTGGACCATCGAACACGTTCGTCAAGAGACATCTTCGACGACTACTCCTTCGACGTCGAAGGCAATCAGCCTTCTTCCTTGGAAGAAATCTTCTAAGTATTTTGCCATCTTTCGACGGGCACTTCGACAGGCTTAGCCAGTCGAAAGCATCTTTCAGCTTTTAATGGCTGCCATCAATCAAAACAAAGGTGTCGAATTTAGGAGCCAACAGTGAGTCAGACCTCCTATGTCTTCTCGGGGATCTACGGATTTCTAGCAGCGTAAGACGTTCACCCTGCGCGAAGAGCATGTAGTTAGTCTGATTGAGCGCTGCAATCAAGGCCTGGGTTAAGGGGTCGACATTGGCGAGCACTGAGATTTCCTAGTACGCCGCGGGTTGTTCGACCTGCTGGTGAGGGTTATCTAGTGGATGCAGTTGAGTGGAAGAGGAGGCAGCTCTTCCATCTCTGAGGTCGTGCTCGTGGATGCCCACGTTGTTGTTACCTAGGTCGGCGAAGTGGGCGTTCTGGTCATCGTTGTTTGCTTGAGCGGCCATGATGATCGTGGGGTTGAAAGTTTGCTTTGATCTTCAGTGAGTAAAAGATGGGGAAGCAGTTTCCCATAGACGGCTCCGCTGATCGTACCTGACCAGAATAGATCGTCGATGGCCCGCATGCTAAAGCTGGTTAGCTGTCGAAGTGAAGCGGAGGGTACCTGTAAGACACTTTGAAGCCAAAGTAAAGTTCAGAGCAAGTGCAAGTAACAAAAGTATGGAAAAAGTGAATACCTGATCCTCACATGTGAGAGGGTATTTATAGCCCCAACGCTGGATCAAGATCTACGTATTGGGCCACGCAGTTAAACCCAATAAAGTCGATTGCCAGGGTTACCTGTGTATGGAGTCCAGCACGTGACATCCTCCCTAGTCAACTGCTCCGAGATAATAGAGAAGTTGGACCTATTATTCTCGGTGGGCAGAATAGGGGTGGTTATGGACAGTTGTTGGCCATGTCTGCCTATGAGGTACGTGGAGAAATCCCGAACGATTGTCAACGTGGACTGAATGCCATTGGACCTCAGAGACACTGGATTAGATCTTTTCAACGATAGACTAAGTATCAGCCTAGTCTAAAACATAAATATACAAATAAAAAATAATATACAAGAGTCTTATATTTGGATATTTTTGAATTGATTAACTTGTATTCTATATATAAGAGTTTAAAAAAAATCCAAAAATAAAAATAAAAATTTAAACAAAATAATTTTTTGACTTTAAAAAAAAATCAAATCTTTTAAAACAAATATTTTATCTTTAGTCAGCACTATCTTATATTAACCGAAAATAAAAAACACTTCTTAAAGCAAAACAACCCAGAGAAAAAATCGAAAGGATACCCGACCCGGCCGACCCGTCTGGAACCAACATAACCGCAATTGCAACCCATCGTTCTCTTATTCAGATTTTCTTCTCCAAGTTGCAAGCAACGTTGAAGAAACAGTGTTCTATTTCATTTCTGAAACCAATCAAATCCGAAGAAATCACAAAAAATGGCGTTGAAGTTTTTGAACAAGAAAGGATGGCACACGGGAAGTCTCAGGAACATCGAAAACGTTTGGAAAGCGGAGCAGAAGCATAACGCTGAGGAGAAAAAGCTCGATGAACTTCGTAAACAGATTCAAGAGGAACGTGAACGTAGCGAGTTTCGTCAGCTTCAGGAAAAAGCTGGTCTCGTCCCGTAATTTCTCTACCCCTTCTCTCTTTCCCCCAACTCAATTTTCATTTTTTGTTGAAATTCCCAAATTTATTTTTAGGGTTAGGGTTTATTGGAAATCGCTAATTGAATTGAAAATTTGACTGATTTTTTTGATTGTAGTCATCAGGAGAGATTGGAGTTTTTGTATGATTCGGGGTTGTCTGTTGGTAAGACTTCTGAAGGGTTCAAGGCGCTTGAAACTGTACCGAAATCCGACGCAACAGATGCACCTTCCTCTTCTGCTTCTAAGGTTTTTTTTTTTTAATTCTGTTTATTGTTGATTAATCTGAATTTAGGTTTGTTTTGATTGGTGTGAATTGATTCGTGGTTTTTGGGTTGCAGCAGGATGCAGGTGTTCCTGGAGCTTTATTTGAGGACAAGCCTCAGTCGGCTAATGATGCTTGGAGAAAGCTCCATTCTGATCCCTTGTTGATGATTCGCCAGCGTGAACAGGAAGCACTTGCGAAGATTAAAAATAATCCTGTCAAGATGGCCATGATTAAAAAATCAGTAAGCATCTATGTCCTTTTGTTGTTGCGGCCTTATAAGTATTAACAATAATCATAGTTGTGCATTTTTGTTTGGTTACTTTACTATATTTGGTACTTCAGCTTTGGTGTACTGGTCTAATAGCTAGCCTTGCCATTGTTCTTGACTGTAGTCTCAATCTCTGATCATAATCGGTTTCAATTTTCGCTCACTTGAACACGAATCTAAAATTATACTAGTGGTTTTGTCTGTTTTATATTGATAGAGGTAGAGGATTACAAGGCAGGAATTACCATTCTTTAAGTAACTTAACTGGGCTACTTATGTAGAGATACTGGACTACTTAACCGGAATTACCATTCTTTCAAAACCTAAGATGAATTACAGGGGTCGTATTATAACTTTGAAGACACTTATAAATTGTTAGAACTTGCTAGTGTGTGCTCTGGGTTCTAATTTGCTGGGGATGGAATATACATTAACATGTTGAAGAAACTATTCTAACCAACCCAAATTTTGTAATTCAGGAATTTCCAATGCACTTAGCTGCTATAAACATTCTGATTAGTAGGAATTTCCCAATAAGTTGTGATTTGATTTTGATTGCCGCTCTGCTGCTGAAAATACATTTCCCAGCCTCCACAATTTCTTTGCTTTCTCCCTTGCCCCTTTTCCTTGTAGATGACATCAACTTATGTTTAGGATCATCCATGCCATGTAGCCCCTTGTCCACGATGACCTCGTGATCATGCTGTTTGTGTCTGCTATTATTATCCATGCTGGCTTATATGGTCTATAACTATGAAGTTATGTTGCTTTAAGACTTATGTATTGGGCTTTTATTTGTAATTCACCGCTTGCACTTAAGACTTTGTTCGGGAGTTTAGAGAGGAGGGTTTTGAAAAATTGGAAGGATCATGGAGTAAAAACAATTGAGGGATTTAGGAGGAGAGGGTTTTGGGGATTCATAATACAAAAATCCCCGAATTTGGGGGAACTCAAATTGTATTGGAAGAGGGTTTTGGAAGGCTTACATAAATTCTTCAATTATAATCTATGTTATAATATTCTGAAAATTTATATATATTGATAACAAACATTCATTTATCATTCTTTTAAAAAATGTTAAAATTTTTTCTATTTTTTGTAAAAAATTTGCTTTCCGGAAGCCTTCCCTTCCTCTCCCTTCCAAACTCCCAAACAAAGCATAAAGAAATTTTAAAATTGTATTGACTAAACTGGATGACAAAAACAACTGTTATGATTTACTTTCATCGAGAAATTGTGTTTGATGTTGTTTTCTAATATATGGGTCTGAAATTGTTAACAATGTCAGGTTGAAGGAAAGGAACACAAGAAGAAAGACCACAGTAAGAAAGAAAAAAAGAAGCATCGGTCCAAATCAAAGCATAAAACACAGTCTGATTCAGAAGATGACATTGCTGAAAGGAGAAAAAGAAGGGCCAGTGATGAAGACTTTGACAAGAAACATCACAAGGCTCAATCAGATTCAGAGAATGAATCAAGTGATGGAGAAAGGAGGAGAAGGAGGGTTCACTATGAAGACAAAAAATACAGAGAAGGATCACCTAGTCACCATCGGAGTCAAAGCGAAGTCAAAGACTATAAAGAGGCTGATGACAGAAGGAAGAATCATTATGAAGACAGAAAATACAGAGAAGGATCACCCAGTCACCACCGGAGTCAAAGGAAAGTCAATGACTATAAAGAAGATGCTGATGACAGAAGGAAGAATCACTATGAAGACAGAAAATACAGAGAAAGATCACCCAGTCACCACCAGAGTCAAAGCAAAGTCAATGACTATAAAGAAGAAGCTGATGACAGAAGGAAGAATCACTATGAAGACAGAAAATACAGAGAAAGATCACCCAGTCACCCCCAGAGTCAAAGCAAAGTCAATGACTATAAAGAAGATGCTGATGACAGAAGGAAGAATCACTATGAAGACAGAAAATACAGAGAAAGATCACCCAGTCACCCTCAGAGTCAAAGCAAAGTCAATGAATTTAAAGAAGATGCTGATGACAGAAGGAAGAATCACTATGAAGACAGAAAATACAGAGAAAGATCACCCAGTCACCCCCAGAGTCAAAGCAAAGTCAATGACTATAAAGAAGATGCTGATGATAGAAGGAAGAATCTCTATGAAGACAGAAAATACAGAGAAAGATCACCCAGTCACCACCAGGGTCAAAGCAAAGTCAATGACTATAAAGAAGATGCTGATGACAGAAACGATAACAAGTCAAAGTCAGGAAGATATGCTCCAGAAGATCAGTCCAATTTTGATGTTTCTAAAAGGGGGAATGGGAGCTTTCGAGAACCAAGCTCTACTAGATCTTCTGCTACTTCGCTTGAGCGACAGTCGCGCTATAAGCGGAGAAATGTGGCTCCTAAGCTTTCAGAAGAAGAGAGGGCTGCTAAACTTAGACAGATGGAACTTGCTGCTGAGTTGCATGAAGGGGAGAGATGGAAACGTATAAAGAAGGCTGAGGAGAGTGATGCAAAGGAAGCAATCCAGAACACTAGTTCAGTTGGCAAGAACTTCTTGGATAATGCTCAAAAAAGTATTTATGGTGCTGCAGAAGGGGGGAGCTCATCAATAGCCGAGAGTGTTCGACGGCGGACACATTATTCCCAAGGCAAATCTGGAGGTGAAGGCAATGCATTTAGGCGGTAAATGTTTTGCTGTGTTTTATCACTTGTTTTTAGTTATTCCAGCTGTCCCGGGAGCTCTCTAAAACACATTTTCTCGTCCTTGTCATTGTAGCAACATTTATAAACATGATAATATTAAAGGTGTAGCAGTGAGATTGTTTTAATATATTTTATCCTTAAAAAATTTCCAACATTCCCAATCTATTGCAGCAGTGTGATTTTGAACTATTCATGTTTGATCTGACATGTACTCTCCCAATCTATCATATAAGTCATTTTATATACTAGGATGGTTCTTTATTTTTTGGGTTTCACCGCCAGTATCCAGGATCCGGTGGAGCGATTAAATTCGGTGTTATTCACCATTGAATCAACTAACTATTGATTTTTATCTTTACGTTAGTCTAGTTTTTAAATATTTACACATTTAAGTAACATTTACTTATCATCAGTTTTAGTTTCTAATTTGAAATCATGTTCATTAAATTTTCTTTTTATTATCAATCCATCTAACTGATCAAAGTAGGAATCAACATAGATATAATAATTACAATATCTGATTCATCAAAACTAATAAGATTTTATATTAATTTTTCATCTATTAATGTGTCCCCACTCCTTTATTTACCAATTTGAGCCTAATCATATTCATTCAAAGTGAAAATTAAATTTTATAACTGGTGTATTTAAAACATGTATTTAGAACTTTAGAAACAGGTGTACAACATTACTTGTTCTTCCCCTAAAAAGAAGAAATTTATCACGGTGATTCATTTTAATAAAAGCATTAATGAAATGTGACACTGGAACTAACAAGCTGGCAACGCATCTTATCTTATGCCCAGAATGGATATGCAGGGAAAAAGATTAGGTTGCTGGTTTACTATCAAAGGAAACACTATTGTTCTTAATCTGGCTACTGATAGCTATGTAAAGCTTCCTCATTGATTAATAGAACAAGATTATGCACATTATAGTTGCATGTCTTTATCATTTGTTTTCTAAGATGAGCACCAAAGCGAAATCATCACTCAACTCATTACCCTTGTGAATGGGTAATTGTGATTAGTCTAGTTAAATGCATTGCCTGCAAAAATATTGACTACTTTGCAATAGCAATATATCAACAACTAATTAATATTATCAATAACATTATGGTTTATTGGTATCTCAATTTACTCGATATGAAAGTGATTCTTCTCAACTCCTAATACAAAAAGTGTATTCCTTTTTCTTAAAAGTTAGTATAATTACTTTTATTAAATGTGTGCATCAATGATAAATATAACGGGATGGAAAAGAGTATTAACTAACATCAACGGCGCTGCACTTGATTGTATTTATGGATAATGAATGCACTTGTTAGACCGAAGGGGATTGCATATTGCATTTTTAGTGGTCTTCCTGAACCATTGTGAAAATCCAAAAATTCTTCTATATTACGGAGATGTATTTCCGATTCGTAAGTGAATCACACATTTCTTTTTTCAAAAATTTGTACGGAGATATATTTTTTACAAAAATATACAACTATATCTCCATACGAGTTTTTAGACTAATATGCGTCATACCTTCTCCTTCCACATTTTCAATAAAGTATACCAAGTCACTTCTCTAATATTCCAAATTCACCATTTTCTACCTTGCTCAAATTTTCCTACTCCATTCAATCCAAATGCTTTATCGATCACTTCTCAACATCCATTCAATCCAAATGCTTCCATTACACATTTGGTAAACTTTTATATTTCTCTTTTTTCATTCTCTTTGTGCATTACTAAATAGGCTCACTAGATTGTTTAAGGTACATAACTATAAAGATAGTTACACTCATAGTTAGGTAGTTAACAGTGACATGTATTTTCTTCCATTTTTGTGTTTCCCCGAGTTTTCAACCATTTTTGCGATTTCAAAGTTCCAGGACAATACAGAAGTGCACTTCTGTATTTTGTCTGGATTTGATATTTCAGCAATATAGAAGTGCACTTTTGTATTATGTTTGCATTGTTTGATTTTGAATGTCTTTCATATGAGTTTGATTTTTTCTACTTTGTCTGGTTGAATTATAGGTAAGATGGATGACAACCAAGAACAATTGAGGCACGCTAGAGTGTCCCAACATGTATTTGTTCATAGAAATAAAGTGTGACTCTCGCGACCACCGGTTTATGTCAATTCATTTGATGTAGAAGCGTCCATTTCTGGAGTTCAGGAGTCTTCAAATTCGTCTTCCAGGAGGTAAGTGTCACCCGTTGTTGCCCCAAAAGCCCACATGTCCATGTTGATGTACCTATTGCCGATGTTACTGTTCCGAATGCCTCCGTATGCAAACCATGTTGCTAGGCATATGTGGGATAAAGATGTCAAATTTATTTGTATTTATTCTTTAAGCACATGTGTTATAATATTCAAACTTTATGACAATGATGTTTTTTTGCAGTATTGTGATGCTTTAAAATGCATCAACCATGGTAGAAAGATTGTGAAACTGTAACAATTCAATGAACAATGGTTTCACAATGTCATGCAACTATCTGGGATGTGAGATTTATGAATGACTTATAATACTGTTATTAACCATGACATGCCGTCAACTTTTATTGATATATGACACTCAGAGACATCTTTTCATCTTTTGCATGGTGAGATGTCCATCATATTAGATGATGTGTCGTCCTTTCTACATCTTCCGACTAGAGGAAGATTATTAGACCACTCCAGAATAACGAACTGACATGATGGTGACCTATTTGAGAACTGATCCTTGTGATACCCAAAAAGAGATGGATGACATTAGAGGATGTCATATGCTAGATTTGCATTTCTAAAGAAGTTGTAGATAGACCTCATGGCTATGGCAGTGGAGACTGATGTTGATGATGCACATGTTTTGCATCATAGAGCATGTGTGATAAAGTCACACCTCGTGTATTTAGTTGACACATCTATATTTGTGGACAAAAGTGCTTATTACATCGATATGGCTTACCTTAGATACTTCATTGACTTCAAGCAAATTCATGAGTACAAATATTCGGCCGTTTGTTTGGTTTACTTGTACTCAAAATTAGTTGAAGCTTGTCTTTGGAAGACCAAACACATGACAATAAGCTACATACTATTTATAGTAATATATTTGCACATCTACTGTTACTAACATTTCATAACACATATGATACACCCTTACTAATATTTCATATGTACAATTTCCAAGCATAAATCCTCCAACACTTTCCACGCATCTCTGAATGGTCATATGTTGATGACTACTCCGAGGATCAACCACGTGCTTGCGCAGAGATGTTGATACGATGGTCCAAAAATATGTTGTCACGATGTATGATGATTTTTATCATCTAGTACCCGAGGAAACACAAAGTGTGCCAGCTCCTCATTCATAGAGTAGTGTATTTGACATCCAATAGTATTTCAGAATGTCACATTCTTACATGACATCAGATGCTCACGGATATCCTCCTAGACTAGCTCATTAGGAGATATTAGAGGAGAAGCAGGTTAGGATCGATCATGCTGTTGATATTTGACCTGCTTGTTGTTGTATTATGAATAATGTGCGAGCAAGTGTAAAGAGAGGAGACTTTGTGAAAGGCAATCCTGAGAGGGAAACTGTAGATGTCATTCTATCTGAGGCATGAACTCAATTGCAGTACAAGAGGTAGAGAATGAACATAGTGTCTAATATACCCAATTGTATTTGATAGTATTTGTATTATAGATTATGGGATAGTATTATGATTTGTAATTTGTCATTTTGATTGTATTATAGATTTTGTATTGATGTTATATGACATTTTAATCTTATTTCATTAGTGTATGATTTACTTGATAAAAAAATTATTATGATAATAAATTTATTATAAATGATCTATTACATTAGTATACTTATTACATCAGTGTATTTAAAAAAATGTCAAACCTTACCGCCGATCGTTATTACGGAAGTATACTTCCGTATATAATACATAGATGCATTTCTGTACTAAATTATTAAAAAATAAGGTTTGCCACACTTGCAAAGGGATGTGGTATATATAGGGTGCATAAGCAAGTATACCTCCAAATTTGTGAAGGGAAATTTTAAGTTTTTATAGGGTGACTCTTGTCCACTAAGGATGGAAAGAGCAACCTCATTTTGATAGGTGGTTCACCATGGACTAGCAGACCGGTCCAAGGGTAAGGCAACCCAAACAAGGATTTTAGACCTCAAAATTTTGGATTGAAAAAAACCTCATAAAACGCCTAAAATTTTTTTGTTTAGTGATAAATATATAAAATAACATATAATTTACACATATTTTCATAGTAGAGTGGAAAAAAGAGAGGCCTCGAATTATTTTGGCCTTTGGTTCAACTCTTGGTAACTACAAAAATTAAAATTAGAATATATTTTAAAGGCCTAACTTTAAAAGTGGCTTTAGACCTCTAAAGAGTTTGGGTCGACGCTATGGACTAGTATTTGAAAATCGTATGAAAATCTAAAGACAACTAAAGTGATACGTTTCTTTTTTATCCCCATGGCTAAGACAACGATTTGATTGATACCTATTCAACAAAAATAAAGAATAATAAATACACGTTCTTTAAAATTTAACTATTTGATTTTTTCTTGCTTTTGTTGAATTGACACCGATCATGTCAATGTCTCCTTTGTAAGAACAAGAAGTGTTAAAAAATAAATATTTCATATATAATAGTTTAATTACAATACTAAAATAATATTACATATATAGAGAAAAAAATAAATTTAATAGGTTTTGTTTAATGAGCTTCCGACTAATTTCATAATTTTTTATTTACAGTTTAATATTTACAACACTCTTCTTCAAGCTGGTGAATAAATATTAATCATTCCAAGCTTGTAAGTTAGATGGTTGAATCATTATGTTTGTAAATAATTTGTTAACACATTTGTCAGGTGATACCCAAAAACAATGTAGGTTGTAGTTATCAATCAACTATTTAGCTTTTCTTTGATAAATATCGATCAATCTCAAAGTGTTTTGTTCTGTCATGTTAAACATGCTTATGTGCAATACTAATAGCCGATTTATTATTGAAAAAATATACCTGTAAATCTATATGGAGATGGTGGGGGTGATTATCCCATATAAATTGTTTACATAAACCCAGGCATTCCTAGTGAGAAGCCTTTGGAAGTTAACGTCCTTATTCCTAATTTGATAGTTCTTAGTGATAGTTTCATGAATGAGATAAACTTTGTTGATATTTAAAGTATCCCTTCCAATCCTTTTGGTGGTAACAAGGTGAGAGACTCCTACATTCCAGCTTATATGGTAGTGGCGCTCGCTTAAGTTCCTGCGTATGATATGGCAAAGAAATGGAAGTGGCCATTTCTTCTCAGTATGAGATAAAAACTCCTTATTTTTCTGAAATTTTTGGGGCAGCGTATGATTGAGAACCTACTTCAAGGATATTAGGGAACATCTCACCTTTAGTAATTTCAATCCAACTTCTAACCAACATTCTATTTTATGTGTTAACTGAGACGACATGGTAAAACATGGACGCGGAGCTGTGGTCTAGCCTCGTGAACTTGGGATTTATACTTGGGTTGATCCTGAACTGGTAGAGACCATTTTTAACACTTGTTTCATCCATAATAATTCACAAATTCCTTGTTCCATAACTCTAAAATTTTCCTCAATACTTAATCGAGAAACTAAACTTTGTTTCTTATTTCTCCATGCAACTAGGTTCCTCCACAAGAAAGTATAATAAAATAGATCTTCTATTACTCACTAAACCTGCATACTCAACATCAATGTAAGTTTCCATAGTTAAACTAACACCTCTTTTAAACAAGAGTCCTCTCCATGGAGTGACTTTGAGATAATGTAAAACATGTTCTATCACTTGCAAGTGTCTTTCTCTTGAATCATGCATAAATTGTTGACAATACTGACCACATATTCCAAAGTCATCGTAGTATGTGCCAAGTATATAACACTTTCCACTAATATTTGATACTTCCTGTAATACGGTGGGAGAACTGACTTGGTTGTTTTGTGTTTTATTGTAATTGTTGTGAATAGCAAGAGTCGCCACCGACTTTTCTTTTATCCAATAAGGAAAGGGTGAAAAGAATAGGAAAGACCTTTGAGATATTTTCTTGAGCTCGGGGGGTAGATTATGAAAAGGGAATGTGTTATCACCCTTTTCATTCATAGTTATCTATGGGCTCTTAGTTGCTTGTGTTGCACCCCAAAATTTACTCTCTTGATTTAGGCTTATGTTTCATCATGAATATCATATTGTATTGCATTCATACATTGTGATGGGATCAAAGTACTTTGATTATCAAGTCTTCCTTAAGCTTTGAAGGTTGGTTGCTTTAACAAGTTGCTCAAGTAGAACCTTGTCATTTGAACTTCTGGATCTTTCAAACTCAGACTTAATTGCATATCTCAAGATGTTTCATCCATCTCTTTGGATCTTCAGAGGATTGGAGTTTGTGTTTGATTATGTGAAGGAACCACTCCTTTGATTCACCAGTCAAATTGGGGTTTTGAAGCTTGATCAGCTTTCTCCAAGCATCTTGGTTGTGTATTTTGTTTATATGTTGTTGACTAACTTTTGACCAAAATACAAAAAAAAAAATATATATGTTTGTCTTCGTCTTTGCACAATTTGTGTTTTAGGTACCAAGTATCCAACAAATAAGCTCATGCAAAGTTGATTTGATCATGTATTGTGGCAAAAGAAGGTATGCATCGACACATGCATGTATGCATCGACTCATCCTGTATGAATAACTTTCATGTGTCGACACATGCGTGTTATGTATCGACTCATGCAGTTTGTGTGATTCTGTAATGAGTTGGTTTAACAGTATGTATCGACACATAGAGGCATGTATCGACACATGTTATGTTATACAGCTAGGATGTATCGATGCATACCATCTATGTGTCGACTCATAATGGCAAAACACACGTGTTTTTGAAAAAAGCCAGCAAATTCAAACTTTTATCATTTTGGCTCCAATTTTTTCTGCATAATTTGAAATTATATCATTAATTCAAATTTGGCTCCAAGAATCAATTACCAAATTACCACTAATACCGATCCTAAAACTCTATAAATAGAGCCCTCATTTCATTCAAATTTCAAGCTTTTGATAGCCAAAATCACTTTGCTAAAAAATCTCTCAATTCTCTCCATCTACCAAATTCACTCAAAGCTCCATTTTCAAAAAGATAGTAAGCTTTGCATTGAAGCTTACTAATCTTTGAGCTAAACCTTCATCCAAACACTTTTTCTCCATCAATTCTCTACATCCAAGCTTGATTAATTGATTCTTTGGTAAGTTGGATCATCATCTTTCACAATGTGATCTCTTGTGGATTTCTGATTTTGATTCATTAAGCACTGTTTTATAACTCCATTAGTGCTATTTTCTCAAAATTTGTTGGAATTTTCATGCTCAATTGGATCCATGATCATAAGGTGTTTGATGAAAAGTTGGAACAAGAATTTGATCTTTAAAATGTTGTTTTCTACTGATTTTTAACAGGTTGCAATCAATTGTTGTAACATTGCAATTGATTGTCACAGAAAATTGATTTGATAAAAAACCGCACTGATGCAATAGGTTGCTGTCTAAGCACAATTGATTGTAACAGTGCCAAAAATACTTTTGCTGCCTTATTTGGGGCTGTTTTGACTCAAATATTTTTCTGCACACTCTCTTTGATGGATAATTTGGATTGCAATTTTAAATGTTCAATTTATTTTTAAACTCAATGGACTTTGTGATGTATATGAAGTTGGATAAATGTTCATCAATTCAAATCTACCTAAGAGTGAATTACTTAATTCATTCTTGGTGCTTTGGATTAATGATATGTTTAATGCTTTAATCCATCTAGAGGAGTGGTTGAATTTAAAGATGAAAGAATTTTGAAATGGTGATCCAAATTAACTTATCATTCCCCTCCCTCTTCATCTTATCCCTTTATTTTTTTAATTGTGCTACATGTTAATGGATGGTGATCTCTATATCATTTATCCAAACATGAAGTACATAGATTGCTATTGACCGACCTCAAAATAGGTGCGACTTCTACATAAGTTCACTTACGATTGCTTAATATAGTGCTAAATTTCGTCTCAATTCGAATAAATGATCATTCGTGGCCCAAACTTATGATTGCAAGCCCAAGTATGTTAATTTGATCTCTTCGATCCAATAACCTTGAGATTCATTGTGTGGAGGCTTTGGTTCTACCAATCCTCTAATGGATCTACAACACCTTTGGTCAACGCGGATCACTTAAACATCGTTGATCATTAAATGTTACCTTTTGAGAATTCCAAAATGGATGATATACTTGACAAAAAGCAAATGCAACTTGTTGTGTGGAGGCTTTGGTTCTACCAATCCTCTAATGAGTTCCAAATTCAAGTTTCAAGATGGTCATCCAACTAACCACTAATTTCTAACAATTGACTTTACTTTATGCTTTTATTTTATGTACCATTTACTTTTAGCATTTTACATTTCATGTTATTTTCATCTTTGCTCCCTTGAGCATTTATTTTTATGTCATTTTTATTTTGCTCACTTGAGCTTTTCTTTTCCTTTTAAAGACACCTAATAATCAACATGAACCATAAAAAAAATAAAAAACTTTAATGATGCTTGGACTATTTGGTTACTATCCTTGGCATTATGGAGCATGAGATTTTTTCTGGGACTTAGGATTAGAGACCTTGGCCTATCTTGGAGACTTTGTGACAATGTATAACATCCCACTTTTGGCCTGAGGCTACTGTGTTCCACTTTATTTGTGGAACACAACTTATTACACTGACACTGCTTTTGTATTTGTCATGTTTGATATTCCATGCAGGATATATACATGTGTTGTACCCCAAAATTTGCCCTCGTATTTTTCCACAAGAAATCACAGCTTCAGGCTTTTCCTGATTTTTCAGATTGGCGTAAGATTCAGTCAAACAGACTTTTCTTATCAGTCAGACAAAAATTAGGGTTTTCATGGCTCTGGAACAGTTCAAACAGTTTGCTTAGGGTTTGGGTGATTTCGGCTCAGTTTTTGATCAGGCGGACGCTTCTTTGACTTTTAATCAAGAACTAGGGTTTGTGCGCAGATTCCTCAGAAAGATTTAATTCTACAGTGCTTGTCAAGTTATTCTGAGATATGGACTGAAACATTTGGATTGAATTCGCAGCGTTTGACTAAATCAGTGAAAAGAGGCATTTGGATTGAGTTTGCAGTGTTTGATTAAAATCAGTAAAAGGAAGAGACATTGGGGCATGTGTGATTTGACGGTGCATTGCTTTGATTATTCAAAACGTCGAACGTTTATGGATTATTTATTATTCTAAGTTAAATGGTTGGAATTTATTTTCAATTATTATAATTTAAAGAATTATAAATAATAAAATAAACAATTGAAAAGGAGAAAAAGAATTAACTGGTAAAAAATAGATTTTATTCATCTTTAATTTATTTGTTACAATTATTATTTAAATATTTACAAAGTATTTACAATGATAATTTTACAAATATTTAAAATGAAATAAAAAACTATCCTAATTTTTCTAAGCTTCCTAATCTTCATTCTTCTATCCAATGCTCCCTCTGCTCCATTTGATTTCATCTGCAAAAAAATAATAAGAAAAGAAAAAGTCAATTGAAGCAGATAAATTAAAGAGACAGACAGTTAATTTGGGCTCATCATTAAAGGCAACTGACTGGAATCAGTTAGCCCTCTCTGCAAATCACGGGATTTCTCCCGGTTCACAGAGAGGGATGGATAATGCTTGCTAAACATGAATGCACAAAGTTGAAATGCACAAATTCAAAAGGGGTCAAACAAAGCTGCATAGTTCAAAACAAACAGCATGTGCAAATACAAAGTCCAAATCCAAATTGAACCACAAAGTCCAAACTGAGTTCACATTCAAACTAAGCCAAAAGCTGTCAAAATGTCCAAAATATGGAAAGATATCAAGATAGCAAACAAAAGGCTACTCAGTACTGTCACAAAGAAGCAGGCAGTATGGAAAAGAGATAAAGTATGCAGGTTAAAACCAACATTGCAAGCAAGCATAGTCAAATGCATCATTTTCCAGCAGTGCCTTTTCAGCTAAAGTACAAACATAAACATTTTTTAATGTTTTAACTGTACTAGAGAGAGAGGAAAGAGAGAAAAGAAGCACATGCTTACTGGCTTTAGGCATAAAGAAATATAAAACAAGCTGCAATAGAACAGTAGAGGGGAGGGCAGAAATCACAAACCAAACAGAACTGCTTTCCACCAAAAGGCCTCTAGCCTTTAAACACTGAACCTGCATAATATATCTCAGAGGTCCATCAAACAGCATAAACAAAAAACATTCAAACCTCAACCTGTCAAAAAAAGACCTTAAGCTTAACAGCCAAGACTGTCATCAAGCCCAAAGCCATCGAAAAACCTGCTGAAACCCTTTAAACTCCAAACCTCACACTAAGCTCAAATTGTCAACCCAACCTGTATCACCTGAAAGCCTCAAACCCCTTTCAAAAAACCAGAACAACAATTAACCAAGTCAGTGACCTCCATAAGCCTGCTTGAAACCAGATACACAAACTAGAAGTTCCAACAAATCTGTCCAGCTCTAAGCCAAAAACCTGCTTGAGCCTTAAACAAATAAACCATTCCATAAACCTGAAACCTATAAGTTATCATCAAGCTTGAAGCCTGAAAGCCTAAAGGCCACAAGCCATCAAACAAGCTTACAACCTATCCAAGCCAAAACCAGTATCCAAGCATACAGAATCAACACCAAGCCCTCAGAAAATCTTCATCACTGGGCTAACAACAAGGCATCAAGACATAAATCAAGCATAGAAAATGTTCAGAGGCAACTGAAGAAAGTGAAAGAGAAGAGGGAAAATAAGCATTTCAACCAAAATCAGCAAGCAAACATACAAGGCATCAAGGCTAACAGAAGAAGAGAAAAAGAGTAAAGTTATACAGAGCCAGGCAGATAGAAGAGGTTTTCAGGGATCATCATCAAACCCTAATAGAAAGAAGTAATACAAAAATACCAGGATTCCAAGCTAGCTTCATCAGCATCATCACCTCGCCGTCCAGCCGCCTGAGCGCCTCCACCCTCATTCCTCCCCCTCCTCCGTCAAGGTAGTTTCTCTCATTTTCTTTCCTTTCCACAACCTCCATAACAAACAATAACGAAGCTAAAGTCAGAATCATAAACAAAAGCGAAGCAAGAAGACATAAAAAAATGAAAACCTAACGCATTAAAGAACGAAAACTTAACCTTTGTACCATATCATTGGTTAATCCGTGGAGGAGGGAAGACATACATGGTGGCGCTGGTGGCTTGGGCGAGAAGGATGCTGTTCAAGACTCCATGGCAAAGAGAAGAAGAGGAATGAACGAAACGAATGAACGACGGCGCCGTTATCACAAACCCTAAGCTTTCACAAATGAACAAAACAATAAACAACCCTAAAAGAAACTGAGTTGTTGTTTGCGTTGGGCCTTGCCCTTTTCAGCGTACTTAAGCCCATTTGAGTCTCAATATGCATGCACCCCCCATCACTCCTGAAGCGTGTTTGTTTTGGTTGGGCCCAAGCCCATTCATTTCTTCCTTTCATTTCTAAATTTTTTGTTTGTTTTCTTTTAACATAACTATTTTTTTTTTGAAAGGATATATTAGTTTTGCATATAAGAATATTAAATAAAAATACATAAAATTAAATCTTTTCTTAAAAACGTTTTCTTTTCTTAAAATTTTCTTGCTTTATGCACACTAATTAAATACATGAGTATAAATACATAATAAAAATAGATTTTCAAAGTTAAATACTTTTTCTTAAAACATTTTCTTGTCTCTAATTAAAATAATTTTATTTGTACATAAATAAATCAATACATAATTTTTTCTCAAATTTAGAACATTTTCTTTTCTTAAAATACATTAATTTGTATATATTAACAAATATTCAAAGAAAATTAAATAAACACATTAATACTTAAAAATGGAACTCAAAACTTTTTTCAAATTATCTTATTTGTACATAATTAATTAAAATGCATTATTTTTAATACCTAAAAGAATAGGATTTAAAACATTTTCCTTTCTTTTAATTAATTTTTCTTATTTTGTACATATTGAACAAAAATACAAGAATACAATTTAAATAAACAAAATACTCAATAATACATTAAGTTAAACACATCTCAACTTATAAATACATACACTTACACATTTGAAATACGTTGATACATTTACTTTGCATTCCACATACACATTTGCTTATTCTTATACATTGCTATACATGATACATATTATATTTGATCGCAATTCGATTTGGTTGTAATTACTTAAGTCCCATCCCCATTTGCAAATTTGTACCCCCACTCCCGGATACTATTTGTAATAGCGTAGACTTTAAATTCCCGCAATTTATCGCTTTCGAATTATACCATGGTTAGACCTAGGGTTTGCATGTACATAAAATCAAACGCTAAACAACCTAATACAAAGACAAATGCATGAAATCAATACACAATCACACTTGCACCCCCTAGGGTAATCCCACATGTTGCCTTCCAAAATGGGCCATGCTTGCACGTCGAGTTTCTTTGGCAAAACAATTCAAATGATCATAAGTCCCTCGATGACGCTTTCGAAAGTTGCCTATCAAAATGATCATAGTCCCTTCAAGCAAAATTGCCAAAGACACTTGGCACCATTGCATTCATGGTCCATACGATGACCCACGCCTGTCCCGTTAAACATCCTAAACGCAAGATTGTCCACCAAATACAATGGTGGAACAAAATTGTTAAAAGGGTTAAAACATGAGAAAAAACTTTGAGTAAACTTAGGGGTAGACAAAACTCTTAGTTACTTGGATCGAACTTGCAAAAACACTTGCCTATTTTTCAAACCACACTTCACAAACACCTTCAAAACAAACTTCCAAAAACATTTTGAAATATCTTTTCGAAAAGATACACACCGTTGTATATACTCAAACACGAGTCATTACAATGGTTGCCGAAACAAAGGCGTCTATTTCAAAAACATTTTCAAAACATAGACACACCATTTTCAAGCAATCAAAAATCAAGGCAAGTGATCTAAAACCAAGTAACTAAGAGCCCATGGATAACCATGGATGAAAAGGGTGCTAATACCTTCCCTTTTCATAATCTACCCCCCGAACCCACGAAACATCTCAAAAGGTTTTTTCCTGTGCTTTTTAACCTTTTCTTTAGGATAAAATAAAAAGTCGGTGGCGACTCTTGCTAAACCGAACAAGTGCGAATACAAACGCAAAACTCAAGTCAGTTCTCCCACCGTATCACAACATGATATTATGAATACTATACATTGCCCATGGGGATCTGTTCATATCTAATAATCTTATTACTTACATCCTTATGGCGTAATTTCTGTCTTGATTCGTCTACTGATGCCAGTTTGCTTGAAGTTCTCTGGGTTTCTTTTTATTATTGCTTGGTTGCTACGGATAGTTATCCGTTTGGTATTGCACTATCTCCTTTCTTTCATTTTCATTTTGCATAGTTCTCTGATTGCATGATGGGACCTCTGTTGCTGATATATGTCAGGAGGCCCTCTGTTTTTTGTCTAATACCTATGTTGTGTTTGTGTTGATCGATGAGTCACTCAATTTAGACATTGAGATCACGACTTCGCTCTCATTGCATGTTCCCTATAGGATGTTTATTGCTTTTCTTCTTTAATTGTTGATCGATGAGTCACTCAATTTAGAAATTGAGATCACAACTTCACTCTCATTGCATGTTCCCTATAGGATGTTTATTGCTTTTCTTCTTTAATTGTTAATCGATGAGTCACTCAATTTAGAAATTGAGATCACGACTTCGCTCTCATTGCATATTCCCTATAGAATAGTTTTGTTAAGCTTCCTTTGGCATGATAATTAAGGTAGGGTTTTCCTTTATCCCCAACCTTAGGATCAATCATTGTATGATAACACTAGGGATAGTACTAGGCTAGTTTCCCTTAGTTATTTTTCTCTCTTTGCATCTTGCATCTTAAAACAAACTTGTTTTCTTGGCAAATCATAAGACATTTCTAATGAAACCAAACTCTTATTCAAAGTAAAAGATACAAACTAATCTTACTTTGTCTTGTTATCTTGAAGCCAATGTTTTGCCATCACACATGTTTGTTATCCTACCTTGATTCTCAATATCATTGTTAGGTGTGATGTTTTGTCATCTATTTTATCGATGTTTCGTCATCTTTTGCCATGATATCTTGTCATCTTGAAGCCGATGTTTCACCATCGCACATGTTTGTTATCCTACCTTGATTCTCAATATCATTGTTAGGTGTGATGTTTCGTCATCTATTTTATCGATGTTTCGTCATCTTTTGCCATGATATCTTGTAATCTTGAAGCCGATGTTTCACCATCGCACATGTTTGTTATCCTACTTTAATTCTCAATATCATTGTTAGGTGTGATGTTTTTCCACCACACATGTTTGTTATCCTACCTTGATTCTCAATATCATTGTTAGGTGTGATATTTCATCATCTATTTTATCGATGTTTCGTCATCTTTTGCCATGATATCTTGTTATCTTGAAGCCTATGTTTCACCATCACACATGTTTGTTATCCTACTTTGATTCTCAATATCATTGTTAGGTGTGATGTTTAGTCATCTATTTTATCGATGTTTCGTCATCTTTTTCCATGATATCTTGTTATCTTGAAGCCGATGTTTCGCCATCTCACATGTTTGTTATCCTACCATGATTCTCAATATCATTGTTAGGTGTAATGTTTCATCATCTATTTTATTGATGTTTCATCATCTTTTGCCATGATATCTTGTTATCTTGAAGCCGATGTTTCGCCATCGCACATGTTTGTTATCCTACTTTGATTCTCAATATCATTGTTAGGTGTGATGTTTTGTCATCTATTTTATCGATGTTTCGTCATCTTTTGCCATGATATCTTGTTATCTTGAAGCCGATGTTTCGCCATCGCACATGTTTGTTATCCTACTTTGATTCTCAATATCATTGTTAGGTGTGATGTTTCGTCATCTATTTTATTGATGTTTCGCCATCTTTGCCATGATTTCTTGTTATCCTTTTAGCCGATGTTTCGCCATCGCACATTTGTTTGAAGCCGATGTTTCGCCATCGCACATGTTTGTTATCCTACTTTGATTCTCAATATCATTGTTAGGTGTGATGTTTCGTCATCTATTTTATTGATGTTTCGCCATCTTTGACATGTTACTTTGCTATTACTTAACCGATGTTTTTCCATCTCATTTGTTTGTTATTTTATTCGATGTTTTTCCATCTTGATTGTTTTTGTCCGTCTTAACTAAAAAACACAAACCAACCAAAACACATAAGCCAAACTACGGCTGCTCTGATTCCTTAAAAGGGATACGTAGGCATTGGGGTAGGGCCCAACCGAGCACAACTTTTATTTTCCCTACATTATTTTCTCTTCTTTTGCATGCATTCCTTTTTCAGTTGTAAGCCATAGACATAGGATTTGACCACACCCATTAGATTAGACAACAAGAGTGGATACCGTAGAGTACTACGGGCGTGTGGGGTGCTAATACCTTCCCCTCGCGTAACAGACTCCCTTACCCGATCTCTCGGTCGAAAGACCATGATTTCTCCCTTTTCAGGTTTTCTCGATGTTTGCCTTTCCCTCCATATGGGATAAAAGACGTTCAGTGGCGACTTCATTGTTTCGATGATTTTCAGCCGGCGGTTTCAGCTGGCGACTTCATTGGGGATAGATTGAACTTTTGCTGGTCCATCCCGGAGTCGATCCTAGCTCTTGTTTGTTTCTTTTTGGGTATTTATTTTACCGCTTTGCATATTTATCTGTTTGCATTGCATCCTATGTGCGCTTTACTTTCTACATACTGGATTTGGCTGGACTGTTTGGATTCTGGATTTCTTGCTAGATGGGTTGTTCCATGAGGTAAAAGGCCTCATACCCAGGCTATGAGTGAATTCCATTGGAACTAGGAATAGAGTGGCCATGGCAGCTATGAGGCGGATGCTTTGTAGACCTGACCATGAGATCCATGACTTCAGAGGTAGTTCGGATAGGTGTTATCGTATGATGATACCGACATTCGAGATCTTGTACTTTGATTTGGCTTTTAACCTTACCTTGACCTAGACTACACCCGTGAGAGGGGCGGGAAAACTTTTCTTACAGGTACAAGTACTATTGGTGACTTTGTATTGTGACGGTGACTCTAGTTCTGACGGTGACTTTGATTATGTTGCTGACTTAGGTTTTGTTGATGACCATGTTCTGATAGTTACTGTGTGTTTTTGATGGTGACTTGATACTGTCGGTGACCGTGTGTTCTCTCGGTTTTTCTCTGGATTTTGAACCTGGGATTGGCCGTTTATTTCAGTAGTTCAACAGCTACCTTTTGTGACAGGGAGATTTTGATCTCATACAATTGCTGATCTGTTTGGTACTTGGCTCTTTTGTGTTCCAGGGTGATGTCGTACCTTTGATCCGGTGATGTTCATCATTCAGTCTAGAGACAGTGCAATCATTTTCCATATTTATGGAAACTTGATCCCGTGTTCTTGCACACATAAGCTGTTAACTTCATTTTAACACACGTGTTCTTTTCATTTCCAAGGAACCATGCTTGTGAACTTTGTGCTGCACTTTTTCATCTTTTACTGGTTTAAAATCAAATTTAAAAGCACGTGAGTTCCTTGGAAATGATCGAACATGGAATTGCATCCACTCACGCGCTTCATGCATATTCATGCATTCATAACAGGTACTGAGAGTTGGAGATTCTTATTCAGACCCGGTATTCTCCTCAAATATACAAACTTGAACCCTTGTTGTCACGTGTTCGGAGGTTAGTTATGGAAAAACTTTGTGGGGTATTCACTGGGATGAAGATTCAGATGGAGTTGTTTGGGGTACATGCAAGCCATGGCCCATGATTGGGAACTCTTTGAGGAGGAAGATATTCAGTTAAAGACCCAATTGAGTCAGGTCATGGAAGTCTTGATGATAGCGTCAACAATCCTACACCGACTGTTGCAGCGCGAGTTATTCTCTTCTGCTCATCTTTTGGGATTTCTTTCAAACCATGAAATGCCTTATGGATTTCATCCACTACCTTAAGCTCTTGGAACTTCTTATCAGCGGATGGTTCCTATTTTCCAGTTGAATTAAAGAGGTTTATTTTATCAACAAGGGGAGAATAGGTTTGGAGAGTGATTTTGATCCCATCCCAGTGCTTTATTCTCGTTTGTTTCCACGCTTGTTTGAGCTTCAGTGGGTTGGGCTCTGTACTTCAGTACCGTCTACAAATTCCCTTCCTGATCATGATACCAACAACAGATATGGTTACCACACTAGGGCACCCAATTATTCAATCAGGCACACTCTCTACAACTTTGGGCCACCTGATCTTCTCGTTAGCAGTCAATGTTTGTTCCCCAAGTGAATCCATGGGGCAAAGCTTTTAAGCAGAACAGATAGAAGATTGAGAATTATGTTGATGCCATCTCAATGCCTTACATCCTGGCACTTCCTTGTCTATCAGGAATTCATCTGATAAAGCTTCATGCTTTGAGACTATTCAGTTGATTATTCTCTCTTCCGATGCAAATGCTAGACGTGTCTCTCATTCTAGGGAATTTAATCGTAATGTTAAAGATTATAAGAGGTTTGAGTAAAGTCCAGCTCTGGCCTGACGTCTTTTCCAAAGTCCAATTTCTAATGTGGTGGACCATTTAGAACTTTTCATTTGGTACAACGTTCGCCCTCTCTTTTAAGAAATCTTTGGTGAGTATATCCTAGGGCACTCGGATATTCAGTTGAAGACAGTTTATCATCCAGAATTAAAATCCAAGCTTGGATCATTTCAGAGACTATTGTGTCCATATCAGATGGGGAATCTCTTATCCAAGTGAGCCTCGAGGTTGCAGAAGATCGTTTGAAGCAATCAGTCCATACAGAGACTAGTCTCCTCAACATGGAAATTTCAAATTTCATTTGCATTCTCATTTGCAATCTTAATTGTTTTGTTCGGCACTTTCTTGTATGCAAACTTGCTCATCTTTTAGAATGATAATCATAATGCATTGAATATGTTTGTCTTGAATTAATCCATTCATTATCACCCTTATTTTTTTTACTATGTTTTTGATATTCAAATCTTGTTTAAAAACAATAACTCTGGAGGGAGGATGATGAAAATTTACCTGAAATCTCAAATGGTATGCTTTCAAGTAAAAACCTTGCTGACGATGTACAAGCCTTGTTTCAATCCAAAAACACCGGAGATATAAGGGAGTTAGACACTCGTTAACCCCTCTGAGCTTTCGAAGTAGGAGTTTCTTTTCTGTTCAAGAAAAAACCCTTATTTTTAACCCGGGGTAGGGTAGATGTTCAGTTAACTTGATCGAGCATTCAAATTTCAGAAGGAGTGTCCCATCTGAGGATCAACGCACCTTATCCCTCGCATTATGAGGTCGAGAAAATATCAAAACAACAATGGTTATTTCTTCACAAAATCCCGAGGTCGAGATTGAATCGATACAATAATGGTTATCCCTCGCCGACCAAAGAATGAGACAGTCACTTTCCTCTAAAAAACGTTCAAAGACTTAGGGTCACACAACTTGTTCAAAAGGGAAATTATGAATAAGAAAGAAACAAAAAGCCCCGATAAGTCGAAACTTGAAAACTAGTCGCTTAGGAAAAAGTCAGGGCATCCCGCTGGACTTCCAAATTGAAATTAAAAAAAAAAGAATTTGTACAGGAAAAAGTTAGGGAAAGTGAAAAAATTTTAAGGCAAAAAAGGATTATCCAATGAAAATCCTCATCAAAAGAAAAGTCGTGTGATCAAACACCCAAAAACCAAAGGTTAAGTGATTGTCGTGTCCAAAAAAAATTGTTGCGGTTCCTCAACCATATAAAAGTTCCTTTTGAGAGATGAATGATCGTGTCAAGTTAACTGGATTTAGGACTGGAGAACATCACTAAGGGGGTGGGTACCAAATAACTTGAGCCTTAAATCTTTTTTTCTAAAAACCGTGAACCAGGCCACGTTACAACCCTTAAAAGTCCTAACTGAAGCATGGGTTAATTCGAAAGCAAAACTGTTACAAGAATACGGTAACCTAACTCCTAGGAGACTTGCTTAAAACTTTTGAGTTGGTATCACTCCCTTTCTTATTTTCTTTGTACATAAATTTTTTGTTGTTTCAACATATTTTCAATAAAAAGTTTTCTAACTTCAAGACAACTATATGATTTGCATTAGATTTATTATTCATAGGATAAAACATTCTTTGCATATGAAAAAGTGCTTAAACATCAAGCGAGCTTGCATAATAAGCATCGGATAAAGAGTTTGATTATCCCGAGGGATGAATTGCTTCAGGGATCTGTTGAAAAGAATGATCTTAATCTGAGGCATGCTTTCTAGCTACACCTTTGAATTGAAGAAGACTGGTATGAGAGATTGATAAGAGCTTTTTGTTTGATGATTGTGTGGAAGTTTCTTCTACCCCCAAATCTCTGATTGAGCAATGGTATATCGTTCCCAGTTGGTCCCAAAGGACAATTTTCGTCAAGCATCTGCTTGCGCGTAAAGCAGTTCAAGTTGAGAAGTATGATTGTGTACTAGCTTGTTTTGAAGACGTAAGTCAATCATTATGAGAAGGTGTTATCTTTCAAACTCCGTGAACTTCTCATTCCTCTGTGAGCATGAGGTAAAGAAATGGTTTGCCAAGATTCTACTAATCTGGAGAAATCAAGTCAGGATCCATTGACTCTCAAAACTTCGTCAATCTGGGGGCAGTGATGTCGAGATTCGACGAATCTCTCAAAGTGCCAAGTGATCAGGGTCCGTTACCCAAGACTTATTGATGCCACTTCTAATTTTGATTAGTCAGAGGCCGTATTTCAAAGTTTGGAGCACTAGGGCAGTTTATCTGGGTGGTACAAATCTCAGGAAGTCCTTTCAAGGCAAGTTCTTTAACAACCCTATAGACTGGGGCAAGGCATTATGCATGGGCATTTCTCCACCTCATAGTTGATCAGGTTAAGTCCAATCGCAGGCTAAAAAACTTCTGAATTTTAAGAGCATGACAAGAAGTCGGGATTGTTATCCTTAGCTCATCAGAATTTTAAGTCTCGGTATTGTTGTTCCTTCACCAGAAGTTGAGATCTTTATCTCTAATTGAAGTCAGGAGTGCTATTCTCAGCACAGATCTCGGGAATTCCTCTCGAGGAGAATCTCTTCAAAGGTTCGTCAAACTGAAGAGGTTACGTCGAAGTTCAACGAATCTCTCCATAGACCTATTGTGTCAGAGAATTATCCAGAGCTCGAGTAATCTGGGGAAGATTATCTCAAGATAAAAGGACCCTCTCCAGAAAAGTTATCACACTAACTGGGGCACGTTCAGTGATCTGTTTCGCATAAAATTATCATGTGCTTTGTTTATCTGCGTAATTCTCTGTCACCAGAGCAACATCTTTCAAGAGGATTAAGGTAACCCTAACCTGGATCGTTTCCCCCAAAGCGACACTGAAGTTTCTACTTCTCCCAAGAGAATATCTATTCCTCAGAGCACAACATCATTACCCTGACTAAAGATTTGATTGAATATCTTCTTGTTCACCGATGATGTCATTTCAGGAAGATCAAATTTATTTGAGATTAATTGGGGGTTTCTACGGAGATCTGAAGTTTCTATTGCTCCCCAGGGAATCTCCCAAAGCATATAGTTTTAAAGATCGACTAGTTATAATTTCAGACTAAGAGAGTCGTATCCCCCAAGTGCTTGAAGTTTTGTCTTCCCGGTCGCCTAGTAAAAGTGGAGTGTTCTCATCCCCAACTGAAGTCCATAATTCCTTCGGAAATTTCTCTTGTTCCCCGATGAAGTCAATTCATAAAGATTTCTTGTTCAAGAATTCTCTAATCTCCCCATGGCAGAAGCATGGTTTGAAGTTAGTTATGTTGAGAATCTTTTGTTATCCCTAGTAAAGACTATTCAAGTTTGTTCTGTTTCCTAGCAAAGTCATGGGAGCCTCATCTCACTCCCTCAGAGAAGGTTGTTCATAGGTTGAAATAGCAATGCTATGTGTAGCGATAGAAATGTTAAGACAAAGCCATTGGATTGACTTGACTTGTACAAATCAAAATAAAAATCGCCGCCGCACTTTATTGTTTCCAAAGGAATGGGAAAAGAGTGAATAACCCAAAAGAGGGGGGAAATATTCTAGGTAAGGGGGTTGGTTATGCAAAGGGAAGGCATTAGAATCCTAAACATCTATGGTACTCCGCACGAACCTCTTTGTAAAATCTGTATATTTTGGCTATAAAATGTTGTATGTAAAATAGATTGTGGGGATGAGAGAAGGAAGTATATTTTTTTATGATTTTACACCCTCCGCGGTTGCGAACCTTTAGTGCCTATGTACCATCTTCCGTGCAATGGGGAATTCGGGTACACGTAGTTCCTCTTTAAAAATTTTAAAGAACAAGTGTGTTGGTTAATTTTAGGATACAAGACATCATTGTCATTATCCGTGTGGGAAACATACTTACTACCCAAAATTATGACAAAGGAGAATTTGCATCATCTCAAAGTGGAGGATATGGCTTGGATTTTAAAATCAAGAATACCTCACTCAACACCCAAGTGGAAAATATCTCACTTCACTACATATTGTAGAAGTATAGTTGTTTGCATCACTACAAGGATTAACAAGAGTCTAATCTTTTGAGAAAAGTTTTTAAAGATAAAATCCAAAATGGAAAAAAAAAGTTTGAATGAGATTCATTGACTTTTAGTCTTCTCACAAAAATGTCATAGTATTGTTAAGTTGATTGAAATTTGATTAGGAAATCATTTTTGAAAATTCAAGGACATAAGTCCAAGTTTATTATGAAAGTGGTTCAAGTTTTAAAACAAGAAAAAATTTCAAAATGAGGGAGAATATTTTGAAATTAAAGAAGATGGGAGGAGATGAAGGGGCTATCCTAAAGTATAAGGTAAAAGCTAGGGAAAAGAACCATCTAACCAACAAGAAGCCAACACTTGCCACAATTATTTAATGCATAATCCCATCCTTTAGATTTGAAACCAAACAAAAAATTACAATAAACCTGAATTCCAGATCACAAACAAAGCATGTAACCACAATAACCTGCATACAAACAAACAACCCAATGTCTTAGGGGTAAACCTCAAGAACTCCAGACAATATAACAATTAAGGTTACAAGGTGTTGTACCCCAAAATTTGCCCTCTCATTTCATCAATATTTTCTCACCATAAGACCCTTAAACCTCAAGATCAAGTTAGGGTTTGCTCTACTCAAGACTCCTCTTTGCACTGTTGACCCAAATTAGGGTTTGAGTTTGCACAAAGATGTTTTGACCTAAAATGCTCAAAGTGATTTCCATGCTTCATATTAGACTCACAAGTTTATCCATACCAATTTTCAAGCCTTGATTCCAATCTTTGCCCAGTCAATTGGACAATTGACCTAGAAATCAGCTGTATTGGGGGAAAAGTCAATTGTGGCCAATTGACAGTCAAACCTCATGAAAATTGACCCACATCAACATAATGAACTCATATGAACCATTTGGTCAAGTTTGGATCACAATGCCACAAGAAATTTGATCAGATCACCAAAAGGGCAAAATGGTCATTTTTAGGGTTTTGACTGCACAAAGGCAATTTTTGACTGTTTGACCTAGCCTATGGCAAACCAAGTTTACATATGGGCTCAAGGACTCAATGGCATGGTCTTGACACATTCAACAAGTTCAAAAGGTTCCAAATGCACAAGATTGACAAATGAATTTTCCAGTCAACTGATCAAAATTTGACTGTATACTGAAAAGTCAAACTTTGACTTTTTGGTCAAAATCAAGTGCCAAGATTCATTTTTCATCAAGACATGTCAAATTATGAAACTTGTTCATCAAGAAATCCAAATTTGCAAATTAGGGTTTAGAATGAGAAAATTTCATAACTTAGAATTTTTCTAAGTTATGAAACTTCCTTATTTTTTCCTAACTTTGTCCCATTTTTTCATCAAGATACATTTGGATTAAAACAAAACTCAAAACATGAAAGTTGTAGTCCATTGCAAAATATACAACTTTGATTCACAAAGTTTCCTCAAAAGAAGCTTGTAGCTCAAGTTATGATTTTTGGAACAAGGGTGCAAAACATTCTTAACTTAGAAATTTTTTGACCTATTTTAGGCAGGATCTTTGCCCAACTTCATGGCCACTTTTCACATGCTTCCACTTGGAATTTCAACTTGCATTACAAAGATGGATTGTAGTACACATTCCAAGCTTTCCAAATTATCCAAGAACTTCTCAAACACCCTTGTGGTTAGGGAGAATCGAATTGGCAAAGATGGGCAAAAGTCACTTTGTTCATAGCCAAATACATGTTCATAACATTGCCATTTTCAAGTCAGCATGGTCCAAGCTAGATTACATGCCTCTAATATCATTCACACTCAATAATTAAATGCATATCCTTTGTGTTAGAGTGTTATTTTGTTCATTTGGACAATACACACAAAATCAATCCATATATGAAAAAAGCAAGTTTGCCATTTTGAAAAAGCAATGCTTTATGTCAAAGTCCATATCTTGGAAGTACAAGCAGATCTTTGAGGCACAAGTTTGTGGATAAATCCCACTGATCAAGAACCAAGTTTGCAGCATGCTTGAGGGGCCTGCATTAGCCTATAACCCAACTTGCATTTTGTTTGCTTAGACAAGAAGAAAACTTGCATATTGGACCATAACTCTCATGCCTGCAAAGACCAACTGAAACAAACTTTGTAAACACATTTCATACTCCCTAACTGACCTAAAGCACGACCAAAATACCCTTGATCCCTCCTCATACAGAAAATCACCATTTTTCTGCAAGAAACAGGGCATTCTGCATTTTGACTTGGCCAGCATCATTCACTCGTGCGTTTTTGCCCAAACAAGTTCCAATACACTCCATACCATCCATTGAAGCTGTCCCAAGCCTTAGATACAAGCTGTAACATGCATAGCCAAGTGTGCCGTTTTCACTTTTCTCTTTTACAGGTTGACTTTCATAGCTTGATACAGTTAGATTCAAAGCAAGCTAAGTGTTGGAGAAGGTTCCTGGGACCTCAAGCAAGCTGTACAAGTCCTCAAACACCATTGAAGTTGGCCATATTACTCTGTTCGAGTCAAGCTGAAACAGGTAAAATGTGAACTTCTATCTCTCTATCCAAGCATATTTAGGCTTAAGTTTGTGAAGAAAGTATGCTCTACTCATAGCCCTGAAGCTATCCATATACTTATTTTTCATTTATATTGTGTGTGCTATGAGAATTTTGGACTTGAACATAGAAGAAAAGCTAGGTCAGAAATTGGGGGAGAAGAAATTCTCTCTCATTTCTGAGAGTTAGAACAACTTTTTTATATATTTGAAATCGTGACATGATGCTCTATAATGTTTGTGTTGTGAGTTTTTGTTAAAAGTCAAGGAATCAAGAGATGGCAGAGATGGAAGGAAGCGCATGTTTTTTGTTTGAATCTGGCTGAAGGTTGAAGACAGAGTTGACTTGGGCTGGGCCTGAGTCAACCTGCTTTTTGCACCATCTTTTTCCACTTACACCCCCTTGGCCCATTGTGTGTTATTTTGATCATTTTTGATTTTTTCTTTTTGATTCTGACTTATTATTTTTTGCTCAAATATAAAAAATATTAAAAATATTTTTCCACCCATTTTTGCATTTATTTGGAATTTATTTGTTTTATTTTAACTTATACATGTAAAATAATATATATACTTTTATTTAAAATACTAAAAAAATAACACAAAAATATATTTTTTTAGTTATTATTTTTTGTCTAAATTTTGAAAACATTTTCTAAAAAATATACTTTTTTTTGTAAATAATTAATATTTCATTTTTATATATATTTAGTATATTTAATATATAATATAAATACCTATACATATTTTATTAAACATTAGGGATAAAAATGTAAAAATAATACCTTTTTATTTTTATTAATATATGACATCAAAAATACTTTTTTTCATAATATACTTCTTTTTTTATTTTTTATATATAATTAACAAATATTGTATATAATATAATTAATAAATACAATTTATTTAGAAAACTAGGGTTTTGCCCTAAACCATGAAAATATCCGAAAAAATTGACTTTTCATTTTTGTTTATATTTTATATTAAAAAAACACTTTTACATACATAAAAAACATTTTTGTGCATAACACATTTTTGCATATTTATTATCTTTGTCTTAAATATTGTACAATTTTAAATATTTGTATATTCAATATGGATGTAATAGCTTAGATTTAAATTTCTTGCTAAATATCCCCCATTCAAACATTTGTACCCCCATCCCCATAATTATGTTGTAATAATTTAGGACTTTAAATTCCGCATTTTAAAGCTTTCTAATTATGCCATGATAGACCTAGGGTTTGTATGCAAAAATCAACCAACCAATAGCTTGACTAATGCAAAGACAAAAATGAATGAAAATGGATAACACTAATCACACTTGCACCCTTAGGGTTACTCCACTTGTTGCCTTCAAAAATGGGCCATGCTTGCATGTTAAGTATCTTTGGCAAAACAAAACAAGTCAAATGATCATAGTCCCTCGATGACGCTTTCAAAGTTGCCTAAAAATGATCAAGTCCCTTCAAGCAAAATTGCCAAAGACACTTGGCACCATTGCATTCATGGTCTAAACGATGACCCGCGCCCGTCCCGTTAACATCCTAACACAAGATTGTCCACCAAATACAATGGTGGAACAATACTGTTAAAAGGGTTAAAACATAGGAAAGATCTTTGAGAAATTTAGGGGTAGACAACTCTTAGTTACTTGATCAAACTTGCAAAACACACTTACCTACTTTTCAAAACACACATCACAACACAGTTTCAAAACAAACTTTCAAAACATTGAAAACTTTTCAAAAGACAAATACACCTTTGTATACATTCAAACATGGATCATTACAAAGGTTGCCACCACCATGGCCTCTTTTCAAAATATCTTTCAAAACACACACAAAGCACCATTTCAAACAATTGAAAGCACCATTTCAAACAATTGAAAATGCAAGGCAAGTGATCTAAGCAAGTAACTAAGAGCCCATGGATAACCATGGATAGAAAGGGTGCTAATACCTTCCCTTTCTATAATCTACCCCCCGAACCCAAGAAAACATCTCAAAGGTTTTTGCTGTGCTTTTTAACCTTTCCTTAGGATAAAATAAAAAGTCGGTGGCGACTCTTGCTAAACCGAAACATTTGCAAAAACAAACGCAAAACCCAAGTCAGTTCTCCCACCGTATCACACAAGGTCTCAAGGTATGTCAAGGTCTCTAATGCTAAGTCCAAGAAGTCCATCACTCCATAATGCCAAGGATAGTAACCAAGTAGTCCAAGTAACATTAAATTTTTTTAGGGTTCAAGTTGATTATTAGGTGTCTTCAAAAAGAAATGAAAAGGCTCAACTGAACAAATTAAAAATGACATGAATATAAAGGCTCAAGTGAGAAAAGATGAAAATAGCATGAAATGTAGATGCTAAGGTAAATGGTATATAAAGTAAAAGCATAAAATAAAAATATAAAATAAAGTCAATTGTTAGAAGTTAATGGTTAGCTGGATGACCATCTTGAAACTTGCATTTAGAACTCATTAGAGGATTGGTAGAACCAAAGCCTCTCAACAACAATTTGCATTTGCTTTTTGTCAAGTATATCATCCATTTAAGAACTTCAAAGTAACACTTAATGATCAATGATTTTTAAGTGATCCATTTTGACCAAAATTGATGAAGTTCCATTAGAGGACTGGTAGAACCAAAGCCTCTTAACAATGGATCTCAAGGTTATTGGATCAAAGGGTTCAAATTAACATAACTGGGCTTACAAACATAGGTTTGGGCCACGAATGATCACTTTCTCAAATCAGGACAAAATTTAGCGCTATGTTAAGCAATCATAAATGGAATTATATAGAAGTCGCACCTATTTTGAGGCCGGTCAATAGAAATCTATGTACTTCATGTTTGGATAAATGATATAAAGATCATCATCCCATAGCATGTAATACAATAAGAAAGGGGTAAGATGAATAGGGATGGGGAAAATGAACAAACCACATTTGAATCAAAATTTTAATCAAACTATTATTAAAATCATTAATCCATTTTTATGGAGTTAGACTCAACACCATGGGTCCAATGATGTTAACAAAGCTCATGATCAAAAATTTAATCCAAGGCCAGCCAGAAAATATACAAAAAATAAAAATGTATTTAACTTATAAAAATAAAGGTTTTAAAAATGATTAAAAATGAAAGTAAGAGAGAAAAATGTTAACTATGTTCAAATTAATCAAGAAAAAATAAGTAAGACCATAGAAAAATCAGAAATGAGCTCAAATATTTTTATAAAATTTTTGGTAATTTTTTAAAGTCAAAAATTATTTTTAGAATAAAAAGAAATAGGTAAAATAAACAAAAATGGTGAAAAATAATAAAGTCAAAAATAAAAAACAAATGAGGTCACCAATATTTGTCACAATGTCATTGGATCCTTCCCTATTTTTTCAGAATTTAAAAATGCATAAAAGTATTTTTAAACATTTAAAACAATTCAAATAAAGTGAAAAATTATAAAAAAAAATATCAAAACACAAAATAAAAATGTGAAAAAATAAATATTAGAAGGAGAAAAATCAAAAGTATTTTCCATAATTTTTCAGATTTTTTGGAGTTAAAATTATTTTCCTATAAATTTTTGAAGTTTAAAATTATTTAAATATAAAAATCAGAAATAAAAATAAAGTCAAAAAAATGTGGACCAATGGACGAGAGTCAAAACGCGTTAGTAAGCTAATCTAATGGATCAGACGCGCTGTGCATATCATGATCTTTAATAAATATCACACTGGATCAAATATTTTTAAACTAAAACAACTTAAAATGTGTCGCGTTGGATGGAGTCTGACTCACAAAAGTAATCAGATCCAAGGGCTCCTGAGGCACGCGCATGGTAAGGCGAACATATTATATCTATTTCAAAAAAATAACGTGGCTTCGTGTCATTGGTTGAAGACGGACATGTCATCGTCTTCAACCTCCTTCAAACTGTAAAATTAGCAAACCAGACTGGTATCATTAGATTCGTCTCTTCAAGACAATTCTAATGGTACCATTGCGCCAAATTTATATAAATTGTGCAAGGTTGTTTTTGAAAAAAACCATAAAAAATAGCGAGCACGAAAATCTGAGATATCTCACTCAATTCTCAATGAAATTGCAAATTATAAAGAGCACGAGGAACAAGAGGATACAAGGAGTGGATTAGTCTTTTATTTAAATCAATTTGACCAAGAAATCTATCTGAACAAAGTAGTGAGAAGTTTCTCTGAAACTAGACTTCTATAGATCAATATAGGCCACGATTCTTGAAAGTAATCGTATGGTTAGCTTCAGAGAAGTTCAATGGAGCTAATTGAATGGAGCTTTTGGTGTTTGAAGGTGAGAATGTAAGAAATCAGAAATTCAAATTCAGAGTTCGTGTGGGATCTGAACAGGGGTCAATTGGATATCCAAAGCTTGAGAAAATAAGTGAGGGATGATCCTTATTTATAGTTGATCATGATGCAAGGCTCAAGCATGTGAATTGGAGGCAAAATCAGTGAAATCATGTGGACCTGCTAAGTGTGAAAAGTGTGACTTCACATGGCTCAAAACACATCAAAATGGATGGTTTAAGGGTCGTTTCTTGTTATAGAAAGTTCCTAAACATGATTAGACGCGAAATTGATCCTTAAATAGGCTTGTAATTGGATTTAAACTAATTTTCAAATCTGACTGAATTTGAAATTTCCATTTCATTATGCTACATTCATAACCATGGTACCTACAATGTAGGACACCATATGATGTGATTTTTGAAGAACTTAAAAGATAAAGTCATAAGCTTTACAATGTAAAATGATTGATATCAATTGGATGCTTGAGCAAGAATTTGTGTTGAGTCAAAATTGGAAGAAAAGGGCTGACTTTTCATACTTAGAAAATTTCTAAGTTTTTCTTCAAAAATGACTTATAATGTCTTGTATCCAAACATGGTCTTCCACTTGGAATTTGTTCTTGACCAAAAAATATGGCATGAAGTAGATCTCTTGAATGTCATTTTGAGACTTTAACCATTAAAAATATCTAAAAATTGAGAGAGTTATGACTTGTTGAAGTTGGCAAAAATTCATGAAATGACCTATAATCTTTTGCATCCTTAGGGCATCTTCTTTCCATTTTCACACTTGCACATAAAAGAAAGGTTGAATTTCAAATCTTCAAGATCATTATGGAAAAAAATGGGCTCAAGGTGATATAAATTGATCAAGTTATGATCATTTGAAGTCACATAAAGGAATTTGAGGGTTCATATGGAGGACTTGTAATCTTTCTTCATCATCAAGTTTCTTACACACAAAATTTCCTTGAGACTTTTGAAGTGATTTTTAATAACCATTTTAAGAGAAGGATGACTTTGTAATCACTCAAAAATACCAAAAGATGAGCAATATATACCCCTTTGAAGTTCAAAATCCTAGCTCCTAGAGCAAGAAAATGCCTTGGGAAACCTTTGCCATTTTAACCAACCTTCTTACACAAATACCTTTGTCATGTGAATATAAGTTGTTGAGGATGATAGGGATAGATCATATCAACCAAAACCATTTCCATATATTGAGAAATGAAGGAGATATGCACCCGTGATCAATAAAAACAAAGGCTTGTCCAACTGTGCCAAACTTCTTCAATCAACCCTTGTACCTTTGAACTATTTTTGACAACTTGAAGTGTGATGAATCATAATAGGCTTTGTCATGATGTTACTTCAAACAACTTTAATGAGGAGGCTTGAATCTCAATGAAGCTTTGTTAAGGAAGATACAAAGAGTAAACGTATGAGTCCAAAGATCAACTTTGATGGAATGTATTGTGCTTTCATCTACATCATCAACAATTAGGGCACAAATACATATTGTATTTTATTAGTTAAAGGATAATCAAAACATAGATAATCACAAAAATACAAGTCAAGGTGATTGGTGATTCCTCACAGAGCAAAGCTAAAGATAGGGAGGAAAAGCAAACCCTAGCGTGTGATCTTGTTGTGATTGAATTGATGTGATATGATGAAGGGATCTCAGGGGAAAAATTGGGGTACAACACTATGCTGCTTATTATTGTACCAAGAAACTAAACAGTTTTCAAGTAAGTGACATTGTCGCGGTGAAAAATCGAGACCAAGCTATTGAGAAACTTGACTCACAAAAACTTAAGAAGTCACCACCGAACTTTATTGTTTCCAAGGAAAAGAGGAAAGGATCGAAACCTTATTATTTAATATGCAATGCAATAAGTAAATACTAAAAGTAAAGCATAAGTAAGAGATCCAAGGTACGAGGGTTGATTATACAAAGGGAAGATATTATCACCCTATGTATCTATATTACTCTATAGGAAAATAAATATTTTTATCATTTTTTTGGAAAGACATAGTCTTATACCTACGTACCAATTAAGGATCAAAATCTCGTAGTTCATGGTAAAAATAACAAAATGTTTGTTGTGGCTAATTTTAGGAGAAGAGATATTTTATCATCTTTTAGAGAGAAAGTTCAACTAATACCACCACAAGTATAAGAAGATGAATATTGCATCATCATGAAGGAATGGCTACTACCTTGGATATAAAGATAAAAAAGTTACCAATTAACATCTTCATGTGGAAAGAATCACATTTACTTCAACAATTACTATGGGGATAAGAGAATCATATCTCAACTATGAAGAGGATTTATATCTAATCTTTTGAGAAAAGTTTTAAATTGAAAGGACAAGTGGCAAAAAGATTTGAATAAGGTTGAATCACTTTTAGTCTTTTGAAATTGTTTGATATATTTAAGTATATTGAAACATTTATTAAATAAAATTTTTTGAAAATGCAATGACACAAAGTCAAGGTTTTTATATGAAAGTGGTGAAAGTTTGAAAATGATTTTTAGGATTCAAAAGGTTCTTATAGTACATGAGAATACATAGGGTGATTATTCATAAAGATTTTATACAAGGGAGAAATACACATGCTCATAACTATAAAGTCAACAATATTATCATTTTCCTTGGATTTTTAGGGGCACAAGCATTAAACATAAGTTACTTACAGACATCACAAGTGTTGAGCACAAAGGGGAAAGGTTAACATGCTTATCAAGTAAGAATTGTGACAAAATATAGAATAAAAAACAAGTAAACAAGCAAGCATAATATCACTTTGGATTTTAAAGGAGTTTATGAAGGAAATACATCCTTAAAGGGGAAGTAAACTCAAGGCACATGGATAAACAATCAAGGGGATAAGTCATGAATCATGGATTAGGGTTTTTGAACAAGTTAAAAATTAAATATTTTTTTGAAAGAAAAGTCAATTCCTAAACCTAATTGAGATCAAGTTTTTCATGGCACAAATATACACAAGGGTCATGTTATCAAACAACATTTATTAAAGATATGGTATGGTCATCCAAAAAGATTTTAATTGAGAAATCAACAAGAAACCAAGGAAAAAGTCTTTTAAAACTACTAAAAAGGATTTGTTTTGTATTAAATAAAAAGAGATGAAATAAATAATTTTTTTGGGATTTTTTTGCACATATTTATAAAATAGGATAGATAAATAGAGAGTGTACAAAGAATCAACTCAAATGAGTTGCTTTGATCGATGAAAAATAATTTGGAGTTTGATAAAAAAACAAAAGAAATTAGTGATAAAGAAATAAGAGAGGGGCTGCCAAGGGTTGAACCCACACCCTTAGTGTTATTGGTTAAAATCTTAACCACTGGGCCATGTGTTAGCCTTGTACAAAGGATGTGCTCAGTTAAAAATATTTGAAAACAAAGCCAGAAAATCACAAAACAGAAAAAATATGAGAAAATGGCAAAAGGGGGGTCCACACTGGTTCGAGCCCTCGCCCTTATGCTTGCAAAGACCTTAACATGCACACTCTTGCCACTAGGATGGATGTTTCATCCATTCATAATACCACTACTAATAAATATAAAATAAACTCGTTTTTGAAAAATGGCGCCAAGGACTTCATATTCTTCCCCGAGCCACACCAATAACTTCTCCATTTTTAAAATTCAAACTCCTTCGTTTCTCAACCATTTTGAAAACTATAAAAACCAAAGTTGTTCTAAATTTCACAAGGAATTCAATGGTGTAACTTATTCAAGCTAAGATCAAAGATGAACACGAATTTAACTTAGTACCAAAATGGAACCCTAACTGTTCTAAGATGCGATTCTCAACACACAAGCAATATAAATAAAAGTAAGCACATGGTTAGCTTCAGGACATTAGTATATACATTTTTTATTCAGAAATCAAACACAAATGATGCATGTATGAGGATATCACAGTTTGAGAAATTTACCAAATTGGGGAAATTCCAATGCTTTTCTATGGATTTTGAGTGCAAAGTTATTATATGGTAAGCTTGTTGGGACCTCCCTGAAGCTATTTCAATCTTTACTTTGCCTTGAAACTAGCTGGAACTCTCTGACCAAGTAAATATGCAAGCCAGGGTTTTGGAGTTTGGAGGATGGTGATGATGGTGTTACATAAGTGTAACAAGGGTTTGGATGAGTTATAAATAATTATTATGAGGTGTTTGGATGGTTAGCTTGCAAAGATATGGCAAGGGTGATGAGTTTCGAAGATAAGGTTTTCAAGGTTCTAAAATGGGGTTTTGAACCAATTCTGATTTTGAGAGAGTTTGAGAGTGTTTTAGAGCTGTGAATTTGTGTGTTTATGGTGCAAATGAGCTCTATACTTATATAGAAAACTTAGAGGTAATGATATGAATTAGTTCTCAAGTTATCAAGTTATGGTTTTGGTTCAAAAGCAAACACCAAGTTATGTGAACTTCCATGGTTCCAAGGCATAATACAAAGAGTGGCTGGGTGAAGAGACATTGTTTCCTTGCTTTAGGGTAGAGTGTGATCAGAAGAAAGTAGAGTTATGAGATCAAGGAAGGCTTTGTACAAAAATATATCTTTTCAAGAATGACAATGGTGCCTTTTTCCTTAAAATGGCAAGTAAATTGGAAAATAGTTTGTATCACTTAGACAAATGCTCAAAAGCTTGCGTACTCTTGTGATCTTGGATATTTTTAGAGGTGATTTGGACTTAAAAGTGGAATTGTGTAGCATTTATTGGAGATTTGATCATAAGGCCATCTCAAAAATGAGTTGTAATGCAAATTTGATCACGCCACTTCATCTCTTTGAAACTTCCAGCTCAAGTAAGATAAATTCATGCTCTTGGACATTTTGGAAAGCTTGAAACATTATCTACAACTTCCATGTTGAACACTTCTCTTGAATTAATTTAGATATTAGTGAAAAATGGCCATGAAGTTGATATAAAAAACTGATCAAAACTGTTTGATAAATTTCTCTAAGTGTTGGCAAAACTTCACATGCCCATATCTCTTAATTTGAGCATTTTTTAGAGATCAACCCTCATTGAAAAAGTTATATAACTTTTCATTCCCTAAACATTTCATGTTGAGAGTTTTCTTTGAATAAGCTTGCATCTTGCTGATACTTGCTTATGAAGTTAGGGCATTTTTAGGCACAAAACACTTGAATTTTTCTAAGTGTTGGAAAATCTTCAATTTTGACTTTTGTTGACTTTCTTGATCCTCTTAATTCTTGATGATCAAGTCTAATGAGTTTTTAATGTTTTGATGATCCTTTATCTTTGAAGTTCAATGTTGACCAAAAAGTCCAAGTTTGACTTTTGCGTGACAATTGACTTTTCATCAGTCGATTCCAATTCTTTCACCATCATCCAATTGTATATTTGAAGATGTATTGAGCCATATAATTAAGTAAAGGTGGTGCATTTGAAGATGTCTTGATCCATATAATTAGGTCAAAGGTCAATGATCCACTCCCTTCAATCAAAACCCTAATTGATCAAGACTTGTATTATTAAAGACCTCTTGATTCAAAAACCTGCTTGACACAAGGAGCAAACACACAACTATTTTTGTTTTTTTAGATATGTAATGATGCATATGAAGTGGGATCTTAGGTCAAAAATTAGGGTACAACAGACATGTACCACTAGTGCTTTTCCTATCCGACTTGCACCCTGCAAAATCATAATTAGAAAAACCTATTAAGCTACATATGTTACCTTTAGGAAACTAAAGACCGTGTTATGAGGTTTTGTTAAGATTCCTCAAAATTCTATTTACGATCATAATATATGGCCTACTTGCTGATAAATATAGTAGGGATCCTATAATACCTATATATTTGGTGATTTCAATCTCCACTTCATTCTCTTCTTTGTCAATCAACATGTTTGATGTCACGGGGGTTGAAATGCTCCTTGATTTTTGCATATCGAACTTCTTGAGAAGCTCTAAGCAATATTTTGTTTAACTTATGAAAGTTCTTTCTCCGGCTTGCTTGATTTGCAATCCTAAGACATATGCGAGCTCTCCCGTGAGTGAAATTTCAAATTCGATGATGACACTAGAAAACATCTTGCAAAGAAAATTATTAGGGGCACAAATTATAATATCATAGACCTAAATTTGAACTAAAATTATATGCAACTTCTTATGAAAAAAAGTTTAATGTGAAAACTGTTTAATGCAAGGAGAATTTAATGAAAATAATTTTAATGCAACTAAAGCACTTCTTTGGTGCAGATGTAAAATGATTTTGATGCATATGAAAAATAGTTGAATGATCATTATGCAATGAAAACAATTAAGGTAAATTAAGTGCAACTTCATGAGATAGAGAAGAAAGGAACAACCATATTAATTACGATGATCTAAGACTAAACTTGGCACACAGATAAAGTTCGCAAATAACACACTAATACAACAAAAAGAATACAATACGATAAAAAGTATGATTGGATACATCTTCCTTCACTTGTCTTTATAATCCATTAATATTTCTAGACACTCATG